>LPNX011139266.1:0-67887 GCA_001517045.1 Pseudotsuga menziesii
TGAGGTGATTCATGTTCTGAGAGTCTTACAAAGGATTCCTTGAATCCTGTCATATGTTTGGAAGCCCCACTGTCTATAAGCCAATCATCAATTCCATGAGTAATGTTATATGTGAGAGCTAATATCAGAACATATTCATCCTTGCTTGAAGAATCTTCACTTTCATATCTGGATCTCTTTCTGGATGGTTCATCATCCTCTGCAACATGAGCATGATGTCTTCTTTGGCCTTGACCAAGTCCTTCTTGTGAAAGGCTTCTAACCTCGTCTCCCTCTGAAACTGGAACCCCTATACTCATATAGGTGTCCAATCCATTTTCTTCAGAGAGATCAAATACTTCTATGCTTGGAATTTGTCAACTTCCCCAAGCTTGTCATCATATTGAAATGAGAACCTCAAATGGAAATAGCAAAGGATTAGATCTTACCGATTTGAGGTGTCCGTCTTTGTCCTGGAGTTCGCTGATCTAGGGTTTGTCACAGGAACCCTAATTTTCAAAAATTGGAATCTTTCAGATATTATTGGTCAAACAGATAGATCTCTTCAAATGGAGCTGTCCAATGTACTCCTTTTCTGAAAACAGTGGAGGGAAGCTCCCGGAACAGGAAGACCTAATTTTCCAATTTCTTCTGCAGAAATGCCTGTTACTGTTTCTATGATATCTCTGAAATTACTAATCCTATGTGTCTAAAATTTTGCACTAAGGTAACCTCAAATGTCCCTGATCCAAAACCTTATATTTCATTAGAATTTCTTTCACCATTTGGTATTTATGATCCTTTTCCCAAGGTAACCTGTTACAGGACTGTTCAGAATAGTGAAGTTGTACGGCATGCCACGTGTCACTGGTTCATCTTCTGAGTCTGATATTCAGAACAAAGAAATTAAAGTCCGTGCCATTTCTATAAAATCTTTAGGAATTCCATTTGGACCTCTGTAGCTCAAGATATTGCATATCTCCCCAGATGTCCTGTTTAGGGATGAATTCTGGAAGAGGTTGGAACCCTAACTTGGAGAGATGATATCTCCTGGAGTACATCGAATCTGAGTCTGATTTTTGGACACATACTTCATCAAGATGTTATATTAGTCCCCTGAAATTTTCAGCTTCTTATACTTCTCCAATCTAGGAATATAGCTACTGTACAAAAACTTAGCAGTTTTAGTATTTAGGGTTTCTCCTAGCTCAGGGTCAAACTAGGGTTTGGCTTTCCTCGAGTTTCACCCAACCAAATTTCTTGATCCAGGTCTCTAAACTTTGGTTTTGGTGAGGAGAAAAATCCTATGCTGGTCTCACTCAAAAAATTCCTCTTCTATAGAAAGCCCTAATTTCCACATCGAAACTGAAAATGCTTGAAATTGAATTCCGCATCAACAAAAAGATGCACCCTTCAATGGAGAGTCATCCTAGCATACTTTTGCTGAAAATATGTGGAGGAAGATCCACAAAATAGGAATCCCTAGTTCCTGTAGCTACACAATGTCTTCTTCTCAGGTTAGCTCTGATACCATGTTAGTCTTTCATCACATTAAGCTAGCATTATAATCTTAGGATCTTTTCACTGAGAGAATAACAAGCACAGCAATAAAACATAAGCACATCACAAGAGACAAGAGACACAAAGATATTTTCCTTGGGGAAACCATAAAGGAGAAAACCCCGCAACTTCCTCTAATATAGAATCAGCACCAAAACAGTAAGAGATCTCCCAACAGCAGTGGCCTTCTAGTCCCAGTATATTTCCCCCTGCACAAGTGCGCCTCACTTAAGAGAGTGAATGATGTGTGTGATAAATAGAGAGTCTCACTCTCTATTTATATTCTTCCGTTCACTTGAATTGACATTTCACACGTAGGCTCGACCTAACAAATACTACTCGAGCCTACACTTTAATTAGTGTATAATAACTCAAGTGCCCCGAAACTGTGGGGACTTACCTAATGACTTGACATGACTTGTTTACATTATTAATCCTCCCGATCGGAACATCGGGGCATGACCACATGACTCAAATACATAATAGAAACATCCCGGAATAAACATCGGGTTACAATACATAAGATACATAGAAGAATACATTCCGAAGTTACATATACATCAACACCTACTTAGCATTAAACTTAACATAATGTCTCAAGAATATAATAAAACAATTAACATTATTTTACAAAATTGGGGTATGTGACATTAATATTGAGCTGGTACCTAGTGCAATGTCCAGCTCAAAATCCCCTTACCGAATGAATATACTAGAACTAAATGAACTAAATTCGTAGTTAAAAGAACTCATTGATAAGAATTATATTAGACCCAGTGTGTCTCCCTAGGGATCACCTGTTATTTTTCTTAAGAAGAAGGACGGAACTCTACGACTATGTATAGATTACCGTCAACTAAATAAAATGACTATCAAGAACAGATATTTGTTACCCCACATACATGATCTGTTTGATCAGCTATGTGGAGCAAAGCATTACTACTTGCTTAATCCCTTCCATTCCCTAAGCCATGTGGCCTAATTCATTTATTTTCCCTCTCTATTATTGCCCTCTCTTAGGAGTTTGCGCAGATAAATAAGGAGTAAAGCATTATACCTCCTACGATAGCGCTCCTCTCCCATCTGTTGATAATATGAGGGGACATGTCCATGATGTACGAACGAAGTATGTGACATCGTTGTATATGGCCAAGTAGATATGCGTAGTGTCAATGTAGATATGCAATATCATCTAGTAATAGGTTTATTCTCGAAGATTGATTTATGATCTGGTTACCACTAGGTCCGAATCAAAGATGAAGACATCTTTAAAACAGCTTTTAGGACCCGGTATGGTCATTACGAGTTTGTCGTTATGCCATTTGGGCTTACTGATGCTCCAGCTATTTTTATGTGTCTGATGAATAATGTAATGCATAAATACCTTGATAAGTTTGTGTTCGTATTCATTGACGACATCTTAATATATTCAAAGTCTGAAAAAGAACATAAAGAACATCTAAAAATTGTCTTACAAGAGTTACAAGAACATCAACTCTATGCAAAATTTAGTAAATGTGATTTCTTTAAGGATAAAATTCAGTATATGGGTCATGTAGTGACTAAAGAAGGAATTTATGTTGACCCTGAAAAGATAAAGGCAATCGAAGGATGGCCAGTCCCAAAAGACGTAACTGATGTATGATCATTCATGGGGATTATTGGTTATTATTGAATATTTATCAAAGTGTTTTCAAGAATTGAAAATCCCATAACTTCTTTATAGAAGAAAGCAAAGAAATTCGAGTGGAGTTAGAAGTGTGAAGACAGTTTTAAAAATTTAAAAATGTTATTAACCACCACACCAATCTTAAGAATTGTTGACCCTAATAAATATTTTATAGTATGTACTGACGCATACAATGACGGTTTAGGTGGAGTTTTAACTCAGGAAGGACACATCGTTGCTTATGGGTCTAGAAAGATGAAGATTCATGAGAAAAATTATGCTACCTATGACTTAGAATTGGTTGTTGTCATACATGCCTTAAAAATGTGGCATCATCATTTAATAAAAAAGTGGCGTCATCATTTAATCGAAAGAAATTTTATATTAATAACGGATAATAAAGGGTTAAAATATCTGTTGGATCAACCTAACTTAAATTCTAGGCAAGCTAGATGGCTATCTTTCCTTAGCGAATACGATTTTGAAATCCAACATATTAAAGGAAAATAAAATAAGGTTTCTGATGCATTAAGCAGAAATGCAAAATTGAATTTTACAGCAGCAATCAGCACCTATAAAACATATTTAGAAGAATAGCTAGAAGAAGGAACATAACTAGATGAAAATTATCAGAAATTACAAGCAAAGGTAAGAGAAAATGTAATTGAAAGTTTAAGTACAGGGTATAGTTTGAATGAAAAAGGATTATTATTATATAAAGATAGACTATACGTACCTAATGTACCTAAGATTAAGTTGTTGATTTTAAACAAAATTCATAAAACTCCTTATTCAAGGCATCCAGGTTATTAGAAAACGATAACTATGCTAAGAAAGGATTTTTTTGGCCAAACATGAAAAATGAATTGGTAGAATACATTGCAAAGTGCTTTGAATGTCAGTAAGTAAAAACTGAACATCAGCATCTAGCTGGGTTACTTCAGCCATTACCTATTCCTAGCTGGAATTGGGAGATAATTAGCCTTGATTTTATCACAGGACTACCTAGAAATCAAAACTTAAATGACTTAATGATGGTAGTTGTTGATAAATTAAGCAAGGCAACTCATTTTATACCTGTAAAAACTACTTATAAAGCTACAAATATTGCTAATGTTTTCTTAAAACAAATTTTTCGGTTACACAGAATACCGAAAGTAATAATTTCAGACAGAGACCCTAAGTTTACGGGAAACTTTTGGAAGTATATATTCAAAGGATTAAATACTACATTAAACTTCAGTACCTCTTTCCATCCTCAAACAGACGAACAGACTGAAAGAGTAAATCAAGTATTGGAGGATCTGCTCAAAATGTATGTAAAAGAACAACCAGGTAAATGGAAAGGTTACTTACACCTGATAGAATTTGCTTACAATAATCACTATCAAGCCTGAGCAAGATATAGTCCTTTAGAAATTTTGTATGGTAGGAAGTGCAATACCCCCCATATCATGGAGTAATCCAATTGACAAGCTAGTATTAGGACCTGAATTATTAAAAGAGATGGAGTTAATTTTAAAATAGGTACAAGGTAACTTGAAATTTACGCAAGATCAATAGAAAAGTCAGGCAGATCTGAAACGAACTCCAAAGGAGTTCCAGGTAGGTGAACATGTATTTATTAAGGTGAGACCTAAAAAAGTTCTCTGATGTTAGGTAGTTGTGCTAAGTTGGCACCCCAATATTGCAGACCTTTTGAAATACTGTCCAGGATAGGACAGGTAGCATATCAGTTAGCTTTACCGCCAAATTTAAAGGTTCACAATGTTTTTCATATTTCTGTATTAAAAAAATATGTACATGATGCTACTCATGTTATTAACTGGAATGATGTGCAAGTGGAATCCGAAGGATATTTTCTGGTGGAACCGGATTGTATCCTCAAAAGGAGGGATATCTCGCTTCGGAATTGCACCATTGGTCAGGTGAAGGTGCAATGGAAGCACCTTAGTCCAGAAAAAGCCACCTGGGAATTGGAAATTCAAATGCGGGATGCATATCCAATTCTATTCCAAGGAGATTCTAAGGACGAGCAATAAATAACATCGAGGACGATGTTATAAATTAAGGGGGTGTGTATGTCACATGCCCCAATTCACAAAACATTTTTATGTTATTGAGGAACATTATGTTATATTTTATGTTAAAGTTTGTAATTAATGACCAAGTGGTGTTACGGAGAGAAATTCCTATGGCTTGGGGTACCACAACAAACAGCTTGACTCTAGAAATCAATCCTTTCCAATATGCAAGAGAAATCAAATATCTAACACTAAAGGATCAAAACTCGTACCTTATTTCAGACGGTTGAAGTAGATCCCTGTTGAGCTTTCCAACTTTAGCTTGAATTGATGAATCATTTCCTCAACAATAAGTAAACAAGATAAGCATACTATATATATTGGTGTTAGATCTACTCTATCATATATAATCAACAACGTATAAGCATTTGAAAGCATCCATGGATAAAATATTCATTCAAACATACATTATTGGACAGGAAAAGATATTTCTATTAATATAAAATTAGATATTACAATGAATACAACCTATGTCAGCACATCTGCGAATCGGAGAAACTGAATCCCCCACTTGGGCCTCCACCACCTCAATCCTCCATCTCTCAATAGCAAGCTCATAAGCAAAAGGAAAGCTTGGGAAGAACACTAAAGTGCTCCAAGGGACAAAGGGATGTAGACTCAAGCACAAGTTCCGGCAACAATGGACTATAGTTTCTTTGCTCTCGATTCTCTTATGACGTCAATGTATCCAAAGGGTTCCTTATATATCTTTTCAATGGGGTAATGAAAGGTTGAATCCGAGCTTTCTCAAGGCATATGGAAGGCCAGGAGACAAGTCAGTCAGATCTATGTCAAGGAAAACCCCAAAAGGATTTGGATTTTTGTACACATCCTGATGTACGCGGTTTTAGAGGTCAAACCCACGTATATACGCGATAAATGGTTTTAAAGTCACGTATATCAATTTTCACATGTTTTTAGGGATGGTCTAGGAAACATCAAAGGACAAAAAATGGTCCAAGGGGTCTAAGGAGTCTGCATAGGGACATGGGAAGGCCATACATGTGTGATTCACCTGGTGTGGTAAAATCTGCTATAACAGATGCCCTCTAATGTGTGAGGTCAAAGGGGTCATACGATGGCCGAAATACATTATAAGTCCATCCCAGAAGTGGAGTGATGAAGAATCCCAAATGGAAGACCAACCACCCAATCAACATAGTACAATGACACAACTCTGCATATAACTGCAAATACATATAGCAGTCTCGGATACATAAGAGTACAATGGCCATGAATAGGCATGATACAAAATATGACATAAGTGGTCATCGCCACATACAATATACATAGATCAGAATCTCCATGATGAAGATATACAAAGGATCATGATCTCCATAATAGCTGGAAATGTCTGACATACACTGGAATCAAGTCACGAGAGCTGAAATCTCATGAACACTAGCATGATCAAGGAGGTAGCATATAAGAGATGCCACCAATCTAGAAGGTCTTGTACACAAACCGCTACGAGTACAAGTCCTACTATGTGAATAGAGGTGTCGAGTTCGAACATAGTAGTCCATCATCTGATTACCGGTCATTGATGTATACCATTAACAGACGTGAGATCACCCACCAATAATGATAATGGGAATCAAGGTACTAGAGTGCAAACTAACAAGTGTGAATAGGTGTGTTGAGGTTGAACACTTGAGAGGATCCATTTATCAGGGGACATTGATGTATTCTCAAAAACTGTCGATGGTGAGAGTACCTGCCACTGATGACTGCAAGTCTCAAGGCACTTAAAAATGACTCTAGATTCCAATCCCAGAATAAATGATCTGAAGTTGATGGGATGAAATCCATTGGAAGGAGGGCATTAAGGCATCCCCCATCATCCAACATGAGGTACTCAGCAAAGCTGTATAATGTGGAAGGACTCGATCATAAGGTGCAAGAGCCATTAATTGTACCGGGAATGGCCGACATGCAAAGTCAAGATAGCTGAGGAATAGCCGACTCAGGTTTCAACTTCCTTTGAACAAGAGCATAACGGTGAATGGTGACTGAATAAAGGCAGCATAGACTCAATATACAAAACTGGGACATTTCTGCGACACAGGAGGCATCAACAGAGGCTCCATAGGGACTGGAAGCTTAACCAGTTGGTGGAGATAAACTCAGATAAATGAGTACAGCTCATAAATTCAAACTATAAACCCAACCAGCAGATGTGATATACAGTGCTCTGTTCAAAGGCAACACAACTCGACAGCTGCCAAAGATAACATATTTCCTTGTCTGGATTTTTGGTTTTTTAAATTTTTTTGGACTTTTTCAAATATTTAAAAAGATTGAAAAAGAATAAAACTACTTTATAGTTACAAACTAGGAGGAGACAAGTGTCATAATGGGAAAACAAACTAGTTCCAAGTAGTGGAACATACCTATGCTCAATGCAAGGATACATGTGTAGGATAGCGACACTCAGGGGGAAAGTCCCCTTCTGGTAAAAAATAGGGAATCAAGCTGCAAAGGATATATAAAACGGCTCTGCATGGCTAGACATGAGACAAGCTCAGGAAATATGGATGAAACTCAATGTCAGGGAATCCAGCGTAAGGCTCAATAAGGTAGGCAAAGCTCATGACAATGCAATTACAACTTGACATAAGGGAGTCCTAAAGGAAATAGGCCAGCAAAATATCAAGAGGAGTGTGAGGCTCTTGCAAAATATCATGGCGATACTATACAACAGACTCCCACACCCTAAGGGACAAAATGTCGGCATGGGCACCAAATGCAAATAAGTCTCTAACTAGGGTACCCATGTAAGGTCAAACTCTACCATTCACATAATGCCACTTCTAAAACAGCAAGAAGGTTCTGTGACATAATAGAATGGGTTTGTACCTAAGGCTATAATGAAACGGTCATAAGGTCATGCAAAATGCACTCAGAGGTGATCCTAACCTATATGCCAATTTAAACATCATACCTGTAACGGGCACGAACGGGTCAAAGCAACGGTCGAAACGACGCTAAAAAATGGTCTTCTACATCATAAATTAGTCCAAAAACGGTCCAAAAGGATTAGAAACACTCCAAACTATAGAAAAGAGCGTAAAAATTTTCAAAAATTTGAAAAATTTCTATAAATAGTAAAAATTTCAAAACATTATATAACATTTGAAATTTTTACCTAATTGAGCTCAGAACTTCAACAGCGAATTCCAGGAGATCCAGCCCACGGAATCCACTACTGTTTTTTCCAGGTACTTACCCATGCTCTACTCTTTCATTTTCATGCAAATTTTATCAATTTCTGTGGTGTATTTAGGATTCTAGGCCCATCTTAAATACGGGCCTCGGCCCACGCGGAAATTGAGGGTTTTTCTGCTTATAGGGATGGATATACACGGAAAATGCCCTCAAAGTCGTGTACATATGCGGTTGTTTAACAAACAGTCACATATGTGGCTGCACTCAATGATTTTTAAGTATTCTAATGGATCAAACTCAAATTTTATGTGCAGGATGGCTCTAGAATGGAGAGAATGTGAGCACGGTGATGTAGAAGGGGCAGTAAGGGAAAATCTAATGGCTCAACAAGCTTTGCGGTCATGCGGGCTCTACAAGTTTTGGTGTCTTGGTGGTATACAGGCCAAACCAAGATTGTTGCAGATGCTAGTAGACTACTGGGATCCAGAATCAGAGTCATTCCAGATAAACAGGATGTCCCTCACCATAGAAGTGGAGGACATATACTTTATTACTAGACTTTCCTGATGGGGGGAGGTGGTGAACCGACGCTCTCATGGGCCCGGAGGTGGCTTGACTATAGATGAGTACATTGCGATGTACTGCTATCCGGACACAAAGAAGGTGGGGAGTTAGATCCCAACTAACTCCATACAGGTGCTAGGCCTAAAGGCCATTCTACTGACACTGGACAGGATAGCGAGGCTAGCCTCACTCCACCAGGCCTCACGACCATTGATGTTCTATGCCATGGAGTGCATGGTGCCCACAGTTTATGACTAGAGTACGACATTATTGAGCAACATGAAACAACAGCTCAATGACTACAAGATGGGCAGGGTGCAAAATTTCAGTTTTAGTAGCATACTCAGCACATTCTTCTTCTAGCGTGTTCTCAGATTGAGCCCTAGAGTTGACATTCCTATACACAGGGTTTGAGATCCGACCCAACGACATTGGGCGGATGCGATGCGCAGATTGGGTGAAGGTAGGGTGTCCAACCCCTATCCATCTAATTTCTTTCCATGGTGGCGATGATAGATAGTTTCCGTCGATGACTACCCTTATGCAAGGATAGATTTTCGAGGAGACCCAGACATGCCGCTACCACCAGGACCAGCATACGGTGACATTGGTAACGAATCTCGACCCTCTTTTTTAAAATTTTTGAGTTATTTAATTTTTTTGTGTTTTTTGATTATGTGGAATCAAAAGACATGTTTTTGGGTGATAATACATAGTGACATCTACCATATGCATGCAGATGTGGGACCACAGCGGCATGAAGGCTTCCCTCATCATAGACGGAGAGGAAGAGGAGATGACATCACGGGTGTGAATGTAGAGCGAATGCTCCAAAGCATTCATACCAACTACCATAAGCTACCATAGTTGCAGGAAATGGCACGTCTATCATGATGGGCTCACTCAAAGTATTTGGTGTGGGAAGAATCCAAGGATCTTCCATATGACTCATGTGAAAAGACACCGATCTCACAGATGTCAAAGCCTCACTGGAGTTAGACCCTATCATAAGGACAGGTGTAGGACAACTAAAGCTACCCATAAGGTATGGATACATGCCCACACCCACAATCCTAGTTGTCGGCTGAGAGTGCTCTACAATCGGGATCAAAGTTCCTGAAGATACGATAACCAATGGATTCTTGAATGACATTTGATCAATCGTAACTATCTTCCCATTAAATGGAAAGCATACAATGTGAAATAGAGAAGAATCTATGACTTGCATACTGTACATCCAATTCCTACCCAGCAAGAGATTATAGTCAAGGGGCGCATCAACCACCTCAACCTCTATCGCAACAGTCTTTCCTCCCAAATGGACCTTAAGGGAAGGAAGGATCCCATGTGGCCTAAACGATCTCCCATCAAATGTGGTCAACATGGTATCAGTTTTAGACAACTTAAGGGAACCTAAACCCTTCCAACATGATAAATACATCACAGAAGCAGCAGTGCCTTCGTCAATCACAGTGCGCTTGACGGTCATGTTAAGACATTCTACATGAATCAAAAGAGACACATAGTAAGGCAAGCGAGGCTAAAGTCCTGCGGTTTCAAATTTAATCACAGAGGAAGAATTATCATCATTCACACCAAGGGCATAAATCAAAGCCTTCCTTTGCGAAGGACAACTCTAAATTACTTCTAGTGCAAACATCGCACAAGGAGTGTGGCCCAAATCCTTGACAACAGAATAGTTCTGGGCAGCTCGGGCATTGGGATTGTGCCCCAAATTCTTAAGGACTCCCTTAGGAATGCGAGGTGCAACTTTAGGTTTATCCACAGGTTTTTCAATACACAAAGGAGTCCCTGGTGGATCAGGCTCCTTTCCTGGGTTGGGTTGTGACAAACCATAGTCCTTCGCACGGGTCACAACCTTCGTAGCATGCACCATGTTGATTCAACCATGACCACTACCCTTCGGCATATCTTGATCACCACCAGACTGATCATGGGTCCTCGATTTCATGTTTTGATTGTGAGGCAAAGGGTTGGTCAGCACAGCTGGGCCCTGCGCTAAGAATCTCGAGGCTTCATCGATACGAGGGCACAAGTAAGTGAGGTCATCCTCCTTACATAACTTGCAAGGAAATTTAACCTTATGTTTATATTGCTTGTCCCCCCCAGCATTTTGGGCATTCTTCTCATTAGTATTAGCGTTTCCATTCCTATTCCCACCCTTACGATTGTTCTTACCCTTATTTTTAATCCTTCTGGGTTGCTGGTTACCCTTTTGGTCTAACAATTTCACCGAAAGCACACTCACCATTTGGGTGGGTTGAGACAAAGCTGTGGCTTATCTTGAAGTGGATTGGTTGATTGATAATTGAATGACCTATTTCACAACCGAATCCGTAGGTTTAGCACTTGCACAACCAACAATGCCATCGGCATGTGGTCTAGGTTTAACTTTGGGGTCAAAACTAGAATACGGAGCATTGGGAATGATCTCATATAACAAACCGAATTAACCATAAATCAAATCCAGTTCCTACACCCTAAAAATGGCTTGTTCCTCATTTTGCACTCTGGATGCAGAAACATCCTTCGCTATATAAGGAAATAACGACTTAAGGAACCATTTGAGGAGGAATTCCTGTGGTATAAAGGATTTAATCAACCTCTTCTGTCTATACCACTCTTGGATATGGTCCAAGATATGCGTGGCTTTATCCTGCCGAAATGTCGACAAGATTTCTGTTCCAATGTCATAACGCACTGGTAGCTGGAAGTGGTTAATAAAATTCATCGCTAGGTAATTGAACAAAGTGAATGCCCCCCTAGGTAACTCTATATACCATTTCGTGATAGGCCTTGTAAGGGTGCGTTGAAACAACCTTAAATGAATAAAATCTTCGTGTAAGGAATTTGAAGAGAACCATAGGTGAAACGTTGTAACATGTTCACTCAGATCCTCTCCAGGTTTGTCCTCGAATTTGGGTATGTCCGAGGGAAGCTTAGTAGGGACATTCAGCCAAGCCGGGTCATGAGATACAGGATCGTTCATCAATCTTGACAAGTCATGAAGATTTAGCATTGCGAAGAAAGGGAGCCTAGGATGAGCAGGTCAGTGCACCGCTCTTTGATAGTTTTGATTCACATAGGTCTGATTACCGTAACCACCATGGCCTCGACCATAGTGCCCTCCTCCTGTTTGACCTGTGTAGGGTGGCATGGAAGCACCATAATGTGGTGTAGCTTGACTATGCAGGACTACAAAGCCATAATTAGGAGAGTAAGTGGGTTGTTGATACCCGTACCCATAAGGTGAATAACCCTGTCCATACTGCATCCCATAATAAGGTCCATAAGTCATCCCATGAGATGTCACATGATACACTCCGTAAGTAGGAATATATGCTCCGGAAGTAGTAATATACACTCTGAAAGTAGGAATATATGATCTGGAAGTAGTAACATGACCTCTAGAAGTATGAACATGACCTCCCAAAACAATGGGGGGTACTTTAACCTGAGACATGACTGGTCGAGTAACAGCAGTACAGACACGACTCGTAGCAACATTCTGGATCGAAGGACCATGTGAATGAGGTGGAGGAACAATAATCAAAGAACAAGGAACCAAGGATGAAGGGATCTGTGAAACTATGTACATGGTGTTCCCTATAGTCACTCATCTTGCATCTGGTATCCTAATAGGATCACTAACCCTAGGCCTAGTAGGAATATGTGATGTAGCTTCCACCACTGGGATTGAAGGTGCAATGTGACTTGTGCTCCCAAACCTCTCCGTATGGTAAGGAATAGGAGTGCCCCCAGGTGTAGTGTTAAGCTCAAACTCCAACTCGACATGAAATTCCAAATCATGTGTGGGCATACCAAACATACCATAACTATCATAACTAGTGCTCATGGGCTCATAATAAGTCTCGTCTTCTGGCATGCCATACCGGCAATGCGTCAATGGGGGATCAACACTAGAGTAAGTAGGTCTATCATGAAAAGTACGTATCTCAAAAATTACAGGACCTAACTCAGCCAAATCAGGTGAAGGATCATAGTTAGGAGTAAACTCCCCATCTTCCACTTGAATGGGAGAGGGTGGCTCAAGAATACCTTCTTCATGGTCTCCCATCGTGTGTGAATCAATGTGCGAAGTAGTCCACCTAAATCATCTATTTCTCTCTCCCAAAGGAGGAGGAGATGTAGAAGGAAAAAGTCCTGCTAACTGATGAGAACAACAAGGAGCCGCACTCGAATCCACAATGACTCAAAAAATGTAAAAGACTCTCTAATTATGCAAGCCCTAGGCAAGCTAACATGTACAAATCATACACCAATAAAATCTAAAGCCAAACACAAGCAATCAAGGGTAGGATAAATGAGCTCCCGAATGAAGCAGGTATGTCTCGCCTAGGAGAGGCTTGAGACTACCATACACAACAAGCGGAGGTATGTAACTAATTATTGTGGCCTTCAGCTTCAACGCGTAAATCGACTCTGCTGTCCGACCCCAACCTAGCCGAGACACCTGTATGATAACCCCTGCAAAGTACCCCCTCGATATCCTAGGTAAGGAAACTAAGTTTACCTCAATATAATCAATGCTCAGGTGGACAGTCACAGGCGGAATTGACCATATGGGCAGGGTAGCAAAGCCCGAAACTCTCGAAAGAGCCCCCATATATGAATACAATCCTGGAAATATCTTCGGTGCTACTCAGTTATGACTAGGGGTTATCCCAATCAATAACCGCTCACACTGCCTCGTGCTTAACTCCCTTTTGAGAGGAGGATCCTAAGAAACACCAATTATACCAAGAAATTTCACACTCTCACCTGGAGAGACACATACATGTTGTTGTTTAGTGGTCTTGGAGAATTTACTCACAATGAACTATTCCAAGACCCTAAAACCTAATCTTGCTGGTGAACCCTATCAAATAAAATAGTGTAGTTCATTTTAATTAAGCGTTGATTTTAATTGGCTTTATTACTCAAAAAAAGTAGATGATTGTGCAACCAATGGTGTTATGACACAAAATGAAGCAAAATGCACACCTAACAATCAATGCAAATGCATTGTGTCCATGAAAAGCAGGGTATGCTACTACGTGAAATGCAAAATTTTCTTCAAATGATAAATGCAAGCTTTCCTATATGAAATCCTGACTAATACTTCAAAGCAAATCTAGTGCAAGTACTATGCAAAATGCAAAATGCAATGCATAATGATAATCAAATATTTTTGGATTTTTTGAAATGAGATACTAAATCAAAAGAATGATTCTACAACCCCCAGACTCTGCAAGCACAATCATGCAACACTCAAGCAAAGTACTAAGGTAAAAGAAATCTAATGCACTAATCCCAAAACAAAAAATTGAAAATGCAATGACAAGAACATTCTTCAAAATAGAAATTTTACCCAATCATCAAAATTCACCCAGCAACAATCAATCTTCCTCAAGAAGGCCAAACTAAGGGCATACGCGACTGTTCATAGTAAACCCGCGTGTGTACGCGGATATAGCAGTCAAAACCATGTATATACACGACTGTGAGTTTAAAACTCGCATACAGGAAGAAAAGTGCATAAAAATAAAGGCAAACAGACAAGCTGAGACAAAATTCACACCAATCAGACACTACCAGGCTAACATGCCCCCAAACCCGACACAGAAATAGAGAAAAAAGAGCAATTCAAAGTCATTGAATGCCGATAGAAAACCCCCAAAGGACAACTACTAGGAACTCCCCAACGGAGTCACCAATTCTGTTACAGAGAGAAATTCCTATGGCTTGGGGTACCACAACAGACAGCTTGACTCTAGAAATCAATCCTTTCCAATATGTAAGAGAAATCAAATATCTAACACTAAAGGATCAAAACTCGTACCTTATTCCAGACGGTTGAAGTAGATCCCCATTGAGCTTTCCAACTTCAGCTTGAATTGATGAATCACTTCCTCAACAATAAGTAAACAAGACAAGCATACTATATATATTGGTGTTAGATCTACTCTAGCATATATAATCAACAACATATAATCATTTGAAAGCATCCATGGATAAAATATTCATTCAAACATACATTATTGGACAGGAAAAGATATTTCTATTAATATAAAATCAGAGATTACAATGAATACAACATCTATCGGCACGTCTGCGAATCGGAGAAATTGAATCCCCCACTTGGGCCTCCACCACCTCAATCCTCCATATCTCAATAGCAAGCTCACAAGCAAAAGGAAAGCTTGGGAAGAACACTAAAGTTCTCTAAGGGACAAAGGGATGCAGACTCAAGCACAAGTTCCAACAACAATGGACTATAGATTCTTTGCTCTCGATTCTCTTATGCCTTCAATGTATCCAAAGGGTTCCTTATATAGCTTTTCAATGGGGTAATGAAAGGTCAAATACGAGCGATCTCAAGGCATATGGAAGGCCAGGAGACAAGTGAGTCGGATCCATGTCAAGGAAAACTCCAAAAGGATTTGGATTTTTGTACACATCCTGATGTACGTGGTTTTAGAGGTCAAACCCACGTATATACCCGATAAAGGGTTTTAAAGTCGTGTATATCAATTTTCACATGTTTTTAGGGATGGCCTAGGAAACATCAAAGGACAAAAAATGGTCCAAGGGGTCTAAGGAGTCTGCAGAGGGACAGGGGAAGGCCATACAAGTGTGATTCACCTGGCGTGGTAAAATTTGCTATAACAAGTGGGGTCAAGGATAATTTAATGTATTGCAAAATATTTTATTTAATAAATAAATAAAAGATGAGACAATAGCTTAGGGAAGCTGTTAAATGAGTGTTTACTGGTCACTTGGTGGAGGAGACTACGTTGAGAGCAGATTGACATGTGGTAGCATCCTCAAACTACTTCTAGTTGTTGCAGGTGGAAACTTTCGTATATTTGTGGTCATGATTACCCAAGAAAGTGGAACCGAAGCAGGTGGCTCATTAAGTAAAAACTGACCCAAAATACCTAGGCATGCTAATAAAACTTCCCATTGAAGACAGCTGAGGCTACTTATTCTGGATTTGTGATAATTTTGAGTGAATGAAGTGCACATGTGAATTCGATGGAGGGGACTAGCTGAAGTAAGTTTGAGGGGATAAATGTTGAAGACTGAACTTGTGCAACCATTCTAAGCTGAATTTCTTACTGTTGTAAGTAGGACTGAGTTACTGCTGAACACTCAGTGGAGTTGTAGAGGATTTCAAGACTACATCTCTCACCCAGTACTCTACCAAGAGGATCAGGAGACAAGCTCGGGGGTCCTGAGCATTGTTGTTCAGCTATTCTCCAGGAGTTGGTTGGGAGGAACATCCTCCTTAAGTTGTTTCCATCTCATCTATTTGATAGGTTCTATTTGTTAAGTTCATTTATTTTATTTACTACATCATAAATGTTTAAGAGTTTTCTCATGATTATAGTATACTGTTATTTTATTTCTGTTAGGGATAAAGAAGGAAGAGTTACTTATGCTGTGAAAGTTAGTTACTAGCTAGATTAGGGTAAATTAGTAGAGATATTGTTGAGTTAATTAATAGATAGAAAAAGAGAATTTACCCAAACTGTATTTTGCCACACCTCTTGCAAGGCGGTACTCTAGTACGACAGGTATATTTTATTCAGATAAGTAGATTTAAATATATTTGAAAGCAGATGTAAATGATTACTTCTACAGGTTTTGTGTATTCTAATTGCAAACTTTTAGCTATATTTGTATTATCTATTGAAGGTAACTAAATTATCTAATCATAGGTAGAAGAACAAATTTAAAATAATATATACTAGTATGCATAATATTTACACAGCCAAAACTAGTAAAGTACATATTATAAATCCAATAGGTAAACTTAACTAAATAATATAGGATCAGTAATTATTCTAAACTAGTTTAACTATTTAAAATAGTAATTTTAAATAAATAATTACCTAGTTAATTTATTTATAACAAAAGCATGTAAACTAGGTTTACTAAAAATAAAACCACTAACTCTGTAAACCATTAAGAATAATTAGGGTTTACAAAAGGTTTGTTTTTCATAATAGATTAAAGTAAAAACTTATATTACCAAAAACCTAGCACAGACTATTCCATAATATTTCAGAAAAGGAATGTAATTATTTAGTATTATCAATCTTAGGCCTATTCTCAAATACCATTGCAGCATTATTCATTCTATTGCTATCAAATTATTTCTTTACTAAGAATCTTCAAATCTCTTTTCTTTTATTTTAATAAGACAATATTTTCTTCTGATCAAGCTAACCCTAAACATCGGAAAGCTGAATAATAATAAGAATAGATAATAAACAAAATTACGCATAAATGTAAACCCAACAAGATACTGCAAGTGTCAACTTAAAGTTGTGAAAATTTTCTTTAGTAAAAAAAAAAGAAGACAAAACTGAATAAATATAATATGGCCTACGACCCTTTACATATTATCTGTCTAGGCCTAAAATCCTGATTACAAACGATTTCTTTAATTTAAACATAAGTCACAAAATTGAAAATAAACCACCATCGGTTATAGCTATGAAATCCCTTCATCATTTCGAAAATTGCTATAATTATGGCCATTCAATCTTCTATAAAAACCTAATCAAATCTTCAAGAAACCACCAAGTGGCCTGACAATAAACTCACGGCTTAAAGCCAAATTTTAAAAATTATTACCATCTATTATCTGTCTAGACCTTAAAGCCTAATAAAAAATGATTTCTTTAATTTAAACAGAAGTCACAAAATTGAAAATAAACCACCATCGGTTATGGCTATGAAATCCCTTCATCATTTCAAAAATTGTTATAATTATGGTCATTCAATCTTCTGTAAAATCCTAAACAAATCTTCAAGAAACCACCAAGTGGCCTGACAGTAAAGTCACGGTTTAAAACCAAATTTTAAAATTTATTACCATCTATTTAAATTTAGGCCAAGAAGGCTCAAAACTAAAATCATGAACTCGTGGCTATGAAATCCATATCCACTCAATACAAGAGCCACTAGGGCTTTTAAAACTTGCAAAGTAAAAGAAAAATAGCATAACTAATAACCACGGCTGAGCCTTCAACCACAACACACAGTGGTGCTATCATTCTTTCCACCATACTTTTATGTACATGAAAAAACCTAGGTGTCACCAAGGCTTACCAGGGTGGATGCCTTGCGGAAGACTGTGAGTAGAGATTTTCAGCTTCAAGTTCGAATTTGGAGAACCTGCACCTGGAAAACCTTAGCTCTATTAGTTGCCCCTTTTTTTTAAAAACAATAATTAAAACCCTGCCATTTAAAACTGAAAAGAAAATAGTGCTCTTTTACCTTATAAAACCGTGCAACAGTGAAGTCATGGAAGCCACCAAATCCTGGTTTGATGGCACATCAGAGAAGGTAAAGCCTTGCAAATGGGATTGTCCAGGATGCAGTGGAAACCTCAGCCACCACTCCCTTTTTTTTTACTTGTCAAAATCTTCAACACTCCCATAGAACTAAAACCCACTCAGAAAGACAGCGGAGAAGACAAACAAACCCACAATACTCCTTATACATGTGAAACCCATCTTACGAAAGCTATCTACTTTTTACCCACTCCTCTACACCAACTCGGTAAGGTTATAAGGGCCTGTGTACAAATTATTCAGTGGAGAATCAACATTATTCTATGGAGGCCTTGAGATCTCGGCTCGACCATTCCACAACCCTGACAAAACAAAGCGCAATATTAGGGTTTAGACAAGATATATGGCAGTTCAAGTCAACGAGAAACCCTAAACTCTAATATTCAACCACGTTTCCTTCAAATTCTTTTCAAATGATGGGTATCGGGCTATAGTGCAAAGTATCGATTATAACCTACATAAATCATTGGGGTGTTAAGTTAAAACCCTTTTACATTATTGCATGGAATAATATTTTGCCTTTTTTTTTATTTCTTGGATTATAACCATAGGATAATAAAAACAGTTCTAAACTTGCTCATTTTACTAGACAAGTTGGAATAATAATATTCAAACTATAATCTTCATAGTATTGAACAATGTCTACACTTATATAGTAGTAAGACATCATTGATAGGGGTAAATTAATCCTCCCTAGAAGTACCTAACATTAAATCTTGGATTTGGAAAGTGATTCTTTTACAATAGAGTTTTTATGTATAGTTTAACTATAGCATAAGCAATTATAAGTTTTCCCTCTAGCATCTACTATGGTAATAATAATTTTAGAAATTACAATATATAACCATTGTAATTGGAAGTTCATGTAAAGCTAGGTTTATATACTAGAGAACTAGGTAAGAATACATGGTTTAGAAGGTCTGCTAATGGAGAGTTTTTAAAGATTTAAAAGAACTCAAATAGATATGAACAATACCATAGTCCAATCTTTGTACAACATTGTGTAGTTGGGGATACAAGTACATGCAACATTTATTCTCTTTTATAAGATTGTTAGGCCTCTATGCTCTTTTTAGCAGAGGTAGAACTGTTCTCAATCTATAACTCCTCAGATATGAAATATAAGCATATAAGTGAAAATACAAGAGGGAATAATTACTTGGATAAGTACTAAAGTGGTAAACATAACTGTACTTAACCCATCCTTTCACAGTAGTATTTTTACCATCAATTGTGCAGTTTGAAAACATTAGAAATACCAACGATACCTCTTATAGGGTCAAGCTACAAACAAACATTTTTTTTAAACTAGCATTTTATCTTATGCTAGTGGAGTACCATTCTCAAACTAGATTTTTACTGGAACAAACTGCTTACCTATTTAGAACCTGTAAAAAGAATCGTCATTCCACTGCATTAGCTGTAAGCTAAGTAAGCACCGATCTCACCTAATATTCTTCCCTACTTGACAAAAGAAAGTAATAACACACTTAGCACTAAATTAAGATACAGTTCCCTATCTTAATTTCTGAAAACATAAATTGTTGCATTTAACCTTCTTAACACAGTATTTTAAGATAAACTAATAAACTATACAGAACTAAAGATTTATAATGTTCATGGTTAATTATTATTATTTGAGTATTTGCTAACAGTTATTAGTTCATTGGCAATGACAACCTAAACATTTTATGTTACATGAAAATTTTTAAATTTTTATGAATTTTTGGGTTATTACACTGACTTGCAGGGTCCTCCATTCATGAGGCTACATGTCCTTACATTTTTTCTGAGAAAGGGGTTCCAATGTGGTGATTTCCAAATTCTTGGTAAATGGATCATATCTTGGTAGCATTATGAATCGGGCTTGATATTCGAAGTTTCATGTACCTTGTTACCCTTCTTGAGCATGTTCTCTCCTTCGTTTGACTTCTTCCTAAATTTTAAGGGGTAAGTGATACACGATTGTTGTATGAATTTATCCCATGAATATTATTGTGTCATATAGGGGTTGAGGTTGTTAAATGCATGCTATAAGTTCCCTCTATGGCCACATCAGATAAAATTTTATTTGAATCAAAAGGGGAAAGAAAAGGATCATAATATGTTTCACCTTCTTCTTGTTGAATCTCTTCATACCACTCCATTATTTGCAGGAGGTATGGTAAGGGTAGTTGTTGTGGGAAAAATTTCCACAAGGGTGAAAAACCTTCCCACGCTGGTAAAATCCTTGAGTTTGCAACAACAAACCAGTGTTATGTTAGAAAAATAACAGAAATAACACCCAAATGGTCAATCTAACTCTTGATTAGTAACAAAATTAAAAGAAAAATAAAAACAAAAGTGGAATAAAGATATTGATACGATATAGACCAAATAAACTTGAACAAGAGTGTTCCAAACAAAAATTTTATTTCCCATTGGTCTAGCTAAATACAGGACTAATACCTAGGAGGTGCAAGCTCAAGGGAAGCCAAAAATATCCCTTAGGGAGGTCCTTTTTGTCCAAATAATTGCAAGATAGCTAGGAGAGAACAATGCATAAACTATTTCCTCTTAGGGGAAGAGGGAAAGGGAGCTTTGTGTATGCTAATATGAGGGTGGAATGAGATTTAAAGAGCATATCTCAATGTGATTTCAACAACATAACTTTTATCTAATTTTCTTCCTCTAGAATGCATGCCCATGGCTTCTTTTTATAGGCCAAAGGGTGGCCAAGTAACATCTAGATCCAAATGTGAACTCCATCCTCATTTGAATTTGTTTCCAAGCACATGAGAGGTTCTATTCAATTCTCCCAAGCATGTGAGAGGTCAAAATTTGAATTTTGGAGCCAAGAGAGTCATTATGATATTTTAATGCGCCACAGAAGTTTGTGGTCCCGTCATTCTCTCAGTCATGTGGGTATCAAAGGAAAATTTGTGTGCACTCGCATGAGGGACTATAGATATAACTCACACTACATAGCGCAAGATCCCAATGCTTATAGTTGTGCTACTGTCCCTTTAGACTATTTTTGGCATTCTGAGGCTCAAATTGTTCTCTGGATCTAATGAGGATATCTTCGATGAGCCGCATTTTATATGTTGATGACACATTTCTATAATATTACCCTAAAAGTCACATGTATGATATTTTTAAGTGATATATTCCTCATGATGTATGAGGTTTAAAGGGTACTGTAGGGCTAATGATGCATCATCATTTCTTTTTTCTCTTCATTTCTCATAAGACCTCAAGCATTTGTGGGTGGAAGAACCTTCCCATGAGAGAATGTTGTTGGTGATGACTATTGAAGATTAAAATAATATTGTTGTTATATACAAATGAGACTGACATACCTATGCTCATGAAAATATGTCAAATTATATTACAAATGAGACTGACATACCTATGCTCATGAAAATATGTCAAATTATATTACAAATAAGAGAGGACTGAGGGGTCGAATCTTGATATTGTTGTTACAAGGATGAATGCATATTAGACCCTTGTATGATCAAATATATCCCGGAAGTGTTATTGCTAGTGTCTAAGAAGTAGAACTATAGATGCTTATGAGTATCCCATAGGGGTGAGGGCCCTGAATAATATGGAATTTTTTTAAACAACTTCACTAGACTACATGCGTTGATACCATGAGTCATAAATGTGAACTCTGATACCATAAAAATGTATGAATCCCCCTGATGTGTTAGTTGTGCTGACGTTGAGCATAGGGGAGACCACTAAGTTAAGGAGCATTGATGAATCTCCTTACTTAGTTTGAGGTGATCCGTCAAAATGGGAAGGGATCAGAACGTAAAACCACAACTCTCATAATATAATGTTTTGAATTCGACAAGAGATGAAGCATATCATAAAATAGGATCCTTATCTTACAGACCAAGACCATTGTTGTAATCAACTTCAAAACTAACAAACCTGACATAAGACTGGTTGATAAGTATGGGGCTCATGAATTCCCTTGATCGATGTAAGCAGGGGTGAGTAATTGATGGAATCTTTCTTCAAATGGTGATGCAGCGTGTGAGGGAGGGAAACAGACTGCTGATGAAGGGATCTATTGAAGTCACAATACCGGTGTGGTAAGGTGAATGACAAAACTGATCAAGTTGAGGTTAGGTGGACTCAAAAATGGATCGACAAGGAAAACAAATGGATGTTTCCATATAGCGTCCCCCTCACCCAATCCAACCATTGGGAGGGGACATTACACTAATTTAGGGCCTCAAATTTTGCCCCAAACCAAAATTACGAAATTCATAAGAAATAAAATACGTGTGCAGAACATAAATAAACATACATAGTGGAAAATGAAATCGATTCACACACGATTATCATGTATATGCAATCATAAACATTATAGACATCATTTAAAAACACTTCAAATTCAAATACGAAATAATACTTATCTTTAAATAACACATATCCAAGCAACCGACTATGAGCCAACCATAGGAACTATATCCAATATATACTCTTTCTATTGAGAGATCACCCCCAAGCTAGGATATGAAGCGATCAGGGCAAAGGAAACACCTATATGCTTCAATCTTTCATCCCACAACCCAATATGCTCTCTATTATTATCCAAATGATCATACAGAGCTCTACATGGATATCACTCAACTCTCACAACCTTGGAGTCCACAATACCTTCCCCACACAATAATCTTATTGGCTCATGCATCCCCTTCACCGATCCGCAGCTCCTTTGGGCGATCCGTCTTTCCAAGTGCTTCCAATGTGTGCATAGAAGAAGACCAACCTACTAAATGTTATTGGAGAAACACCTATAGCCTAAATTCATGGCTTCTCAAGAATCTATTAGCAACAAAACTCAATGGAAAAGGGCCCCTAGTTTTCCCAACCTTTTTGCTCACTTACAACCATCAATTTCCCTTCCAAATTTGTAGCTTTGTCCTTAAATTCGAATTTTCCTGGGTTATAAAAGTCATGAACAACAATACAAAGCTCAAAGTAGTGTATATCTGGGTGAGAGTGTGAGAGAATGAAGGTGGACTCCAAGAGGTATGAGAAAACGGTGACAAGACAATTGGCATGGATTCTGATGATAGAAGAAAGGACTCTTGGCAGTTGCAAACTGACTTTTGGTAGATGGAAGAACTTTTACAAAGATGCAGTGAACCTCCTACTTCAATAACTGCATTAGGTGACTTTTCCCACCAACCCTACACATGCATTCAATGATTGGGAAATATTCCAAAAAGGAGATAATTGGTTTATTCAAGGCACATAGTAGAATTTTGGATGGGTTCTAAATTTGACACTTAGCAACAAATATTTTGTCTCCCATGGGCTCCCCTTCATCTTCCTCTCTGGTGGAATCATGGACCCTTTGGTGCTCTTTACACAACCATTCTTGGACCATTTTATTATTTATGCTAACAATATTTACATACATTTCGAGTTAGCATGATAATCCAAACACAAAGTCCAAATAAAATACTTACATCACACATGCCTAACCATTCACTAGTAGGCCTTGGCCTTGGGATCCGCACTAGGAATCCATAGTAGCATATTTACATAATTTACATAATTTTGTTCAAATACATCCAAGTCAAAACTGGGGGTATTCCAATCCCATTCCCCTTGGAATAACATTGTCCTTGGTGTTTGCTCAAAATTTAGAACAAAACTGGTTATGCCTCTTTCATGTCATCCTCCAACTCGCACGTAGCCTCATAGGGGCCAAAGTGCTTCCATTGCACCTGTACCTGTCTGATGGATCAATTCCATAGCATTATCACCTTCCTGTCTATGATGCATAATGGCTTGATTTGGAACTCTCCCTCAGGTTCCAACTAGAACACATCCCAATCAATCAAATGGCTAGGATCATGTACATATTTCTTAAGAAAATAAACATGAAAAACATTATGATCTCTAGTGTTAGCAAGCAATACAATTCTCTATGCAACTAGACCTATCCTCTCAATCACTTCAAACGTCCCACAATATCTTGGTGACCTCTTGGCACAACTTCCAACCTTCATGGAACTTTTCCTTTGCCTCACTTAGAGGTAAACATGATCCCTAACATGAAATTCCCTATGCACTTTATGCTTATATGCATAGATTTTCTGTTTATTTTGGGATGCCTTCAAATTTTACCTAATATTTGGAACTTCCTATTCCATTTCCTTAAGCAATTATGGCTCAAGTACAATTATGTTCACCATATTATCCCAAGTAACTAGTGTTCTACACCTTTTTGGCATACAAAGCCTCAAATGAACTCATTACTAACGATGCTTATTATCCATTGTTATATGTAAACTCTACCAAATGTAGATATTCTTCCCACTTGGATTGCTTGTCCATCGCATGCATGTGAAGCATGCCTTCAAGCACCTGATTTACCCTTTTTGTTTGTCCATTTATTTGTGGATAGCAGGAAGTAATAAAATTCAAGTGTGTACCCAAATCTGCAAAAATACTTTTCCAAAAATTTGAGGTGAACTTAGTATCCTTGTCTGAAATTATTGCCTTAAGAAAACCATGCAACCTGAAAATTTCCTTCATGAAAATCCTTGCAATGGCTTATGTTTTATAAGTGTACTTAACCAGTATAAAATGTGTTGCTTTGATAATTTATCTACCATGACCATGATGGAATCATGCTTCCTAATAGTTATTGGCAAACCTATAATAAATCCATGGAAATCACTTCCCATTTCTATTCTGGAATTGGCAAAGGTTGCAGCAAACATGTTGGGTGTTGATTTTCAACCTGCACTTGCTAACATTTCATACAATTATAAATGTACTTAACAATGCCATTTCTCATTCCTAGCCAAAAATATTGATTCCTCTCTATAGCAATTGTTTTCTGGTATCCTGGGTGACCGAAATATGGCATTTTATTGATCTCATCCATAACAATTATTCTTAAATCTGCACATTTGGTATAAATTATGTTTTTGTAAGCAAGAACTTTGTCACCTTCCAAATGGTAGGCTCTGTACCTCTTCTTTAAATTATATTTTTGTAATTTATATTTTATTTCGACATGCAGTTTATCTTCAGCAATACTATTAACAATAAGTTGCCTCAGATATTCTTGGCAAGTACTAATGGTTGCCACTTACATTAAATGTAATTTTATGCTAAGTGCATCCACCACTTATTTTCCTTGTATTTTATGTGTTTGACCTCAAAATCAAATTCACAGAAGAATTCCATCCATATATATTTCCTAGCATTTAATTTTGGTTGCTCCAACAAATATTTCGGACCATAGTGGTATGTCCTTAGCTCAAATTTTAATTCCATTAAATAGTACCTCCACATTTTCAAAGCGTGCACTATGGCTGCAAGCTCTAAATAATGGGTAGCATAGTTCTTCTCATGATATTTCAATTTACTTTATGGATAGCATACCACATGGTTATCTTGCATAAGAACTCCTCGAAGTCCTTTGTTACATGCATATGTACACACCACAAAATATTTTTCTAGGTTTTCAATTTCCAAAATTGGAGAACTTGTGAGAAGCTTCTTTAACAACTAAAACCTTTCTTCACATCTTGGTATCCATTCAAACTTTATTCCCTTATTTTTCAAAGAAGTGAATGGTTGGTGTTAGCCCTCGGAATCGCACCCAAGGTTGCGGGAAGGTGGACCCTGAGGTAACAATAGAACTGCTATAGGAAAGGGAGTTGGCTCCTCTGATTCCAGAGAGGGATCTCTCACAAATACATAACAGGCCCATATTATATTGTCACAAGATGAAATTCAAACATTGGTGGTTGGAAACAAGGTAAAGACTTATCGGGATATGGAGTCACAAATACCAAGAAAATAGAGTGGTTCGCATAGGAAATTCTTACAATAGCAAGGTAGCACTTCGATCATGGTCAATATGTTTTGGGTCTGGTGGGAATGGTAGAACGATGACCGTCCATTAGAGTAAAGCACCGCATGGATGAATTCTACACCAATTTTGGAAGAAACTTTTGGTGGATGTCGGAGACAATGGCCGAGGCATATAAGTATGAATCCCAAACCATTTTACACCGAGTCTACAACATGAAGAAAACATAATGTAAAGAATTAGCAGGAAGCACATGCACATAAAGAAAGGAAAACTACAGAATGTAATTAAGAAGAGCACAGGAATTCTTGCATTTAAATAACCAACATTTGGCTCTGTAACTTGTCTTAAAAATAGATCAAAATATCATAAACACAACATTCTAATGGGTTCCAACCAGCCCTTTCTCCTTCTGTGAGGAGAATATTTAGTGTTTGGGCCCTCGAGACCAACCTCAAAATGGGGCCAGAATTAGTTACAAAATTAGTAACAAAGTTTCAACAAATTTTATCGTGGCATTTTCCCCACAGGTAACATAAAATAGAAAATGATGGAGAAAGCACCTCTACTGGACCTCAAAAGGTTTTACATCTTCAAAACCCAAGCTCGGCTGACTAGTTTACCCCTATATTTTTGGTTCTGACCGCAGCTTACGAACATCTTCATTGGTGTATCCTGTATTTGGCCTTGTCGTAGTTTTCAATCACCTTCCATTGGTTAACCGTTGGAATTTCTAGCTTTATCATTTCTTCCACTAATACACCGAGCTCTAGGTTCTTCTGATATGAAGGCACTGGTAACTTGTGCACAAAACTCTAAAATCAATTAATAATTCAAATTCGCCAAACAGTTTTTCAATCACAGTTTTTCCTGAAAGCGACTGTTGGGCCATGTCTTCGAATTTCCTGTGTTCTTTTCTACACTCAATCAATCTATCATGATACCCCTTCTGGGACATCATGAGTCATTTTTATTCCTAAAAGAAGGGATCCCTCTTTGGACCAGAGAGCTAAACAACGCAGCAAAGTCGTCAGCCTGCTTGCGCATGAAATTCCATTTTTCTTCGACCATTTTTAAGTGATGGTGTTTGTGAACCACTCTCCTGGCCCATGTGATGACTGGAATTATATCCTCAACGTTCCCTCATCTAATGTCCTATTTGGTCAAACTGTTCAGAAAACTGATTGCACCTTCAGCCGTGTCCAAGGACCTTTTGTTTAGGTCCAATTTTGTCATCTGAATATGTTTTTTGGCCACCTGTATGGCACTTTCCTTATCTCAGATAAAATCCAAGTATGGTCACACTTAGGTTGCTTCTACTATTATCATCTCCCAAATGATGTACCTTTCCCCTTGTAAGGCTGCTTGGCCTGAAGCAAGCTTTTTTAATTTTTCATTTTTATCCTCCAATTCTTTACAACACTCTTCCAGCTTATTTCTTATACCTTCTATGATATTAGCCATATCCATTAGATCCTTATTCTATTTTCTTAGGCGTTTGATCTCTAGAGATTTGATACTTACCTGGGAAATATCTTGGGAGAGGGAGTCTGCACCAGCTATCTCGGATGATTGATCCATAGGTGCTGGCTATTCCTAAGCATTTTCCTTTAATTCTTTTAACTCTCTTTCCAATTCATCCTGCCTTACTTTGAAGGCTCGTCTTTCTCTAGCCCAGAACTCAGCATATTTCTTCCACAGTTTTTTCTTTTGTTCTTGTTTGAGCAGTCTAGCATTATAATCGATTAAATCAATGTTTAAGGCCTCTTTCTCCTTTTCTATTTCGGTCAATTATGCAGTTTGTATGAGCCAAGTAGCTGGGATGTCTAGATTTTTCTTCAACAAATAGATTGTACCCTCCTTGTCCTTTAGTAACCTTTGTGTGGTGGTACCTTTGTCTCCCGATCTGTCTGCTATCAATATATCTACCTTGATCTTCTTGATCTGGGCTTGGTGAACCTTTTTCTCCACCTTCTACTTTTGGAGCATCCCTTCAACTCTTTTCTTACCAGCGATTAGTTTAGATATTTGCAAGGTGGCTTGGAGCATATCAGTGTAGAGGAAGTCACTTATCCCTTGGTGCAAGTGAATTATGTCAGTTTTGGGGATCTCTTTCGGATTTACCTTTATCTCAGCTACCTTTTCTCCTATGATCATGGCCAAATTCAACGTTCCCATTTTTAGGTCTCTGACAGTTTCTAAGGAGGTACTCTAGCCCAACAATTTTTCCACTTCGTCGCATAACTTCAATATTTCTTCAAATGATTTCTCACCAGCCTCTCTGTATTTCTACAGTAACTTAGATTTAGACTTTTATTAACTTACTTCCTCCTTAGGAACACTGCTGAATGCATACTCCTGGATTTCAAAATTTGTACCTTTAAATTTCACAGTTTTCTTTCTCCCCTTATCCTTGGAACTCTGCACGAGTTTACTCGATTCTTTAGTTTTTTTATTCTTGGATGTTCTAGTTCTGTCCCCTTTCATCTACGTCCATGGCCTCTAGGAACTCTCTTTTATTCCCCTTCTCATATAGGCTATCCAAAGGGGTGATCTGTGTGGATGCAGACACAATGCTGGAGAGGTCTTGTTGGGGGGAACCACCTACAGATGCAGAGGAAGTTGAATTTTCTGGCATATCTTCATCGGATTGGTATCTCCAGGATATTTCTCCCAATTTTCCTTCTCCACCAACCCTGCCACTTCAATGTGGTTGAAAGGATTATTCTTATTCCCTTGCCTTCTATCATAGATGATGTGGTGAGGGTAATAATTAATCGCAGCCTCCATTGCAAACCCTTTCTCTCTGAGAAATTTTTTTATCATTGGCAAGGATGATTTGCTTTTAATAGTAAAAGGACCAACTACCCATGGAAACTTAATATCTATGAGATTCCTTAAGCTTAGAAAATTTTCATCCTCGATTATTATCCTTTTCCTGATTAACTCTAGTACAAACATTCTCAGTGTCAGAAAACGTCGGTAGGACATATGGCTGATGAGTAAACCCGTACACCCTAATCACCGTATTGTCTTCTGAGAGAAACCAATACCCTACTCTTCTTTCAGGGGACAACTGCAATAGGCTCTTCATCTCTGGTAGGACCCTTAGCAACCTCTTTTGGAAAAGGACTTTGTATACTAGGGCCATGAGGACATTCATGAATTTTTAGTAATCTTTGTATGTGTCTTCTATTATGACCATTTCCAGGAGCTACAGGATCTCATCATTGAAGCTAAAAAACATCCTTATAAGGAGGGACTAGAAACTGAAGGTCCCCGACTAATGAAAATTAATCAACTGGGAATTGACACTTCTGGCTAAGAATTCATCAGATTGCAGACATGTGGATATTGAATAATTACTCAGTGCTCCTGATGCTACTCGGCATGAACTGAGGGTGAATATTAGACTCAATAAAGGTTCGGTGACAAAGTGGTTTGAATCCATACCTAAAACCTGGCTTGCTAGGGTTATCACAGAATGATTCTCTTCGTTAAACATGTCAAAATTTATGGGGAATGAGGATTGGACAATTGGATTTCTAGATTCAAACAGGTTTTGAGAAAAGCCTCCTTTTGTTCAGCCGAAAACCTTTGAAAAAACCTGAGTATATCTTCTTCATTGTACTCACTAGACATTTGGGTAAACTCGAAAGGGATTAGCAGAGTGTTTCAGATGGTAATGGAATTTATGGGGCACAAAAACCTATACCTAGACATGTCCATTATCACGCCCTCAAATGGAGAATAGTTACTTATGCACCAGTCTATGAATTTTGGGCAACCAAGGGTTTGCTCAATAGAAAAATAAAAGAAAAAGGAACCAAACACCCCATGAGTGTCGATTCCTTGCAACTGAAGAGTTTTGAATTTACTCTGAGAGGATTCTATACTATCATTCAGTATGATAGTGTCAAAAACCTCAAAGTATTTATCTACTAGGAAACCATCATCTTCCTGAAATTCGAGGTTTCGATCCTCTAAATCTTCTATTTCAGCCACGAAAAAACAACTTAATAGAGAAAATACATATTAGGTTGGTTGAAAGTTTGATTTGGAAGATTTTCTAGGGTGGGGCGCTCTGCACAGTATGAACCCTTTCTTTCTAATGCTGCAAAAGACAACCAGTCTGTATCCAAATGCCTACTTTTATACTATTTTATTCTCTTATCTTACCATGCACCTCTCCAGTCGGATGAAATATTATCCGTAGATCCCGAACCTAAAAGTTTTGATCCTTGTGATCTTGGCCATTGGTATATGTACTATCATGTTTTCTCTTCACATCCCCTTGTGCACCTCCAACTCATGGGATTTAACCTCCGCCATCGATCTTACACTTTCCTACCATCCCACCATCCAGAGCAAAGAGATTTACCAAACCGCACTTTTCAATCAAGATTTCATCTACACACGTACAACTGGCGAAATAGCTCCTTGTTGTAGATCCACCTCTGTGTTGACCTCTACCATCAAACAGATATCCTCTTTAGAGCATTTCTCCAACTTTGAAACAAAATTTCCCATGAGCGTCTTATATCAGCGGAATTTATTTCCACCGCTAATCTAAGACCTTCGCAATCTTGACTGTCAAAAATTATCGTTGTTTAACTCATTTTGCCCATTTGGGATGCACCTTCTTGCCGTACATTTAAATTGTGTGAAACAGCTATCTATCGTTGATCGTCTTCATTCCTTCATCACGACCATTGAAAAGTGCTTCATTCTTTGTCATCCTTGTAACTGGGGTCTTCTCTTTCCTCCTGCATGGCCAACACGAGAGTGCTTTCCTAAGCCTCTGGACCTTGGGCTCTCCTTCGCTTGACAGACCGCAGCTAGTGTAGGTCTCTATGCTCTTATCAACTCTCAGGATCCTTCCTTAGATCCCTTTATTTCTTTCAGAAACTTGTTACATCCCCCGAGGTTCCTTGTCGTGAAAACCTTGTAGGCCTTGTTTCTTTCCTTACGGGTCTGAAAAACTTGTCCAAGTACCTACTGAAAACACTATTCATGAGGCACATGAATGTAGCTGGTGGATTGGTGAGACTAAATGAAACCACCACAAACTCATGGTGCCCATACCTTGTTCTAAAGTTTGTATTGTGAATGTATTATTCCTTGATTCTCACTTGATGGTAACCAGACATCAAGTCAATCTCCGAAAACACCTTTGCGCCTCTCATTTGATTAAAAAAGGTCATCAATTCGAGGCAATGGATATTTGTGCTTCATATTAACTTTGTTCAATTTTTTGTAATCAATGCATATCCTAAGTGTTCCATATTTCTTCTTCATAAACAGGATGGGCACTCCCCATGGAGACACACTTGGACGAATGTATTTATTTTCTAGCAATTCTAGCAATTGAATTTTCAGCTCTAATAATTCTGGTGTATTCATCCTGTAAGGTGTTTTGGAAACTGGTGTAGCACCTGGCACAAGATCGATGTTAAAATCAATGTCCCTCTTTGGAGTAATACCTAGAACTTCATCGAGAAACGCTTCCTTGAATTCTTGTAGCACGTGATAATCCTCCAACTTGGGAATTTCACTTTTTGTTTTATCTAAAATATGGGATGCATACAATTGGCAACCTTTATGACATAATTTATTCAATTGCATAGCTCAAACCTACCGAACAAAAATTACCTTTGGAATTCCCTTTACAAGACTTTGGTTTCCTTCTTCATCAATGCATTCAAATGTCTTGTTGTAGCAATCAAGTTTAAGTTTATGTGCCTCTAACTATTCCATTCCAATGAGAATATTCTAGGAACCAAGTGGAAAAATATTCAAATTTGCAAAAGTGGACGGTCCCCCCATTTCCAATGAACATTACTCCACCATTTCACCAACCTTCCTCTTGGTTCCATTGGATAGTTGGACTAACCATGATTTACTATGCTTTGATCTCTTAAAAGCACAATTACCATCAATTTTGGGAGTGATGTAACTGTGAGTATATCTAGGGTCAATCAAAATAGAAATAGATTTCCTAGAAATATTACCTTCAACCTCAAAAACAGTTGATTTATGGTCTGCTTGATGGTCATCTGGTGCTACATAGATCCTAGGGACAATCCTCTCCACTTGACCCACAGTTTCAACTTCTTGGATGTTGTGAACTTGCTTTACACTCCCATGTCGATGTGGACAGTTTCCAAGCATGTGGTCCTCTCCACCTCCCCAACATTGAAGTGGCTCTCTTTACTCTCGTGTCATATGACTCACTAGAATATATTTATGGAGTGTATGTCCTATCTCTATAAATCCTTCTTGAACTATGGGACCTCTTATGGGAATGTCTCATTGAGTTACTCCCACTCTTTTCCCGATGTTCTAAATTTTGGAAATGGTTAATCTTCCTTTGAATGTCTGTCAAAATGTGGAGAATGGATACATTAAATTGATTATGTTCTTCTTGAGATCTAAGAAGACTCTCATTGTCCTCTCTACAACTCTGTAGTTACACGCTTAGACTTCTCATGGTTTCTGTAATGTCGGGATGATTCATTTGGTTACTTCTACCATTGGATTTTGTCTCTACATTCTCAACATGTATATTCTCTCCCTTTTCATATGCCTCAAACTCATTGGGGTCATGGGTGTCATCCATGATGATGGTCATCTTGGCACAACCAAGACCAAAATTTTCTAGCCACACTAGACTAAATCCTGAACCTTAATTGTCCTTGTTGTCATTATGAATCGATAAAGTGTTCATAAACACATTTGTTAGATGCATTGTATTCCTAGAAAATAGATAGTTATTTTTCATACATTCTAGGAAAAACCATATTGTTAATTTACGTCAAATTACAAAAATATTTGAATCACCCCTTTCAGAATCTAACTGTGCACAATATGCCCCAATTTATATGTTTCCAATACCCATTGTTGAACTCAATAACTAACTAACTAAATTCTTTTTGTAAATCTTTCCATATCGTGCAATATGGCACATAAGTTCAACTTTGTTTTTCAACTTTCGGGCACATGAACTTCACCTGTGTAAATTGCTACTTTCCCCCTTTTGTTCGTACCCTTAAAATGGTACCCACAACACCATAAAACTTATCAAGCATAAGTGGTTTTAGGCTACGATAGAATTGGTTTCATGAGACAGCTTTTGCGAGCCTGAATGCATGGGAGGGTGACATGTTGTAAGGCGGTTTGTGTCTCGGGATCATGCTAATCGATTAACTTTCATGAACCTTCATGACCCTAAGGCATTGTTAGTGGTCGATCTAATATATATGATCTTTCATCTATGACAAGACTGAAACGGGTCCCATCATTCCCGACAATACCACACAATCCTCCTCGACTGACATGTCCTCTATGGCCCCATCACTCTTGAGACAAATTGACGGAACCCTACATCACATCAGCTCCTTTCATAACTAAAGGAGATTTCAGGCTCTTGGAAAAGTGGTTTCCCAAACCTACTTTTGCAAGCCTAAACTCACTAGAAACTGAAACATGGATGGGGTGGTTTCCCTTCTGGGTCATGCTAATGAATTAACCTCCGCACATCCTCATGGCCCTAAAGCACTATGGGTTGTTGATCTCTATTGTCTCCCAACAGCCAAATCTCATCTTCACACTCTGCCACATTCAATCACCTACACACAGATCTGATTTGGTCGATCCACATCACAACCTCTGCTGACATGGCCTCTCCACGCCCAAGCTCTTTCCCAAAAGTATCCTCCACATCACCCTGCCACCTCACATTAGTGGGGACCAAATAAAATTTCTCAATTTTTCAAAAAAAAATATTTGCAAATTATTTTAATTTTCCAATAACGGGATTAATTCAATATTATTTATGTCCCTATATCCGTCACTTAATAGAAAACATATTTCTGCAAAAACATTTCTGATTTTTTTGCCTAGAACTATGGATTTCTAGCTCATATAGCTCTAGTATTGCAACCATATGCTCTAATACCACTTAGTAGTGTCCCCCTCACCCAATCCGACCATCAGGAGGGGACATTACACTGATTTGGGGCCTCCAATTTTTCCCCAAACCCAAATCGACAAAATTCATTAGAAATAAAATGCATGTGCAAAACATAAATAAACATACACGGCTAAAAATGAAATCGATCCATGCACGATTAACATGCATATGCAAGCATAAACATGACATGTATCATTTAGAAACATTTCACATTCAAATACATAGGAATACTTATCTTTAAACAACACATATCCAAGCAACTGGATATGTAAGTGGGATTTTCCACCCAACCATTGGCACTCTGTCCAATATATACTCTTTCTACTGAGAGGCCACCCCCAAGCTAAGCTATGAGGACACCAGGGCATAGAAAACACCTACAATATTCTCTCTCTCATCCCACAACCCAATCTTCTCTCTATTCTTAGCCAAATTCTCATACAAAGATCTACAAGGATCTCGCTCAGCTCTCACAACCTTGGCTTCCACAATACCTATCCCACCCAACACCCTTCTTGGCTTAGTTATCCCCTTCATCAAACCATGTCTCTCTTGGGCGATCCATCTTGCCGAGTGATTCTAGTGTGTGTATATAAAAATACCAACCTACTAAATTTTGTTGGAGAACCACCTATATCCTAAATTCATGTCTTCTAAAGCATCTATGAACAGTAGAACTCAATGGGAAAAAATTCCTAGCTTTCGCAGCCTCTCTACTCACCTACAACCATCAGTTTCCCTTCCAAATTTGTAGCTCTATCCCTAAATTCGAATTTTATTGGATTATACAATTCGTGAACAACAATACAGAGGTATGAGTAGTGTAGATTTGTGTGAGAGTGTGAGAGAATGAATGTGGACTCCAAAAGGTATCAGAAAATGGTGACAAGACAACTAACATGGCTTATAATAGTATAAAATAGGACACTTGGAAGCTGCAGATTGACTTTTGACAACTAACAAAACTTTCACAAAGGTGCAGCGAGTCTCATGCTTCAATAACTACATGAGGTGACTTTTCCCACCAACCCCACACATGCATTCAATGATTGGAAAATAGTCAAGAAGGATATAATTGACTTATTCAAGGCACATGACAAAATTTTGGATGGGTTCTAAAGCTGACACTTTGCAGCAAGGATTTGGTATCCCATGGGCCCCCTTTCCTATTCCCCTCTGGTGGAATCATGGCCACTTTGGTGCTCTTTACACAACCATTATTTGACCATTTTATTGTTTGTGCACATAATATTTACATACATTTCGAATTAACATGATTAGCAAAACATAAAGTCCAAATAAAATATTTACAACATACATGCCTAACCATTAACTAGTCAGTACTTGGCCTTGAGCTCTGCACTAGGAATCCATAGTAGCATATTTACATCATTTACATAATTTTGTTCAAATACATCCAAGTTAAACATGGGGGTATTACATGCCAAAATAATAATTTGAGGGGGTCCCCATGGTTTTGTGGGAATTGGGGAACCCTTAGTCTATAAAGAATGATTGATGAGGTTCCCTCAAATTTGAGTGGGTCGAGAAACCAATTTGCATGGGTGGGATTCCCATAATTTTCAGTGGATCAGGAAATCAATTTGAAAATAATGTGTTTTTTTTTTACAGATGATAATATGGGTGCCCCATGAATCCATTCCATGTAGAAAATTCCTACTGGTTTAATTGAGTTGGATTGGTGTCTTCGAAAGGTGGGAGACCCATTGGTGTATTCTTGAGGGTTTATGATATGAAAGAAAACGTAGAAGGTAAATTGCTCATGAAGGGTATGGGAGGTTATCTATGAATCATGATTGTAACATGTACCAAGGAACATGAAGGATATTGGGAATAGAATGCAAGGTGATGAGATGTCGCTTATTTTTTATCAATTGGGTTGGGCGATCAGATTACTTGGACTTGTGGGGGGCTTGACATCATGGGTGCCAAAATATGAGAAGGGTTGTAATGGTGTGCACATACAAGGGGGAGCATGTTATTCGTGATGATGACATTAATGGCATGGTGTAATCAAGAAATGGGACCATATGGTTATCAACAGGAATACTAGATAAATACAATGTAAATGGAGGGAGAACATTGCTTATATGTCGAGGTGACATTATATATGTGTGATAGGTTCCCCTACACCATTTTTGGAGACATATGGTGTGATTTCCTTACTACACACATGGAACCTATACCCAATCATAACATAGATTATGACAAGAGGATTAACAATGCGGAATTTTATGAGACCCAAACTGCACTAGAACCCTATGGCATTTGTATTCAGTGTAACTTATCTAAGTGGAATATTAAGTATGTGACCGAATGCAATCCTAAGCATGTTGACTTGTGGGGGAGAGGATTACACCTCCCAAGGAGATCTCCAGAGAGATCTTGGTGTTTAGGGGTTTTTTAGTGGATCATGGTTATCTTCCACGATCTATGGTGATTCTATTAGTGTGGGACGGTCTTCCTCTAACACAGATGATAATGAATCATTGTTCATGAGTAAGATAGATAATGATGACATGTTGATAATGTCACCTTTATTACCAGTCTCATGGATTGGGAGGAGAAACTCCACAATGGGTATCCCGATTGGATACGCCCTTTGGTAAGGTGGATGATCTTTGAGTCTCATTTGTTTGAGGTAGACATCCCTCTCACTGGTCAATATGGGACACTAAAATGAATAATGTGTTAATTATCCACATGATATACAAGGACAGGTAGCTCGTGCATGGTTTATCTCATGCACTAGACTTAACGGTTGGGTGACATGATCAAGTATGATGGTGTCAATGCTGCTTGGGATCATATGGGAAATTTCCCCACATGATGAACACCCATGATGTTGTGCTTTCAGAGGATAATTCAGTGACCTAGGCATATCTAGTGGGTATATCATAGGTGTACGTACCTCTAGGAGAATTGTAGCAGGTTTGATTACTACTTGTGTGGGCTTCCCAGCATTGGTACAAATGTAGTAAAAACCTTGATAGAGGTTTCTTCTTATTGTATAGGAGAAGATATGTCGATCATAGGATGTGTGATGTAGATGGTTTCTAGTGAGTCTCGAAATCGAGGGAGGTCGGGATAGTGATGGGTCTAATGCCCAAACTATGAACATATGGTACATGCATGGTTAGTTTGAAACAAATTGGTTTTATTATGGGAGTAGTACTATATACTATTGGGGATACCAACTTGGGTTTTTTTATGCCCCAAGAATTAGGTTTTGTGACCCCTGGAAGTGGTTGAGTCACTAGTGTTTGTGTTGTTGGAAAAGGTCTTAGTGGTGGTCCTACAACAGATACCTATATGAACTCCTAATGGACTAATGTCTTGGAACCCATCTCAAGATAAGGTGGTTTAAGGTACTACACTAGGATTCCCAAAGTAAGCCTAGGTTGTGTAAGTTGTGTCATTACTAGCATCTCTTGTACTCTTGTTAGACGATACACGAAGGAAATCTAAAATATCAATGACACAAAAGTGTTTAATATATGGTTTATTCCATGGCTAGTGGGTGGTACTAGTGTGGATGTGAAGAGGGGTTGTGATTGGTATTCATAGGTGAATACCATGCACATGAGACCATTTATGTACACAGGGATATTCAGTGGTGGACATGAGTATGCTCCCAATAAATTGGAATCTTTGTAAATGCCTGGACTAACATCAACATACTAGGGGTGTTATCGATCCTATAGTGGGTAGTACATTATCTATATTGGTATCAATGTGAGGGTTGAAGAAGTTGATTTGGTTGAGGGTTAAAATATTCCCATTATGGGGGTACATGATGATACATAAGACAGATGAGGCTACCATATATTATAACATTTAGCATCATAACAACATAATCATAAGCAAAAGGATCACTAAAAGATAGACAAGTAAAACCACACAAAAGAACACAAAGATTAATCCTAGGAAACCCTTGTGGGGAAGAAAATCCAACAAAACTTCCTCTGTGTAAGATGTATTAAAAGTACAATACAAGACCCCAGACAGGTGTGCCTCCTTCCAGCATATATATATATAGATAGATATATAGATAGATAGATAGATAGCCTATGTGTTATACACAAGTGAGTGTGTGTTCAAATGAGGAACACAACTCCTATATTTATACTCTTTTTGTCACTTGAATTTTAACCTAACAAGTCGGCCCCACTTAACTAACTGGGCTGACTTCACCTAGGGAGACTCAAAAAAATATTATATTATATTCATTAGGGTACTATTGACCCAACTTACAATGGAGGATTTACCTCATGACTCTATGATGACCAAATACAATACTAACATCCCAACAGAGGAATAATAACCTCTCCCTTCGAGTACATCAGTAAAATACATTTAGAATATTGTTTGAAGTTACAATATTCAACACTTCCCCCTTAACGAGAAGGGTATTCTTCTAACAACATCATCATAAACTATAGGAGAAATGAGAGAGAGAGCATATGCAACATTGTCAAGGTGATACATCTACACGTCATAGGAATTTTTAAACAATCATCAGTAACTGGAATAACTACTCTTCAATGTCTTCAGTACTAGAACGTCATCTTCTACAGCACTAAGTCTTTATCTTCTGCAGCACTCAATCACTTGATCCTTTGCAGTGACACTTTGATATTCTCAATCCTTTATAGCAGCACTTCATTTGTATTTATCCTTTGAAATAGCACTTCTATCTTCTCGATCCTTTGTTGCATTACTTCGATCTTCTCAATCCTTTTCCATAGCACTTCAATCTTCTCAATCCTTTGTAGTAACACTTCAATGATCTTGATCCTTTGAAGCGGCACTTCAATATTCTCGATCCTTTGCACTAGCACTTCGATATTCTAGATCCTTTACAGTAGCACTTTGATAATCTTGATCCTTTGCAGAAGCACTTCGATCTTCTCGATCCTTTGCAGCAGCACTTCAATCTTATTGGTCCTTTGCAGCAGCACTTCAATCTTCTCGATCCTTTGCAGCAGCACTTTGATCTTCTTGATCCTTTGCAAATGTACTTCGATATTTTGTATCCTTCACCACCATGCTACCTATAGTACACATCATCTATTTATGGGATGATCAATCCCTATCACTTTAGGACATAGGTCCAAGGATGATGCAATCCTCCATCATCCTACACCCCCTTAACGATGAGGTTCCATAGTATCGACCAGTTGAATCATCTACAACTGAATGTAGATCTCAGCCGCACCTAGATGTAGGCCCTATCCTTTGTAAGGACTCCTCGTAGTGCATCCTCAACTTCAAAGCTAGGACCACTCCTAATTGAGTGTTATACTACAAAATATACATATAAATGTAGGCATACACTCCATACAAGAGTATTGTCTACAGCTACAGCTATCGACCGCATGTAAATGTTGGCCCTCATTGTAGAACATCCTCAGCATGAAAGATAGGGCCATTTCTTGCGAGTGTTATACTACGACATCCATGAGCACTCATCATAGAGCATCCTTGTCACTAAGGTTAGGACTACTCCCAAGCGAGTCCCAAGCGAGTTTTAAACTACGACATCTACATATAAATGTAGGCATACTCTCCATACAAGAGTACTGTCTGTAGCTGCAGATATCGACCATATGTAAATGTCAGCCCTCATCATAGAACATCCTCAGCATGAAATATAGGACCACTCCATGCGAATGTTATACTACAGCGTCTGTGAGGACTCGTCATAGAGCATCCTTTCCACTAATGCTAGGACCACTCCCAAGCAATCAATTTTATTCTATGGCATCTACATATAAATGTAGGAATACTCTCCTTACAAGAGTAACATCTGCAAGGCATCTCGACCATACCTAAGTATCGGCCCTATCATCCATAAGGACTCATCATAGGACATCCTCAACATGAAATCTAGGACCATTCGCAAGCAAATTTTACACTATGATATCCACAAATGAATGTAGGTACTCTCCATGTGAGAGTAACATCTGTGGAGACATCCTTAGCTAGTAAGGACCACTCTTAGGAACAGAGTGTTATACCTGCAAGACCATCCTCAAGAGAGGATACTATCATCCACAAGTGAATGTCGGACCTTGTCAACAACTTCAGGCATACTTGGCCTCTTTCATACTAAAGCTTCATTGTCGTCCCGTCATCAATAACAGTCTTATCATCACTCCCCCTTTTTTGGGAGGATCCATATCATCACCCTGATCCCCCTTTTTCTAAGGAGGGTTCATATCTTCGACCTGTTCTTCCTTTCTCAAGATATTCCATATCTTCAACTTGTTCCTCCTTTTTAAAGAGATTCCATATCTTTGACTTGTTTCTCCTCTCCGAGAAGGGTCCATATCTTTGACCTGTTTCTCCTTTCTAAGAAGGGTCCATATCTTCGACCTGTTTCTCCTTTTTTAGAAGGGTCCATATCTTCGACCTGTTTCTCCTTTTTGAGAAGGGTCCATATCTTCAACCTGTTTCTCCTTTTCGAGAAGGGTCAATATCTTCGACCTGTTTCTCCCTTCTAAGAAGGGTCCATATATTCGACCGGTTTCTCCTTTCCGAGAAGGGTCCATATCTTCAACTTGTTTCTCCTTTGTGAGAAGGGTCCATGCCTTCGACCTGTTTCTCCTTTTCGACATGTTTCTCCTTTCTAAGAAGGGTCCATATCTTCGACATATTTCTCCTTTTTGAGAAGGGTCCATATCTTCGACATTTTTCTCCTTTCTGAGAAGGTTCCATATCTTCACCGTTCCTCCTTGTGAGGAAAGATCTATATCAAAATCATTGTTCCTCCTTATGAGGAAAGTATTTTCAAAATACACCAAGCTTTTCATCGAAGCTTGGTCAACATATCAACAACATGCTCATCAGTACTCACATACTAGAGTTTTATATCTCCCTTCAGTACCATATCCCTTATGGAACACAGTATTCTTTGTCATATTGATGCAACTCTAGTTGTCACAAAGAATCACTATGGTATCCAACTCCATGTCAAATAGTCCTGACATCAGTTTCAGAATCCATATCGCTTCACAACTAGCGGAGCAAGCTGCTATGTACTCTGCTTCAGCTATGCTGAGAGAAATACTAGATTGTTTCTTACTAAACCATGATATCATGGCAGATCCCATACAATAAGATCCACTTGAGGTGCTCTTCCTGTTTGCGGCACTTCCTACCCAATCAGAATCTGTATATCCATAAAATACGTAGTCATGATCTCTTCCATAGTAAAGTCCCAAGTCTATCATACATTTTAGGTACATCATCACATATTGTGCATCTATCAAGTGAACTCGTTTAGGTTTAAATAGATATTGACTTAAGGTGTTCACAGTAATGCATATATCTGGCCTTGTATTCATCAGATACACCAATGACCCAATGATATGTCTGTACTAATTCATGTCCACTCACTCTGATGACTCATCAGACAACAACTTCAAGTTAGTGTCCATGGGTGTGGCCATGGATTTACAATCCAACATATCGAATATTTTCAAGATTTATACTACATACTTTCCCTGGTTCAGAAAGATTTCTTCTAGGATCTGTCACACTTCCAACCCAATGAAATAATGTATCAATCCAAGATCTTTCATCTCGAATTATTCAGCTAGATTCTTCTTTCTTTCTGGGATATGTTTCTCATTTCCTGTCAAAAATAGACCATCCTCATACAACAATAGTACGACAAGTTCATCATCCATAACCTTGAGGTAAAGGTTAGGATCAGCTTTACTTTTGGTAAATCCCAAGCTTGTCAAGAAGCTATCTATTCTTCAATACCAAGCTCTAGGAACTTTCTTCAATCCATACAGAGCCTTATACATGAGTCATTATGTCTTCGACTTCAAATCCTTGTAGTTGTTTGATGTATACCTCTTTCTAAAGCACATCATTTAGTAAGGTTTTATTTACATCCACCTGATGTATATTTCTCATGTCCCCACCCTTCTATCGGAGAGAGGAAGTGACATTTCGCTATCTAGTCCAAGCAGACTAGCCCCATGAACGTAAAATAAAACTGCATTGAAATAAAACATACACAGATGCATAACTATTGCAATTATATAGCGGAAGACATTAATTTCATTCAAGCATTCAACACATTAGACATGTTCATCATATCTCATCAAACAAATACAAATGCAAAGATTAACACAAGAAATACTTATCTTCAAAGAAGCTTGTTCTGCAACCAGCTACGTCGCTACAACATTCCACCCAACCATAGGCCAGGGTGGTCATTAACCTCTCAGCAACACTGCCACCCCTGAGCTGGGCATGATTCCCACAAGTAATAAGGGAACACTAGCAGGCCCATAGATAGCTAAGGATACAACAAAAACTCAGCCAAGCCAACACGGTTGGGTTTATAAAGATGCAAGGAAGCTGGAAAGGATGAATTATAATATAGTGAGCTCAACCATGGACCTATGGACACCTACACCAAATATAGCCTGGATTCTAAAACATCTACACACCCAACACAAGGAAGCATCCCTTTCTCTGCTACATAGTCCCTCAGGCTATGCCTTCCCATTCAGTGCTATTCAAGGTGTGCAAAGAAGAAATCCAACCCCCTATATCTGTCTATGAGGTTCCTTCTAACACTAGGTTTATCAAGCTAGTTCATACCCCATTTCCACTCCTAAACCACTTTAGACCAAAATAACGGAGGCATACATAGTAAATGCAATATCTAGGTTTGAGGAAAAACGTTTTTTAACCAAAAACGTAAACGACAATTGGGTAAAACAGCCCCCTGATAGAAATTCAATTTCCAGAATCATTCTATGGCTTCACATGGGAAAAAAGGATCCCTTGGTCCCTAAATTTATGGCTTTGTCCCCCATTGGTTGTGCAACACTGAAAACACGAAATTCCCCAACCATGGCGATGTGGAAACAACACAAAAAATCCCAGGAGTGATCCCAGCCACTAAACATTAACAAAAACACTTCCCAGCCATGGGGAAAATGAAGAACACAGCAAAAAACAAGAATGAATAATGCCAGGAGCTCCAAAAACGTGGATGCATGAGGGAATGGGCAGCATTTTTGGGCAGTAACTTGCCCCATAAGCCAAAAATCATTTTCCCCAAAAATGGGTGCTTCCCCAAATTTGAATTTGGACTGCCATACCTTTCCCATCCCATGCAAAAACTAACCCAACCAATTTCTGGCGGAATTAAATGATTGGGTGAATAAGGCAAGAAAGGTAGTTGACCGTTTTGATGGGTTCTCCCTTTGACATTTGGTTTTTCCCCATTGGACCAAGGTTTGAATATCCCCCCCCCTTATCCTTAGGAAACCATGCCCCCATCTCATTATTTGTTGCATTGACATAGCTAGTTGTGGGTTCTTAATTAAATTGCATATTTACATGATGTCCAAAATTATAATGTGCTTGGCTAGCACAAAATACCATCGGCATTGATTTTAATCATCGAAACATAGAAATGATAAATCAATGGTGGGGCTTTCACCTTTTAGCTCCACACCATGATTAATTACAATATAAACATCATATACATTTAATGAAAATGAGGTCAAAACCGGGGTGTTACATTCCCCTCCCATTTCAACAACACTGTCCTCGGTGCTTTACAAAATTGAACAAAAATGCTACACTGGTACCGTCCTCAATGCTCCGCAGAATTGAACAAAAATAGATGTGCCAATCGCATGGCATCCTACAACTCCCATGTAGCCTCTTCGGGATCGTAGTGCTCCCATTGCACCTTTACATGCCCTATGGCTCAGTTCCAAAGCATTGTGACCTTCCTGTTGAGGATGCGCATTGGCTCGATTTGGAACTCCTCCTCGGGTTCCACCTGAATCACATCCAAATTTATCACATGGTTAGGATCATGTGCATATTTTTTAAGCAAAGAAACATGAAAAACATTATGAGCTCTAGTGCTAGCATGCAATGCAAGTCTATATGCAACTGGTCCTATTCTTTCAAGCACTTCAAACGGCCCACAACATCTAAGTGACAGATTGGCACAACTTCCAAGCTTCAAGGAACTCTTCTTTTCCCTCACTATGAGGTAAACATGATCCCCAACACTGAACTATCGATGCATTCTATGCTTATCAGCATATATTTTCTATCTATCCTAAGTTGCTTTCATATTATGCCTGATTTTACAATCTCTTGCTCCACTTCCTTGAGCCACTTTCTTGAGCAATTCTGGCCCAAGCACAACCTTGTCACTGGATTATACCATGTCATTGGTGTCCTACACCTTATTCCATACAAAGCTTCATACGGAGTCATCCCCAAGGATGCTTGCTATCCATTGTTATATGCAAAATCTACCAAGTGTAAATAATCTTCCCACTTCGTTGGTATGTCCATCACATACATGTGAAACATGTCTTCAAGCACTTGAGTTACTCTCTATGTCTTCCCATCAGTCTGAGGATGGTAAGCAGTGCTGAAGTTCAACTTTGTACCCAAATCTCTAAACAACCCCTTCCAAAAATTGGAAGTGAACTTGACATCTCTGTCAGAGACTATTGCCTTAAGCAATCCATGCAATTTGAAAATCTCCTTCATGAAGATCTCTGCAATGTCATCAGTCTTATGCATAGACTTAACCAGTATAAAATGTGTTTCCTTTGTCAACTTTTCCACCACAACCATGATGGAATCATGTTGTGTCCAATTCATCAGCAATCCTGTAATAAAATCCATGGAAATAACTTCCCATTTCCATTCTAGAACTGGAAAAGGCTGCAACAAACCTGTTGGGTGTTGGTGCTTAACCTTCACCTGTTGACATTTCATGCACCTTGAAATATATTCAGCCATGTCGTTTTTCGTTCCTGGCCAAAAATACTGCTTTCTGGCTGTAGCAATTGTCTTATAATATCCTGGGTGATCAGAATATGGAGCTTGATGGATCTCATCCATAACAACTCTCCTCAAATCTAATACATTTGGAATGTAAATTATGTTCTTATAGGTAAGAAGTCCATCTTCTTCCGATTTATATCCCTCATACTTCTTTTCAAGTTTTTGCTATTGCAACTTGTCCTTGACCTGTGCATACAATTCATCTTTAGCAACATGATTAACAATCTGCTACCTCAACTCCGATTGCAAAATAATAATGGATGCCACATGCATTTCATGCACCTTCCTGCTGAGTGCATCAGCTACCTTATTCTCTTTTCCCTTTATGTGCTTGATTTCAAAATCAAACTCACATAAAAACTCCAGCCATCTAGCTTGCCCAACATTTAACGTTGGTTGATCAAACAAGTACTTCAAACCACAATGGTTTGTCCTTAGCTCAAATCTTCTGCCCATCAAGTAATGCCCCCACATCTTGAGAGCATGTACTATGGATGCAAGTTCCAGATCATGAGTGGCATAGTTCTTCTCATGCTCCTTCAACTTTCTTGACTCATAACATATCGCGTGGTTGTCTTGCATAAGGACTCGTCTAAGCCCTTGACCGCATGCATCAGTACACACCACAAAATCTTTTTCTCGGTCAGAAATCTTCAATACTAGTGCACTTGTGAGAATATTGTTCAACTGCTGGAAGATTTCTTCACACCTCGGTGTCCATTCAAACTTTATTCCCTTCTTTTGCAAATAAGTGATTGGATGTGCAACCTTGGAGAATCCTTCAATGAATCTCTTGTAATATCCTGCAAGTCCCATAAAATATCTTACATCTATCACATTTCTTGGAGTAGGCCAATTCATAATGGCCTTAATCTTCTCAGGGTCCACAGATATACCCTTTTCTAAGATAATGTGATCCAAATAATGAATCATATCCTTATAGAAGCCACACTTGCTCAACTTGGCATACAACTTATGCTCCCTGAGCAATTGCAATGTCAATCTTAGATGTTCTTCATGCTCTTCCTCATTCTTAGAATAAATAAGGATGTCATCAAGGAAAACAAGAAAAAACTTGTCCAAATACCTACTGAAGACACTATTCATAAGGCACATAAATGTAGCTGGTGCATTTGTGAGACCAAATGGTACCNCTTGGAGAATACATTTTCTCCTTTCATTTGATCAAAGAGGTCATCAATCCTAGGCAAAGGGTATTTGTTCTTCACAATGAATTTGTTCAACTGTCGGTAATCAATACACAACCCAAGTGTACCATATTTCTTCTTCACAAACAAAACTGGTGCTCCCAAAGGAGACACACTTGGCCTGATATACTTCTTCTCCAACAACTCTTGTAGTTGCATCTCCAGCTCTATCATTTCTGGTGTACTCGTCATATAGGGTGTCTTGGACACTGGTGTTGCTCTTGGCACAAGTTCAATTATGAAATCAATGTCCCTCTTTGGAGGAAGCCCTGGAATCTCATCAAGAAAAATATCCTTGAATTCTCGCAATACAATATAGTCCTCCAACCTAATAGTTTCATTCTCTATTGCTTCCAAAACATGAGCTGCACTCACTCTGCAACCTTTCCTACAACACTTCTTCAACTGCATTGCTGAAATACGCCTAACCGAAATCACCTTTGGAATGCCTCTTACAACTCTTGGGTTCCCTTCTTCATCCATGCATTCAAAAGTCTTATTATAACAGTCAAGATTTACCCTCTAAGCTTCTATACAATCCATTCCAATGAGAACATCATAGGAACCAAGTGGTAGAACATTTAGATCAACACAAGTGACCAATCCGTTCATGACCATTGGACATTTCTCTACCACTTCACTAACCTTTCTCTTAGTTCCAGTGGCTAGATGAACTAACCAAGATTTATTACGCTTTACGTTCTTAATAGCACAAATATCCACTACTCTAGGGGTAATGTAATTGTGAGTAGAACCAGGGTCAGTCAAAATAGAAACAGATTTCTCAACAATATAACCTGCCACTTCAACTACAGTTGACTGGTGATCTCCCTGGTGATCCTCCAGTGCTGCATCAATCCTATGGATATCCCTTGCTACTTGACCCACTATTTATGCCTCTTGAATGTTGTAAGCTGGCCTTGCATTCTCATTCTCAAGTGGACAATTCCTGCGCATGTGGAGTCCTCAACATTTCCAACATTGGATTGGTTCCCTATTCTGTTATGGTTCTCTAGGATTTTCTCCCACCACTTTGAATGGCTACTTCTCAACTTGGTATGGTTGTTTCTGTTGATTCCTGAAGTTAGAAGGTTTTAAACCTTTCTTCCTTTGGTCAAACTTCTCATTCTTCTTGTCCTTTCATTTCTTATGATAATAAGGTTTTTCGTTGCTTTTCTCATAGCAATACTTAGCTTTCCTTATCACTTCTTCCATATTTCTAAGTTCATAAAACTCAATTCTGTCTTTGTAAGACCGAGGCAACCCACTTAGGAAACGTTGGATTTTCACTTTTTCATCTTTGATGTACCTGACATACCTCAACGGCTCCAAGAACTTGTTTGCATATTCTTCCATGGTCTGTTGTCCCAATCTTAGCTCATGGGATTCTTTGATATTATCATCATAGTACCTGTCAGAAAGGTACTTCTGCTTGAAATACTTCTGGAACTATTTCCACACAATATTCCTTTCATTAATCTTTTTCACTTGCCTAAATTTCTCCCACCATATGGATGCTCTTCCATTCAAATTGAATATGGCTAACCTAGCCTTCATATTTCCAGAGTAGTCTTGGACTTGGAAATATTTTCTCATCCCAAGACGCCAAGCTTCAGCTTCTTGACCATTCTTTATCTCACCAATGAAGGTAGGTATCCTTGCCTTCTTAAAATCATCACGTGAATGGTTCTGGTAACGTCTCTTCCTCTCATTCTTGTGAGAAGAAGAACTTGAACTGCTAGTGGACCCTTCATAGTCAGATGACCCACTAGGAGATCTCTTCCTTCTTCTGGTACTGCTCTTACTACCTTTCGGTCTTACTCTCTAGTCCCCATAGTCCATCCACCTCTGGATGTCTGTCAAACTTTGCAACATGGCTGCATTCAATTGATTATGCTCCTCCTGACCCTTAACCAAAATTTCATTATCTTCCCTATAACTTTGCATCTCCACCCTTAGGCTTCTCATGGTGTCTGCCAAATCTAGGGGAGGATCTTGAAACCTCCTCCCATTAGACTTTGTCTCATCATTTCCAACTCATACATTTTCCCCCATAGCATCTTCCTCGTACTCATTAGGGTCCTGTCCATCACCATACATGTCGGTTCTCATGGCTCAGCCAAACCAACTTTACCGAACTGCACTATCTAGAATACTTCCTTTTGTAGGTGACTATGATTCTGCAAAATGTATTAATAAACACAACTATTAGCTTCATAACATTCACAAGAATTTATATATTACTTACCTGCCTTTGGAAAAATCTCACATTGACACTTTGCCAAAACAAAGAATTTTCTTTTCACATAATTTTTTTTTTGTAAATCTTTCAATCGGGCACATAAACACGCTGCCATTTTTCCATCTTTCTTACACCTACAGATCTCACTGAAAACCTACCAAAAATCCCTGTTTCAATGCAATTTTAAGCTTTCCTCAGATCGGCAAAACTCAACCGACGTATCAACTGAAACTCCACAAGTTTTTCGATGTATTGGATCCATTTTCCTTTTCCTTCCAATGTGTCAGCAAACTTTCCCAATTTTTCCTGATACGCGTCGGCAAAATTCACCTTTTTTGTCCGATTGAAAAACTTTTCGACTTTGCTCCGACATGTCAGCAAAATTTTGACTTTCTCCTTTCGACGCATCGAAAAATTTCTGAACTTCCACCTGACGTATCAAAAAAATTCGCAAGTTTCACCCGATCGGCAACCTTCCGCTGTAGCGGAAAAATTTTCAATTTTCCTCCGCTACGTCAAAAAAAATTTCGACTTTCATCCATTGTATCAGAAAAAATTTCAACTTTCATCCGCTGTGTCAAAAAATTTTCAGAATTTCACCCGCTGCAGGCCTTCCGTCGTAGTGGAAAAATGTCCAACTTTTCTTCCAATTCGTAACTTGTTAAAACTGCCACCGTTGCAGAAAAAATTTGAAGTTTCTTCCACTGTCAAACTGACCAAGCCTTCCGCCTTTGCAGAAATATTTCTGAATTTCATCTAGCTAAGCCTCTAGTCATTGGGGAAATATTCTAAGTTTCCTTCGGTTTGCTCAGCCGAAGCATCGACAAAAGTTTCCCCAAAATATGTCGATTTCCATACTCGAAACAATTTTTTTTGGAAAGTTTTCTTTCTTCTCGTCAACTCGACTCAGACGACACTCATCGACTCAATTCTCAACTTCCACCCATTGTTACAGCTCTTCTTTTTATAACTTCAACCGACATGTGTCGGCTTGAGTTCAGCTAACCGAGCCGACATAGACTTAATTTACTTAGAAAAAATTTTGAAGATTTTTCTTCCTTTGCCTTCTTGTCGGCGCCATTCCTCTCTTCTCGCCGAAGTCGTCAGAGAAATGTTATCGAGTACCCCAACAGGCCTCAGATGAATTCCTTGTCAGCTCCCTCTTTCCAACGCAGTCGTCAAAACGGATCGTCTCCAGCCAACCCAACCGATGTATCGACCCGACTTCAGCTAACTAGGTCAACAGGAAATTTTGTTTTTCATACTTAGAGAAATTTTGAAAAAATTCTCCTATCTGCTGCTTTTCTGTTGAACACAGAGGTGGATTTCTCATGGCCCTTTGAGGCCCAAAGCTACAACATGAGCTCTGATACCACACTGTCACATCCCCACCATCTACCGAATAGAGGACGCGACATTTCTCTATCTAATCCGGGCATACTAGGCCCATGAACGTAAAATAAAAATGCATTGAAATAAAACATACACAGATGCATAACAATTTCAATTATACAACGGAAGCCATTTATTTCATTCAAGCATTCAACACATTAGACATGTTCATCATATTTCATCAAGAAACTACAAATGCAGAGATTAACACAAGAAATACTTATCTTGAAAGAAGCTTGTCCCGCAACAAGCTACGTCGCTACAACGTTCCACCCAACCATATGCCAGTGTACTCATTAACCTCTCAACAACACTGCCACCCCTGAGTTGGGCATGATTCCCATGAGGAATAAGGGAACACTAGCAGGCTCACACATAGCCAAGGATACAACAAAAACTCAGCCAAGTCTACACAGTTGGGTTTATCAGGCTGCAGGGAAGCTGGAAAGGTTGACTGCTAAGCTAGTGAGCTCACCCATAGAGCTATGTACACCTGCACCAGATCTAGCCTGGCTTCTAAAACATCTACACACCCAACATAAGGAAGCATCCCTTTCTCTGCTACACAATACCTCAGGCTATGACTTCCCATTCAGTGCTATTCGGGGTGTGCAAAGAAGAAATCCATCCCCCTAGATTTGTCTGTGAGGTTCCTTCTAACACTAGGTTTATCAATCTAGTTCAGACCCCATTTCCACTCCTAAACCACTTCAGACCAAAATAACAAAGGCATACATAGCAAATGCAAGATCTCGGTTTGAGGAAAACGTTTTTCAACCAAAAACGTAAACGAAAATTGGGTTAGAAATCCCCATGATAGAAATTCAATTTCCAGAATCATCTTATGGCTTCATGTGGGCAAAAACGACTCCCTCAGTCCCTAAATTCGTGGCTCTATCCCCCATTGGTTTTGCAACACTGAAAACATGAAATTCCCCAACTCGTGGAGATGTGGAAACAACACAAAAAATCCCAGAAGTGGTCTCATCCACTGAACATTAACAAAAACACTTCCTAGCCATGGGAAAAATGAATAACACTGTAAAAAATGGGAATAGAGAATGCCAGGAGCTCCAAAAACGTGGGGAAGAGAAAAACGTGGATGCATGAGGGAATGGGCAGCATTTTTGGGCAATAACTTTCCCCATAAGTAAAAAATCGTTTTCCCCAAAAATGGGTACTTCCCCAAATTCGAATTTGGACTGTCATACCTTGCCCATCCCATTCAATAACTATCCCAACCAATTTCTGGAAAAATTAAATGATTGGGTGAATAAGACAAGAAAGGTAGTTGACAGTTTTGATGGGTTCTCCCTTTGACATTTAGATTTTCCCCATTGGTCCAAAGGTTTGAATACTCCCCCCTTATCCTTAGGAAATTATGCCCCATCTCATTATTTGTTGCATTGACATAGTTGGTTGTGGGTTTTTAATTAAATTGCATATTTACATGATGTCCAAAATTATAGTGTGCCTGGCTAGCACAAAATAACATCGGCATTGATTTTAATCCTGGAAACATAAAATGATAAATCAATGGTCGGGATTTCTCCTTTACCTCCACACCATGATTAATTACAATATAAACATCATATACACTTAATGCAAACGGGGTCAAAATCGGGGTGTTACAATATTCCACTTCATCTTGGAAGCAAGTACCATGATGGTTCTGATGGAAGTGTACCTTGCTACTGGAGAAAATGTCTCTTCATAGTCAATTCCCTCTCTCTTGAGAGAATCCTCTAGCCATGAAAAATGTTGTATTTTTCAAGACTTCTATCTGTAGCATGTTTTATCTTGCAAATCCACTTGGAAGATACCAGACTCTTGCTTTCTTGTTTGAGTACTATATCCCAAACATGACTGGTATTATTCCATCATTGCTTCTACCATGAGTTCATCATGTTAGATCATTGACATATCCTAGTCTTCCTCATTCAACCTTGAAGGTTCAAACCCACTTTACTCTTGGTAAAGTCATTCCATTAGGAAGTTGTCCATCATGTTATACCATGTCAAACTCGGAGATCTTCTGTGGTCACTACTCCTGAAGCATAGCATCATCCTCCCTATGTATGGAAACATTGTGTACTGGAGTGACAGGTAGAATCGTTTGCTACTGATCTTCTATGTATCCATCTCAAGCTACTATATACCAATATCCTTTATCTTGAATTTTGTCAAAATGTTCCTATTGCACCCATGTGTGAACTTGTTGACTTCTATAGGTTTCCATCTTCAACCTTGTAGCGAAGGTTAATATATTCATCACTCTAGGTGATCTTCAAGATCCTTATGTTGCTGGATATGCTTATCTGTGGATTCCTTCTGAGCTCGTACAAATCCTATTCTGCACATGTGGTTCTTTGCTCGATATATACCTCTACTTTACTGGAGAAGTGTGTCTAGTCAATAGAGTATGTCATGCCATAGTCTATTCCCTATTTTTAAGACAATCCACGAACCTTGCTTTGTATACTTGTTCTTGTAGATCCATATGGAAGACCCTACGGACTTCCCTTCAGGTCTCAGAACCATATCCTAGACATCATTCCCCATGATCAACTAGTACTTTTTGATCATAGCTTCTTCCATAATTGGAAAGGTTTGCATCAATGATGTCACTCAATTGTGCCACACAACTAGAGTGTATCTAAGGCCTCTTACTTTAGTTTGAAAGTCCCGTCATACTTTTCTTCATCGTGAGTTATCTTTTGTGCCCAAGGTAGTCTTCATCTCTCGATGTGGATCTACCTCTCTCTTATATTCTTCTGAAACTCTTTCTTCCGTCATAGTGTCTCTGACCCTGGGAGCTTCAGGTTCATCTTCATGTATGTTTATTGGAGTGAATATTCAATTGTAATCACTTGTTCTTCGGAAAAAGTCTCATTTTTTTCTTGTAAGCAATTATATGCGATATTTCTAATACTTGTTTTTTTGGAAGATTCATTCTTGTGCTTTGTCTCCAATTCCTTCTAGATCTGCAACTTCTTGTTTGACCAATGAGATTTCTAGCTTGAAATATTTTCTGTAAGATTGCTTCTGGTGGACCTAGGACTTGATAGAGAAACTCCAATTTTTTATCTTAGGTATCTTTCATATCTGATTGCATATAAATATGCTCCTCCTCAAGGAGAGTTGAGAATCATACTCATTTTCCCAAAGTTGTGATCAGAACTGCAAAATATCTTATGCCCTAGTTTTCTTCAATTCCTTCTACATAATTTCTTGATCTTGTTTTTGTTGCATCTCCGAAATTCCTGCTCATCTGCATCTGAAAATTCATATTGAGGTATCTTGGTCTGTTTTATTTCCAACCCCATAGGTTATAGAATAATTGGTTTCACCAATTGGGACTTATGTGAATTTTCCTAAAGTGACTTATTTCAGGATTGTTCAGCATAGCGAACTTGTAAAGACTTCCATGTGTCATTGTTTCACCTTCGTGATCTGAAACTTTTACCACATAAACTAAATTCTATTCCCTATCTTCAACATCTTGTGAAATTTTGTTTGGACCTCCCTATCCCCATATATAGCAATTCTCCCTAGGTCACATGTTTAAGGTTGAATTCTGGGTCGAGAGGATGGAACCCTAAGTTGGAGGAATCATATCTCTTATATTATATCGAATCTGAGGTTGAAACTTTTACACATGGTACATCAAGATTACATCTTCGTCCTATAAAAGTTTCGGCTCCTGTATTTTCTCCAATATCTATATATAGCGAAAATCCCAACATGACTAGTTTGAGTCTTCTAGGGTTTTCAAGCATGAAACCCTAATCTTCAATAGTTGTAGTTGTAGCAGTGTTTTGGATGCACAAAGACTTCTTTCAGGGTAGCTCTAATACTATGATAAGTTTTTAATGGTTATACCAAATATTATAACATTTAGCATCATAACAACATAACCATAAGCAAAGGGATCACTGAAATATAGACAAGTACAGCCACACAAAAGAACACAAAGATTTATCCTGGGAACCCTCATGGAGAAGAAAACCTAGCCAAAATTCCTATGTATAAGATGTATAAAAAGTACAGGACAAGACCCCACACAGGTGCGCCTCCTTCCAGCATACATATATGTACATACATATATGTACATACATATATATATATACATACATATATGTACATACATACATATATATATATATATATATATATATATATATATATGTATGTATGTATGTATGTATGTATGTATGTATGTNTGTTCAAATGAGGAACACTCCTCTATTTATACTCTTTTTGTCACTTGAATTTTAATGTAACAAGTTGGCCCCACCTAACTGACTGGGTCGACTTCACCTAGGAAGACTCAAAAAAATATTATATTATATTCATTAGGGTACTATTGACCCAACTTACAATGGAGGCTTTACCTCATGACTCTATGATGACCAAATATAGTAGTAACATTCCAACGGAGGAATAATAACATCTTCCTTGGGGTACATCAGTAAAATACATTTAGAATATCCTTTGAAGTTACAATATTCAACACAACATACTAGGGGTGTTGTGAATCTTGTAGTGGGTAGAACATTATCTAGATTGGTATCAGTGTGCGGGTTGAAGAAGTTGATTTGGTTGAGGGTGAAAATATTCTTGTTATGGGGGGAAATCATGATACATAAGACTAAGGACGCTACCACTTTCATGGTGCAAATATAACTATGATCTAGGAGAATGTTGTAGTTAAGTTGTGCATCGACTACCTCAATATATAAAATTAATACTTTTCCCCCTAGCTCGATGGGGACATTCTAGTATAGCTTAAAGGTTTCGACGGCTTCCCATATTATGCATGAAGAGTGATAGATGAGGGTCCAAATATGGGGAACCCAATCGTTTCCAAACATTAATGGACGTCACACAAGTTGACAATCCTTCATCAACCATTGAACAATGGATGATGATCATGATCATGAATCTGGAAAGCAACCGACAACAGTAGTTGGAGTTCTCCTTTATTGAGATCAAAGGCTATGAGACATGAATTGGAAAGGTCAATGGCATCTAATACACTGAGAAAATTATTCTTCCAAAAATGGAAATACTGGAGAACCTCCAATGTGGACATGACAGCTGGTGACTGAGATAATTCATTCATGATATTGTAATTATGGACAGTTTTCATGTGAGGGTTATGGGTAGTTTGTCTAAGTGGTGCTTAGGGAACCCTTGGTATCTGGTCATTGTTTGGATGGGGTATCTACAAAATCCCATTAGAGGTGATAGGAAAATCATGGCCTTGCGCAGACTCAGGCATGCCATACCCTATAGCATGGATTTTAAGGTTGACTTGGGTTGTGTTCATGCAAATATTTTGAAAGGTGAAATCAGCCAAGGGGAGTGGATCTGGATGTTGAGTGACTAGCCCTTGATTGGAAAAGACTTGTTGTAATACAGTTATTTGGGTTTGCAGTTCATTTGGTACTTGAGGAGGGTTGGTTGTGGCCAAATTATTTGCTTCAAGTATATGTTTGCACTCAAGGATTAATGGAAAATGGTATGTGTATTACCCATACTCTCCACACATGGAGCATGAATAATTGATACTAAGGTTGAAATTCTTGACATACTTGGGGAGGGGGTTGTTTTCCCCCTTATTCGGGTTACCCATGTTCTAGTTCTAATTAGGAGGTGGTTTTCCCCACTTACCCTGCTATTGGTTTTGCTTATACTTTCCTTTCTTCTTCCCATGTTTATGATGATTTGGGGGATTATCCATGTTCACTTGTTCAAATACCTGAGCTTGTTGTATGAGAGAAGGTTGTAATAGATTTACCACCATTTGAGGCATGGGGACAAAACCAAGAGGACCAAAGAATAGAAAATATGGATTGTATCCAGTCATGGGAAGATATGAGTTAGGTGCTCCATATGATGTGGAGGTAGGAGAGGGAGGTTCCATCTGCAGTGGCAGTACCTGAGGTGCTTGGCTAGAATTTAGGTAGGTAGGGATATATGGTCCATACACTAACTAACCAAATGAAGGGTTTGGTGCAGTGTAAGGTGCCAATAATGTTGATGTTGTTGGTGGGTGTTGATGTACCATGTTGTGTGAGACGTAGGTTGATGGTTGAGGAGCGTTTCCCTAGTGGGAAATAGTTCCAATAATCCCATCAGTTGAATATGATGTAACTAAAGGTGTGGTGTTCATAGAACAATTCCATGGGAATCCAGGAGTATAGTGCAAAGATACCCAGACTGTGCATAGATAAGGTCAAAATGTTAAGCCTTCATGATGGCCTTTCCTTCCATTTTAGGCAAGGAGGTTGCCACATATTTCAAAATCATGGGTTGAAATGATTTCATAAAATAATCCAATAGGAATTGGGGTTGGATATCTATTTTACACAAGGACTTATTCCTATACCATTCATGGATATGATCTATGACATTGATGGAAGTTCATTATTGAAATTCTCTGAGGATTTCAATCCCTAGGTCATGACGTATGGATAACTTGAAATATGTTGGTAAAATAGTGGCAATTGACTCATATGTGGTATAACTCATAGATGGTAAGTTGACATAACATTTGGTCATTATTCCTGTAAGGGTTCTCTTAAAGAGACAAATACCAATTGGGTCGTCTACGATACTATTGGATGAATACTAGAGGTGAAATGACATGATGTGGGTTTTTTAATCATCTCCCAAATTCCCTTCAAATTTAGGAATATCTAAAGGAAGCTTAGAAGGATATTTGGCCAAGTCAAATAATGAATGGTGGGATTAATTATCATGAATATATCTATCCAACTAAGGGAGATTCAAGATTGTCATGAAATGTGGATTTGTGTTGGGGTTGGTCCCACCAATGTGTGATGTGTATCCCTTCCTTTAGGAGGTGAAGGTGATGATAATGGTCGTGTCCTCTCTTGTGAAGAAGGAGACACTAAATGATTCCTTACTCATATTCGAGGAGATGACAGGGGAGTGTTCCCACCTAGGGGAAGGGATGGAGTGTTGCCTCTTCTATCTAATGAAAAAGCAACAAGATTCATATGATCTATGAGTGGAGAAAAAGGAGATTTAAGGAAGGCTCGTCCTCTCCTATATTAACCTAAAAAAATTTCTCGAGAATGCATTTGGCTAGAATATATCCCTCATGAACCACACAGAGTAAATCGGAAACACCTCTATGGATAGGAGAAAGTCCTTGTAGTCTAAGAGACTACCTCATAATTATTTGTTTTGTTATGGTGATGGTTTATGTAATCAAGTGAGAATGATCAATAAAGATAAATGGGCGCAATTGAACAAATGCAAAAATCTGCCAACCACAACAGATGCAATATGGTGCAAAGTGACCGACGGGTGCTTGAGTCTTTGTGTGAATATTACACAAGATGATTCTTTTTAATTATGAGTTAAGTGAGCTTGAAGATAAATAAATATAATAAATGTAAGTTCCCTATAAGACGTAATGCCATTTCTCCTCTCAAAGTCACTGGGCCTTCCAAGAATCCCCTGACGCTTGGATAGTAAAGGTATGATAGAGTCAGTGATTAAGCTAGAAGTTGGGGTTATGTCTCTAAAGGGATGGAAACATATTCCAATCGACAAAAAACATCCAACTCAGGGTCAATTGCACTCACAATTTCTCCCTGTCGATATCCTGTGTTTTGGCCACTAAGATACCCGCATCAAGTGTGGATAAGTGGTTCAACCTGGATGGTAAGTGTTGTCTCCACAAAAGCCGAGTGACACTTGTAGCAAGCAGATAGAACTATACCTTGAATTTCACGTTCTTGGGCACCGTGCCTTCTTATCTGAGTTGTATTTTAACAGTTGCTAATAACATGATTTAAAGTACACTATAAGTCAACAATGTTGTGTCCCAAGCTAATGAAGATAGATTGCTGAGAATTTTTTTGGATGCCTAGCCCAATCAATCCTACCTAGATAAAATATTATTTATCAGACCTCTTGTGGAGGATTTTAGTTGGTTGGACAATTACAAGTGCAATGTAGATTTTAAAAGGTTGAAATTTGATTGAGTGTGAGAGAGGTATTTAAAACTTCCATGTCATTCTGATCCATCCAAATCACTAAGAGTGTGAGATGGACTGCATACTAGATGTGAAAGAGTCTTTAGGTCTCTTAGTGTGTGCTTAAGTGGAAATAACACATGTGTTTGGAAAGCAAATGAAATTGAAATTTTCCACTCATCTTAAAGAGCATAAAGTAAATATACATGGGAATCCACTTTTATTTAACTCTAAGAAAACTAACAATTTTTTTTAAATGCTCAAATGAAATAAATGTGTCCAAAGGAGGTATTTCAAACCTATCACCCTTTTTTTAATCCCAAGGTCGCTAGAAGTGCAAGGAAAAGAACATACTTCGGGTAAAGGAGTGTTTAGGTCCTTTGCTTGTGTGAAACAAGTGTACTAAACTATCTTGCATAAAACAAAGAAATAAGCAAGAAGAAAAAGATTTAAGATTAAGTATAGTCAAATATATTTGCCTAGACTAATGATCTCAATGAAATGGAAAGTATGACTAGTGAGTAATGAGAGTCTCGTTCAAATCCTGAAAGTCTTTTATCCAAGAGATTTCGAGAAGTTGCTTCTTTACTACCTATATTGGGCTAAGTTGGCTAATTATTAAATTAAATTATATTGCATGTGAGTTATATTTTTTGGCTCATTAGGAAGCCATTGAAATTGTAGATGACTGAGAAACTGAGGTAAAAAGCAAATAAACAGACAATCGCACAGGTTTTCCGCTTATAGTCACGCTAGCGCAAGTACAAAGACGAAAAGTCGCACTAAGAGCGAGTACAATGAAGGAAATAAGTGCAGTCTTACCGCGCGGGATAAAAGACAATTAATATGTGTGAGTAGCGCATATGTTTCTTCAAAATCCGTGATGGGTAGGACACTCGGGACATTGGAATCCACACTACTAATAAAAATTTAATTCTGGGTAGAGGATTCATAATTATGGCTTATGGCAGGCTGGACTTCCTTCTCTTGCACCAACACAACACCAGAAATTAAATATCTATAAAAAGACAACCATTCATCATAAAATGAACAAATATAGAGTGGAGTCACAATAAACATTGTCAAGGGGAAAATGACACAACGATGAGCAAGCTTCTCTATTATCCTTGCAACTTGCAACATTTGTGGGTTAGGAAGACCAAGAACTCGCAAGCTAAAGAAACTTCAACAAAGCTAAACTATGCTCAAATGTTGCTCCTTGAGGAAGGAGGAAATAATGTAGAAACTCTTGCCTCTCGGGGGAAGAGGGAAAATGAGCTTTGTGAATGCCAATATGAGGGTGGAATGATATTGAAAGAGGAGCTCTCAATGAGATTCAAACAGCATAAATTTTCGTGTATTTTATTTCTTTAGAATGCATGCCCATGGATTATTTTTATAGGCCAAAGGGTGCCAAGAAACATTAGATCCAAATATGAACTCCCTCCTCTTTTGAACTAGCTCCCGGGTACATAAGAGAGGCTATTCAATGCCGCCAAGCATGTGAGAGGTATCGATTCAAATTTTGGATCCAGGAGAGTCGTTTTGAGCTTTTAATATGTCGTGGAATTTTATGGTACCACTATTTTCTCAATCATCCGGATATAGAAGGAAAACCCACATGGGGTCAAGCAGGGGACTATATGGATAAATCATGCTACATAGCATGGGATTCCAGCTCTTATAATCGCACTATTATCCCTTTAGATTGCTTTTGGGATTCTGAGTCTCATGTTGTTCTCTCGGTCTGATGAGGATTTCTTCAGTGAGATACATTATGTATGTTGATGATGCATTTATGTAAGATTATCCTAAATGTTGCATATATGCAAGATTTAAGTGATAACAGTGGTAAATTTTCAGGAATGCTCTCGCTTCAACTTGTTTAGGACCTCTAGCATCCAACTTGGCCTTTTTATTTTCTAGTTCTTCCTTAATTGCATATTCTTATTTCCCAATTTCATCCCTTGAAGACTCATTTACAACATCTAACAGATACCTACCAAGTTCGTCACTTTGATTTTGTAGTGCATCCTATGTATCTAGCAATTTGGTCTCCTTCGGCCTTTTTGATGTCGCTTCTTCAACTTCACCTTCTTCTATTACAGGAGACTAAATGGTGGTGAAAACCGAGGCTAATGGTGGTGGACCATGTATACTTATTTAAATGGTCATGGAATCACTTACCACTTCTTCAATCAGTGGGGCATCCCCTGACTTTGATTGTTCTACCATCTCACTATTTTATTTCTCAGTAGCTTCTTCTTGTTAAAATCTAGGAGGGCATTCAAGGGTAGGAAATCCTAATGTCAAGGGATCCTCTTTATGTGTCTCAAGGGGTATTTATTGAAATGTTTCTTACAACCCCTTTTTCAAACCCATTGGTGCATTGGCATCTTCACCAAATCCCATTCCATGAGGTATGTTTTCAAGTGGATGGGTTGAGTGTTGCCTTAGCCATCTTTCCCCAAACCTTGTTTTGGTGTAAAACACATAAATTGCATTATGGGGAGTGTCCTTTGTTAAGGTACCACCTCCTTTGGAGAAGAAGGGACCTATATTTCAAGGGGTCTTTTTCCATCCCCTTCGCCACCATCTTTGACTTATGATATTAGTATTATTATCCTCTTCCTTACTTGGGAATTTGTCCCATTATCTATGTATCATCGTCATCATATTCATAAGCTTCATCATATATTTCTTTAAATTTTGCATCCTTAGGTATCCCAAGATAAGGCACATCGCTCTTGCCCAAGTATTTTTGTGTATTCCACCAGGCTCCCCTGTTATGTTTGTTTAAGTTGTCTTAAGCCATTTCATTGTATATTTCTTGTGTGGGTGCCTCAAAATTCATGTCTTCTTTTGTCACTATGCCCCCTCTGCCGTGTAAAAGGTATAATAGAGGGGAGATTTTGATGGATTTGGAGTAGGTGCAGGGAAAACGTGAGTTGTTACTTCATCTAGATCTATCTCCCCTTTGATAATTATCTCTAGCTATCCAAAATCGTCCTTTTTTCCCAACCTTTCAATCTCAAGGAAGGTTCATGATCTTGAGGATTTGGGATTTTTCACCCTTTTTCTTTCCCTATCAACAAGTGAGGGCCATATTTCCAGGGATGGTCCAAAGGCTATTCCAACACTTTTAAATTTTACATTACTTCCTTTGGGCCCCTTTTGTCATTCCTCCCATGGCTATGGAGAATGTTGTTATTCCCTTTTTCTTGAACTTCACAAAATTTAGGTTATCAACCTCCATCATTTGCTTGATATATTCTAGAACAAATTTATGGGTTGAGTAACAAAGGAAACATGTGAGGTGCCGATTCTATTCCATACAACCTTATTACAATATAATCTAGTCCCAAGTACTCATCACCTTTTCGTACTACCTCTCTTGTTTTAAGTGACATAGTTTGTTCTCTTGGGTAATCATTTTAGGTTGTCTCCCTGTTACCAATATAAATACCTTGTACTTGGATTATGATTATGTTACCACTTGGAGCCTTCTTCCCCTTTTTAACCCATGGGATTCATTCAAAAACTCACTTTGGGGTCCCATTTTGTCTTTCTAGAGACCTAACACCTCAAAATGTTGGGATTGGTAGAAAATGAGGAGGTATACAAGGTAAGAGGAGTAGTTGAATACCCTAGTAGCTTGGAATTCTTCCAATTGATCTCTCATCCCAACAACTATGGCCTTGGTGAATTTTATCTAAGGTGTATGGCGAGAATTGAAGGTATCGACAAGGGACACCATTCTTTCATCGATATCCTCGTCGGACTCCTGATCTAAAATTTGTGTGAAAGAAATGAAGAATTCATGCACCCATGGAGGAAAATTATTAAACCTCCAAGGAGTTTGTGGGACTTATTCCTTCCCTTGAATGTACTTGAGGTAGCAAAATATCTTAGTCCTACTATCCTGGTTTATCTTCCTATATTTTTTCCCTTGAAATTCATGTGATATAACTATGTTTCCAAGGGTGGTACCCAACATCTTAGCAATAGAGGGTCTTGTGATATAAAATAATATGGTCTTACCATCATTGGTACTAACGTCTACAGAAACAAGATCGAAGTTTTTAGCACAAAGCTGAAAAAACTTAGGAAATGGAAACATGTTGGGGACCAAATGTTGGGCTAGAGTATAAGAACAAAGATTACTAACATATTTGGGGATGGGAATCTGCCATTAGAGGATCTTATGTGTTTCTTAGGAGAGAAATTGGTGGTTTTTTGAGTCGGCACTATGACCCATTGATCGACAAAAAATGGATCTTGGGATTATGAGATATCACTGGTCTCAAACTTGTTGGATGTATCTAGGGGGGGTTAATTCTCAAGAACAACCTTTTTATTTCTATTCATGTTTAATTTTGGGACAAGGGATGGGGAAAATTCTCAGAGGATTATACAAAGCAAAATTGGATAGTAATAGAGGGATTTTCAACAGGTTATGAAGATCTATTTGATGACTTACCCAGTTCATTGTGAAGGTGACATATTGGATCCCTAAATAATGATGATGGTCTACAGCTCGAGCTTCAAAGGTTACAAACACTCATTATCAACTTCAAGAAAAAACACATAGCAGAGATATGAATTCTTAATACAAAAAATTTCTAACGGATGTATTCGAGGGATTTATACAATGGAGAAAAGGCATTAAATTTTCTATGTTCAAGCATTGACACCACATTTATTTGTGATTAAGGTAGTTTCGTTGGTCCATCTAAGTTGGAGGTATAGAGGATCCCTCTTGTTATTGGAAATCAAAGTTTAATGGGTTAGTTTTCAATCTTGGGGTTAGGTTTCAGACGAAAAAATGTGAGAATTAGTATATTCTAATGGTATCTTTGGTAGGATATTTATCCTTCTAGTTAATCTTATATGCTCCGTCGAACCTTTACGTACCATCTTTGGAAGTAGAGAAATACCCCCAATGTGAATGGCTAGGAACGCTTGTTGTGATTGAGGGTGAATTTATTTATATTATTTGCATGAGGTGTAACTTTTGTATGGGTTAACGTGCAATCACTACAATATGAATGGTCATGACGGAGAATTGAAAAGGTGGTGCTTAACCAAATCTGGGCCATTCACACAATCCCCCCTCCATTTACTCCTGGAGTACTTACTTGAGAATGATAAATTTCATGACATGATGAAAAAAAAATCGATTGATTTCATCCATTCACATAGTGTGTCCCTCTATTACATCTCTTGTTATTTCTTTAGAGTGAATGGTTGCAATTGAAACTCATAAACCTTATCAATTTATCATGTTCGTTCGTGTGTGTCTCACCTTTTTATCATGTGCTTTATTCTATGAGAGTTAATGGTCATGATTGAATTATATAGACTCACTCATTCCATCCTAACCGTCCACATGCTCTTTCGCATTTTTTAACCTCATCCTTATGGAGCCTTTAACCTCATCCTTATGTGGACTTTAACTTTTAAGGGTGCCATGATCAATAGTTCTTGTCAAATATTTCCACCTTTATGGAATTCACCAAACTAGTAGGGAGTGGACATAAAGGTCAATAACAAAATTCCTCCCTAGCCATATATTTACCTATAAAATGATCGATATCTATGTTATTTAAAGTGACCACAACATATATCTAGCATTAAAAAAATCTAAAATTTGGTTTATGTTGTCTTAGGAAAGTTTTTTATACTACTTGTATTGTTCCTTAACATTTAAACTTGGGACACAGCTAAGTGTACAAAAATTATGAATGAAAAAAACTAGATACAAGAATGAAATAAGATAAAATATGAGAAATTACCCTTGTATTAAGATAATTATAACACGGTGTTCACTTCCCTCTTAAGGTAGGGTGACATTTCAGTTGATCAAAGCTCAAATTTAAGCAATATATCACAAGGCATCTCATTCCATTGATTATACTTTTATATAGTTTCTATATAACTTCTTAGGTACTTTCTAGAGGAGGAATTTCCTTGTAGGTGGGACCTTCTAGATACTTCTTAGAGAAGGAACTTTCTAGAAGGAAAAACCTTCTAGTAAACCTACTTACAATCTTTTATTTGTATACTACGTATCATTTATGGGCCTTCTTTAATAGAGATGGTCTCAATATATAACATCATATATATCTATTTAAGGGGTTAGGGGTAGGACCCTAACAACCAAACCCTCCATTACAAATTAAGAAGGTTTTAGAGGACAAGTTTTTGTAAAAAATTCCTAATATTGTAACACTAAAAACCACTTACACCTACTAGAAGGTGTATTCCTTGTAAAGATAGTTGACTAGGATAAAGAGAAAGATTGAGTGGACATGGTAGGCTTAGAAGACACCATGTGGAAGTAATGGTATTAGTATGGAAACCTACCAAGAGCATGGACTAATCACATTCACCCATTTGGTAGAGTTACGTTAGTAGATCTTAGTCAATAGAATACATGAGAACATGAGAGAATTCCACATGGAAGTAAATTAGAAAGGTTTAAGAGTGCTTTTTTATTAAATACGTGTAGGTGTTTAAGGGATTGATTATATATGAGGTTCAAATATAATGCACCACGTTTTAGTTCCATGTAGCCAAGAAGGTTCAACTACTTATGTTCTACATATTGTATGACATTTCCCACAAACCCAACCATGTACAAAGATTGATCCTATATTATTTTGGATCCAATAACTTAGGGTATCACAAATATTAAGTCATGAAATTGCAGGAGTCTCCATCATACTGGAAGCTTAACAACGCACAATTAAATAAATTTTCAAGTTTGTGAAAAATAGTGAAATCATTATAGAGAATTGGAATTATTTTTGAAATGCACCAAATATTAAAACTGCTTACCATCTTCCATTAATACTATTTGGAGGATAGACCATAAGGACACATGTGACACCTACACCTAGAAATGGGCCACATTACCATGCCACTATCAAACACACTTAGGAATAATATCGCAAAGAGATCAACTAATTCTTGAGGCCCAAATAAAGAAGATAGTTGTCAATGTTAAAAGGAAAGAATGTAAAGACAATGAGCTTCTACTGGCTCATGTAAATTATTGGAAATACCAAACATTTCACAACATTCATGTCATATCTAGAAAAAAAAAATGGAAATTGTAATGAAGATAGAAGACGATTCCATCCATACAAAAAAATAATTGAAACTTGTAGATGTTAGGGAGCATTTTTCCACCATAGTAGAGATTAGGATTTTGCTAGGAAAGATCGTAAAAAAATTTAATAAAAAAATTAGTGGGTTTGTTGGAATAAAACCCTCATAGAGAATCATTTCTTCATGTAATTAATGCACTTTCAAGAAATCTTGCAACAATATTTCACTTTTGAAAGTCCAGCAATCATCAAAGTTGTTTTCCCACATGGCATATTTAGACAATAATAGAAGAGAAGAAAGGGTTCCTCCTTGCCATGGTTTTAGAGTGTATAATGATCACCAAGCCCATTCTTTTAGAACCTCACTACCCAAGCATGTTGTTATCATTTTTGTGCTTGTCATCCTTTTTTTCCCACGATTTCTTCCCTTCTTGCACCATTTTATCAACCTGAGTAATGAATGTATGTTCTTAATTTCATCTAGAGATCATACTTCAAAAATAATATATGTGAGATTATCTCATTCATTTACAAGATTTCCTTTCATATTCCTGGAGTCCTTTGGTGCTTGAGGGAACTATGTTATGCCTTGAGTTGTCACCTCTCTTTTACAAATTAAAGTAAGGTATGGTGTAGAGGGAAACCTCCCTTTGCCACTCTATATTGTTTATCCAACTATCAAGTCAGATGGGATGTCACCTCTTTCAACCTAGGCTATATTTCATAGAAATATGAGTCATGGTAACCTCAACAAATGAAACAAGTATGATGCATATTTTATTTCAGTGGGTGATTGAAGATAAACTACAAAATGATTTAGAGAAACTTAAATAACTAAATAAGTTCAAAAGGCACTTTAATCATGGATTTATATTTAGGAGACAATAAGAATAAAGAATCAAAAAGAACTTAATATTAGGCCAAACACTAATTTAGTAATGTTCACTTTTGTGAGAAAGAAAATTAAATAGGTATGCATGTAGACATATATCCATTAATCTATTATGTCCCCGATAGGGGACAATATAGTTTTCACGAAGGTGGTATTAATTCATGTTGGTGGGGTAAATTTTTTGCATTTCCAAAGTCAATTCTATGGTATGTGGTTTTCTTATTATTTTATTAATGGTTTTCTTGATTTTTCTTGAATTATATTGGCTCGTATGGATGATCTCAACCTCGTAGAATGGTACCCAGGACGTGGCAGGGCGCTAAGATCATCCTGCATTTATGATTTTAATTATCATATCGATGCTCCAATAAATAGATTTATGCTTTTAGGTGGATGTAGATTTCAATGGACTTCCCTTCACTTTAATCATTACGAATATGAATGGGTCTAGAAGTAGATTCATGAATTACATCCAGAACAGTAGGTAAAAACTATTGGATTGAGTCAATATTGATTCTTCTTATTTTTAATTATTTTATTTATTAAATCAGAGTATGCCAAATCCCTGCCTAGAATTTGGATTAAAAAAAAGTTGAAATGAAAGTTGTCCCACCTTGCAGCATCGTCTCATCATGCATCCTTGATCCTTGTACCTAGACCCTTGGTCGAATTGGTCTCATAATTCGAATTTCGATTACGTAGCAAATTTTGATGATGTACATAGATTGGTGGGGTTTTGTTAATGGAAATGCTCAATCAATGCATAGAAAGGTTGTTTCCCTAGAAATCTAGAACAAAACACCTACAGAACAAAGAATATTTCCCTAGAATTAACTAGACTACTTGACTTGACTTCTCTCATACCCTTTTGACGGGATATAAAGGTCTAAACCTTGTTATGCTTGAGCTATACAGAGATCCTGCAATAGACGCAAAATAAATAGACCAAATGAGAGTAACAAGATAATGTGCAATTCTATGTAAATGACCAAGGAAATAAACAATAAACAAAGCATAAGAATTAGATACACCGTGTTTATGGGAAAGAAACTATGTTTGCATTTGAAAATAATGAAGGAGAGATCACAACCAAGCCTCGGTGTTGGGAGATCTTCTCATTGGGGTCTTGCCTCAAGCTTCACCTTACCTCTAAATCACTCAAGAAATTATGAGATAACTTGGACAGAGTTTAGATGCTATCACAAAATCTTCCTCCCTTTTTCCATGAGGGGTGAGACACTGTTTAAAGGCCTCAAAGGATAGAGTGGGCTGATGATTCCAAGGAGGAAGTGGAGGGATCATCCCTAGGATAGGGGATCTCGAGTTCCACCTGTCCCGATTCTTATGGATGAGGTTCCACGAAGGACATCTTCGAAAAACCTCTTGAAACTTCTTTTTTGTTCCTTCATAAGTCCAGCACCACACCTTTTATGGGGAAGATAGCCGGTGCTATTGGAGCATTGTCTTTTGTAAAACAGTAGCAGTCGGTGGCATCGCTCCTTTTCAATGGACAAAGTGTGTTGTTGATATGGGAACCACTGGTTGCATAAGGGGAAAGTGTGATGGTGGCTTAGAGTAAGGAATTACTCTTTCTCACTCATTTTTAACTTCAGTCTCTAAGGAATTTTAAGCAATAAATGAAATACCTATCTCATAACATGTTGGTGACGAGAATTAGGTGTTACAGGTTTGTGCGTAGAAAATTTTGATGGTGTACCCATATCATAGGAGGAGAGCACTATTTGGTTGACCTGGAAAAGGAAATCAAAGCCTTACCAAAGTATAGCCAATCTCTGGGAGGAGGAGTCACCAAAACTACATGCAAGCCATGTAAAGAGATTGGATAAAGACCTTTCATTTTATTTTCCAACCAGACCTACTCTAAACCTCTCTCCTTCTATTCTCAATTCTATTGTTTGGCGT
>LPNX011139266.1:79422-92570 GCA_001517045.1 Pseudotsuga menziesii
TTTCATCTTCCTGAACTCCTGAATCGCAGATCTCCCGAACTCAAATTACTGGACAATCCACATGTCACGTAACCTCAACAACTAATGAGGGATCATTCCTTAGACCACAACTCCTGAATTACTTGGACATCAATCCATAATGAGCAACCCTATATTGACTTCTCCATGTAGCGAAGAAAGAACCTGACTATTAGAATAACCAGTGCTCCTTTGTGTCCTCATAACATTTTTCAATTTCATCTTCAAATTCTGAGTGTTCTTCCACTATTAATGCCCTATTATGCTGTTCTTTATCTCTAATCTTTCCTTTTAAAATATCATTTGCTCGAGTCTTACAATACCATGCTGTATGACCTACTTTTCGGCAATAGTAACATTCAATATTATTTCCCACCTTTTTGTGACTTCTACAAAATAATGCACGCTCTGAAGGAACAAAGTTTTCAGAATCTGTTGCACTCAATCTTTTATCTTCAACCAAGAGAGCTGATATCATATCATCTAAAGATTGTGTAGACAATTGACTTAATGTAAAAACAACATTATGATATTTTGAAGATAAACTATTTAATAATACAACTTTTTCATCGTCTTCCTCTACTTTAACACCAACTTCTGCCAATTGTTTTACCAGAGCTTTTAATTCATTTATATGACTAGACATTGTTGCATCTGCAGCCATCTTGAAACTAAAAAATTGAAGCTTTAAAGAAAATTTGGCATTAACTGCTTTTGCACCAAATAACTTTTGTAATTCCTCCCATATTTCTTCGGATGATTTATCTAAATCAATGTGATGAAGTTCTGAATCAGATAGTGCAAGAGCAATGATTGATTTGGCATGATTATCTCTATTTTTCCACTCAACAACTCTAGCAGGGGGGTGTGTGGGTTCAGTTTCAATACCTTTAACAATTCCCCATAGATTTTTACTCATTCAATGTAATTGAATCTTAACCTTCCAGGTATGAAAATTATGGCCATTAAATTTCTCAAGAGGAAATTCCATTTTTCTACATCTGCTTATCACTCCAAAAGAAAATACAAACTCTCAAAAAATACAGTCACCCCAATGAAATTGACTTCACAGCAAACTTAAGTGAAAATTGACTCCACAGCAAACTTACAATAAATAACAATTTCTCTTCGGCCTGTGCAGAACAACGATCTTCCAGTCTCAGCAATAGCGTGATCTTTGAGTCTTAGAGTTTTCTTTAGAGCAAATTCAAGCAACTTGCGATTTTCCTCAACCACTAAGCAAATAAAATTCAGCCTTGTGGCTCTGATACCATATTAAGAAATCATAGATACAAGAAAATGAAACAAAAAATATAATAAACATTGAATTTTATTAATTTCATAGTGCAGCCATTACATGGATATCTCTACTTATATTTCATTACAATATATGATATTTAACTGTTTGCATAACTAACTAAGCATAACCGTAAAGTTGTAACAACAAATAAACTATAGCGTTAATCTTTAACAGAGTGCATTTCTTCCTCTTTAAGGTTGAGTGGCAAGTCGAGCTCAAGAATTGAAGAAAATCGAAAGGCTCAAGAGTTGAAGAAAATCGAAAGGCTTATTGCTTTGGAGAGGCACTCAGCTATTGAATCATTATCTTGCAAGCAAGTGGATAAACAAGATGGCGGGAAAACCCGGATTTGTAAGATTGAGAGTCGATGTTTATTTCGTTTCTGTGGATGTTCAGTCCTTAACCTGCTGGGTTTGCGGGTGAGGTATATTTGTGTTATTGCTACTTTCGTCCCAAGTGCTAAATTGGAGAGTTCAAACATTTTTTTTGGGAAGCAAGTTTTCCTGGCCTAGGGGCTTACTTCATAAAACTCCTTTCTGTGGGTAAGGAATGAATGAAGTGCCCCCATTAACACTAATCGAATTGAGCAGATGGGTCAAATAGTAATGACGATCTATACCGTTCAAAGCCCGTTATATCCTCTTATCGAATGCAAGTGAAAGGTTCTCGTCTCCTCCCTACCAAGTACGGTTGAACAGGTTCGTCGATTCAATCTACGTGTTGAGTAAGGCACTATAAATAGAGGTTAGAGGCTCTTCATTGATGCATAATGAAATTATTCTTGTTATTAAATTTTCATTGCTGATGATGATGGCTAACGTTAATTAAAACCAAACTTTAATTTATAAAAAAATCAAAACTTTGATCTAATACAATAATACCCTTTCATACACATGAAACAAACAAAGATAAGCATGCATGAAACAAAGATACGCATGGCATATAGTGAAAAATCCATGCGTAAACAAAGATACTCATTGCATATGCTAAATTTACTTTGCAGGAAGATTTAAGAAATCAAAACGGCCGCAAAGAAGCTAGTTAGAGACTCATCAGATCCAAGTCATTTTGGGTGCTGACACGGCTTCTTTATTTCTTCGCGTCAATAGCTCCGAACTTGTTTGACTCTGGTTTATCTATGGGCTTTCTCATTTCTGTTACATCTAGACTCTACTCAAAAAGCAATAGCGCCAAGAATGATACTTTGCGGGCTCTTGAACAATGACATTAATTCAAATAATGGCGGCTCACAATATCTAATTCGTTATCTAATTCGACCGCGGCGACAGCTGGGCTCCTTCATGTTATCACCAGTGCACCCTTTCAGTCCTAATACGATCTGACTCTTCATGCAATAGAAGAAGAAAAAAATAGTAACTCTGGGCTCCTTCATCAACGATGCAGGCACAACTTAGTAGACCCGACTCAAACCCTGGCGGAAAGAGAAGTGTGTGCGGTCTTCCACGCGATGCAAATTCCTCCTTCACAAACTTTGACTCTCTGACGGTCTAGTTCTCCCAACACGGCTCATATGCCAAACTTCGTCTTTAGCAACAACTCTGAAATTTCGAGACCACTATCACGGTGGCTCTTATACTACATACAATATAGAAGGAAGACACGAGAAAAGATGGAGAAGCAATCAGACAATGCAGAAGGAAGACACGAAAATATGGGGAAGCAATTAGACATTACAGAAGGATGCTAACACTAGTATTGGTGGTGGTGGTACCTCTGCTTTCTCTATCTTAGCCCATGTATATCTATGATCCTACCGTTGCTTCTTTTTCTCTTGCTCTAGATCCTAGTTTAGATGCTACTATTAGCTTTCCTTTCTGACTACTGACATTGGATCTTAATCTGCATTCATATATGCCCCGGGAAGAAATGGAACTGGAAGTTCTTCCTTTGTTGATGAAACTGGTGCTTCCTCTAAGTAAATCTCAAGAGGAAGAAAGAAAAATAGTCAAGTACATACAGAGGACTTACTGAAATATTGGCAACGCATAGTTGTGAAATCAATCAATTCCTTTTACCTAGTATATGAGGGTCATGATCATGCTAAGAAGCCGTGGTATAGAGAGAGCCAATGATTGTGTCAAGGCTAATAGGGTACTGAAGCATGCCAAATCCAAATGAAGCCAAAACTAGGTAATGAAGTGTGTGACACGGGAACTCAATGCATACACGATGTTTAGAACTCAATATGACACGGGAACTCAATGCATACATGATGTTTAAAACTCAATATGACACATTGAATGTTAATGTTTAAAACTCAATATGACGCATTGAATTGTGTAGAATTAATGTTAACAATGCATTATTCCAAAAAGAGTACAAACTCAAGTAAATTTGAAAGCAACCATATTTCAATTACCATAGTTTTGAAACGAAAAGCTGCCCGTGGCTTGGATTTGAGGCCAAATAAGAGGTCCAAGTTATTGATTGGTGGACAAAAAGGTGGATAAAATGATGTTGTATGAGTCCAAGGTAGGGTTTGGTTGAGGTTGGTGGGAAAAAAGGTGGACAAAATAGTGTTGTAAGAGTCCAAGCTAATGATTGGTTGAGAGAACATCATTATAAATACTTGAATAGAAACTTAGAAAAATAGTTGCATAGATTGCATGAATTTATGTTCTTATATCAATGGAAATGGTGGCAAGCCGATTACAAGAGGCCGAGCCTTTGGCAGAGACTAAAAAAAGTGGATAAGAGAGGAAATATAACACCAATGTAACAAATCCCCTTATAGAAACCCAAAAAAAATATTACAATACTAAGCCTTGGTTTTCTAAAAATATCAATATCGTTATTACAAAAAAAGCAAAATATCATGGCATTGTTATTACCTATTCCTCTTATAGCTTGGTCCACTCCTATTGCCCATCTTGAATATATATGATTGGTAGGAATACATTATGATTCATGGATAAATTCCATGATTAATTCTACAAAATTAGGGTCATAGTTATGAAATAACAAAAAATGGAACTTGTTACGCTGCACTTGTACCCAGTGCACCTTCAGGTGTACCTGATGGAGAGAGGGCCAATTTTTTTGACCACGAGGGGTGCCAATTTTTTGACCAAGAGGGGTGTTTTTGAGTTATGGCGGTCATGGTCGGACCCTTTGGTCCCCCTTTAAGGGTATTGTGGCTTAATGGCATCATTGACTGCCTGTTAAAGAGGCTTTTAACCTAAGGATTGATGTACGAGGCCCCTAAAGGTTGACTACTGGGTCTCATGGCCCCATTCCTTTATTGTGTGCTCTGGTGGCCTCTGCTTCAATCACGAAACACTAGTATTCAATTGTGGGCACTTCATGCACCCTCCTAGCCCTTCAATCAATGGGTCCTTGCTTTCCCTAGCCCTTCAATCAGTGGGTCCTTGCTTTCCTTGGCCTTCTTTCCTAGGAGGAAGGCATCCTCCATGCCAGGTCGTTTCCATGCTTTAAGGAGGGAATTGAGGGATTTTACAGTATTCTAGGGATTAGATGAGGCATAATGCCCTCCCTCCAACCCGCTCTAGTATTTCGTTCAAAGCAAATCGCTTATTTGAGCATGTGCATGTTTTGGCACCTATGGATGCAAACACCCCCAAGTAGCCTACCATAGTTTATATTTTATTACTATTTTCTTTTAATTTTAAGTTGACATTAAATAATTATAAATTTATTTGTTTTAAGGCATGTAGGCCTCGATAAGTGAGTGTGAGATCATCTAAAGAGATCTACTCACTTTCATTTTACATCAGAACTGTCACGTCCCCGTCCCTCAACCGGCGAAGAGGACGCAACGGACATATCATACACGACCGGGCAACAGCCCATGAACATAATCAAATGAAATCAAATGCTGAAAACAAAAGCCTAAACAACAGGCATAATTCATCATACAAGGATGCACAGTCCTTCAAACAATCCGCGGAAGCAAACATAGACATTTCTAGCATTAATCATCAATATAAATTACATAGATGCAGTGAACAGCAGCACTTATCTCTTGATGAAGAATTCATCCGCAACCAGCTACATCGCTGCAACGTTCCACCCAACCATAGGCCAGCGTGCTCATCAATCTCTCAGCAGCGCTGCCACCCCCGAGCTGGGCATGATTCCTCCAGAATAAGGGTCAATTGCAAGCTTGCACATAGCCAAGGGGACACATAACAGCCAAACCAACACTGCTGGGTTTCACAGGCTTTCAACAGACAAGCCAAGCCAGCACAGTCCAAGGTTCAACCACTGCATACCAGCAGCCATACAATCCCTTCACAGCTCTGTGAAGCAGTCATAAACAACAGGGGACAGCCCCAAACAATGGAGGAGCACAGCTCAAGTCCAAGGGACAACCCAGAGTTGGTTTTGGCCCTAACGTGGCCAAAACAGCTCAACCACAACATCCCAGACCAGGGAAACAACAGCAACAACCCAATTTCAAAGTAAAAACCATGGCAACTATGCACAGTCCCGAAATACAGAAACTCAGCCCACGAATTGGAAACCCATAGTGGCACAAAACGAAATCGAACACCACAACCCACAAAACACAGGGAAAACAACAGTCCCAAATCAGGGAAAAAGACACAGCCAACAATCGTGGGAAAACCCAGAATTTCTTGTGCGTGAGAGAAACAATCAGACCCCGTGAGGAATGAACAGCTCTTCCTGGGCTCATGGGTGAACATCAACAGCTAAAAGGACGCGAAATTGGCTGTGCGTGAGTAACAGCAACAATTCCCTGCGTGAAGGTGAGCAGCAACTCGTGGAGAGGAACAAAAATGCCATGGGCACCATGAACATGCGCGTGAGGAGAACAGAACAGGCAGGGCAAGCATGGGGTTGTGGGTGGAGTGTGGATGTGGGCAAAGGACTGACAGTCCTGCCACACCACTCCCAAAGGCAATAACTGCCCATCCACCAGCAGCCATAACTGCCCAACCACCCAACAGAACATTAAAGAGGTTGAAAAAGGTTGGGTAAGACAAGGTGGCAAAACAACAAGGTAATAAAACATGGGTTTTTCCCCCATAAACCAAGGTTTGACATCCCCCACCCCTTATCCTTTGGAACCATGCCCTTTTCATTCCACGTTGCACTGCCGTAGCTGGTTGTGGTTTATTTTAATTGATGTGCGGGTTTACATGATGCCGAATTATAATGTGCCTTATAGCACAGCCTACCACCGGCAATTATCCCCATTGCCGAAACATACACAACAAAATTGATGGTGGGGCTTTTGCCTTGAGCTCCTCACCACGATTAATTACAATATATACATCATGCAAACGGGGTCGAAACCGGGGACATGACATTACCCTCCCCCTTGGAATAACACCATCCTCGGTGTTCCATTACATATATACAATACATATACAGTTGCACATCAAAATTTCAAAATTGCAGATCTATCCCACATTCAGTCATCTACTTTGAACGTTCAAGACCAAGCCTTTCGGCTTCCATGGACTTTTCCTGCTGGTTCTCAGCTTCTAGCTGATCTCGTAGTCTAGGAACTTTGCGGCTATTGCCCTCATCATGTTCCCTCATCAGACAGTCCCGGCGTAAATGATGTCCTCCGCATCTCCATCATCTCACTGGCTGCTTCATCTTTACCTGCTCAATTTCCTTTGAGTCTTCATGCCTGGACCGTTTCTTATCGGGTCGCTTAGACAAATGTCCTATTGCTGATCCACCTTCCTTTCCTTTGCCGATTGCTCTCAGAAGGCTTTTCACCTCCCTTTGCAAACCAATAGAGTCTTGCAAAATTTGGTGGTTCATTTCACTCTGCCTTCTCTGTATCCTGAGCATCTCCCAAAGATTTTCTTGGGTCTTGGCAATCACTTGAAGGAGACTTCCAGCCAAGTCCAACAACTTTTGATCTGCTGCCATGATCAATGTGCACCACCTGGTTTCACTTTCTCACCTGTGGAATGCACCATTGAAATTCTATCAGACCAAGCATAATGTAGACATTAAAATCAGTTAGTTAATCACCCAATTGGCATGACAGTTCAAGTCCCATCAAGGAGACTTTCATATTTTTCCATGCCTTTCCCCAACAGGCACATGAGCTCATTCATGTCCATTCCTGGGCAGGGAACTAACTATTCCAGCATTCACAATTTACTTTAAGCAAATACACACATTTCATTTCAATCATACATGCATTAAACAATCCTTTGTTTTCACAATGCATAAACATATATGTATATATATATAATCAAAAGGCAAGAGAGAGCAGTAAGAGATTTTCCCCTCTTTATTCTGTCCCCTCCTGGAACCCTCACCATCGCAGTGGCTTTTCATGCTCTCAGCCTCTTTCACTTCACCGTGAATGCTGGACCAATCTTTCTTGGTCATGACACTTAGTGTCTTTGGTCTATTCTAGACCTCTAAACCATGGAGTCTCTCCGCATGGTTTGTCTCGGCTGCTAGGACTCCCCCGTCCTACTAGCACCTTTTTTTTTCACTGCCGCTCATTCTGAGCTTTCCAGGACAGTCACATGTCCACATGCACCTCTAGGATGCTCTCATAGTCCTCGCTTCCAGCGATACCTATATCCAAACATTGAATAATTCACATGTTTAGTTTATTCTCATTGATTCTACCTCTTAAACAAGAGCTTAAAACATCATATCCAAATCATATACACATGTATATTCATAAGCAAAGTAATCCAATACGTATCTGTATTGCGCATTTCCTCGTTTGTCCACAGGATCCTGCTTCGCTTTGCAAGCCTTGGGATCGCCTATGGACTTAGATGTTAGGTCAGCACGCAGGCTTCTCCTCAACATCGAATAATTAATGTCCAGCCAGTACATAACCATGTCAACTGGGCTTGGAACTTTATCATGACCATTTCCAGGTCTAGGATCTACTATGGATCCTTAGGCATATCACAGCCCATCATACACTTATGTCAACAATGACACATACACTTATACCAACATACACTTATACCAACATGCACTTATATCAACAATACACTTATATCAACCATTTACCTTTACCTTTAGCCTGTCAACACAAGCAAACTCATCAGCATCATTGCTCTAAAACTGTAATCACATTTCATATCATTCACTATCAAATATTGAGACACGAGGAGTGCGTCCACTCCCCAGAGTGTAATCAATATTGAAAACCCTTTCATGACTCGACATCGGAAAAGCGTGCACTCTCTTCCGGTGTGTGCCATGTAGGTCCTATTCATACTCAAGCAATCGGTTATCATGGAAATAAATCAAAACGCGTTCTGCATATGGAATTTAATAATTAAACATGCATATTCATAGCAAGGGTTACAGAACACTTATCCATTTGCCGTCGCAGTATGCCTTTATATCTGTTGGGCACCGTCAAGGAACTGGGAAAATTGAATGCTAAGCTGGTGAGCTCGCTGTGGAGCTAGGAACACCTACACCAGAACTAGCCTGACTTCTATAACACCCACACACACACCCAGCACAAGGAATCAGTCCCTTCTCTGCTACACAGTCCCTCAGGCCCTGCATTCCCTTCTAGTGCTATCCCGGGTTGTGGAGAAGAAAGCCATCCCTCTAGCTCTATCTGTGTGGTTACCCAATCACCAGGTTTAAGCAAACCAAGACCCCATCCCTGTTTCCTGTTTACGTTTCATATCCACACTTGTCTCATTGACATAATCCAACCATCTCACTAATGTTATCACCGAACATGTAGTGCAGATGAGACATTTTCAAAATGTCTAATGGAGTTTCACCCGAACCCCATTTCCAAAATAAGGGAAAACCTTCCCATGAAGTTTGGCTTCTGCAGGCCATCGCACATGATCTTCCTGCAGTGTGTACTCCATGTGTCCCTCCTGACACAATCTCACACAAGCCAACAATGATTAGTAGCCGTTAGTACCTCTTAAATCCGAAATCCACAGTTCGAACTTAACAACCCGTACCGACTAATTTTCACATCCATGAGACTTCTTCTCATAAATGGTAGATTTTGGCAGTGGTCAGGAACTTACCTCTCACTGCCGTGTTTGAAATAATCTACCCGAAACATGAATTTCAACCAACCAAACACAATCTTGTGCAAGCCAATGGTGACTATAAGTGGTCAGCATTTTCTTAAATTTGAAATTCATAATGCAAATCTAACAAGCTCTTTTACACGGTAGATTCCAGCATTGGTCAGGGTCTTACCTCTCAATGCCGTTTTTTTTTTAAAATAATCTACCTGAAACACAAGCTTCAACAACCAAACACAAGCTTATGCGAGCCAACAATGGCTAGTGGTTGTCAGCAATTTCTCAAATCCGAAATTCACAATTCGAATCCTAACAACCTATTATGCATATCATATGGTAGATTCAGGCATTGGTCAGGACCTTACCTCTCAATGCCGTTCTTAAAATAATCTACCTGAAACACAAGCTTCAACAACCAAACACAAGCTTATGCGAGCCAATAGTGACTAGTAGTTGTCAGCAACATTTGAAATTCACAATTCAAATTTAACAAGCTCTTTTACATGGTAGATTCTGGCATTGGTCAGGACCTTACCTCTCAATGCCATTCTCAAAATAATCTACCTGATACATGAGCTTCCATCAACCAAACACTTGGTAAGTATGGATACATTTACTATCTCATTGCTACAACCATCACTGAAGCATTTTCAGAATTTATTAAATTCAAATACTTCAAAGGTTAGTCACATCTGTGTTCTCAAAGCTTATTTACTTCATGCAATCATTATCATGCTAACATTGCAAGGTATAGTCACAGCATTCATGCAATTGAATGAGGTGGTTAGATACTCCTTACTTCACGGGTGTATCATTCATTCCACCTTGCTCTCCAATAGAGCATTTCTGGCAGCCACTTGATCATGACTATCCTGCATTCATAGCAACCTCTGAAATGGTTCCAGAATTATCATTAATTCATCATTTCAGCTGTTAGTTATTCATAATTTCACATGCATTCATCTCAATGCATTCATGCAATGCATCACAACATTTGCACCTTTACTTAGGCAATCAGTCACTCACACCCTTCATATGCATACATTCAATGCATAACAACAAGATTCATAAAATCCTCTTAATGCATGTCCATTCAACGCTACCTTGCATTGGTTCAGGAATACTATACATTCAATCATACCATGGCCTAACCATGACTACCTCATATAGGATGCATTACTATAATCAATATCATCAACATGTATAGACATGACACCTGTCTACATTCCATCATTCACATGGTATAAGGTCTCTTACCTGGACCAATTCATGGAATTTGTCATAAGCAAACTCTTACCTGCATGGGTCATACTTACACCCTTGACATGACCAATTTGGTTGGTCCTTTGCAGGAGGTTGAAGAATTTGCTCACCAACTTTTGTTATGGACTCGTTGCCTTATCCCTTCTCCATAGGGTTGCTGGTCTCATTCATTAGCATCAGCAACATAGCCATCCGGGTCCATGTCATCGTTGGTTTGTCCACTAATGCCAACATCAAAGCAATGATTATCATTAGTGGTTCATACAAAACATATAATTCTCAATATTCTTACTAATCATGCAATATTCTATGCATGCAATACATATCCTCATGCGTTTCAAGCATAAACTCAAGAAATGTAGTTATAATTAGAAAGACAGGGTTTTAATGAAAACTTCCCTTTCAAACCCCTCATCTTCTCATGGAATTCCTTTTCCACACAGCAGCTGGTTGACTTCCTAGTCCTTGCTGCCCCTGGGCATGCAACTGTCCAGATTTGTCCATTTGCTAACAACGGCCATCATTAACACTTTGCTGCTCCATGCTTAGATTCTGGTCACTTATCCTCGTTCCTTGCTGGATAAGCTTTCCAACGCCTGTTCACACGCGTCATTCCGACCTCGGATGTGAAAACCACCCCCTTTTAAGAATGAAGACTTCTAGCAAACCTTTGCATTTTACACACAGCTATACTTTGGACTGGGTGCCAACTTCAGCCAACTTCAGCCACCTTGAAAATCTCATTTTCAATGCACCATTCATCCTTTATGAACTTTGGGTTTTACTCAATTGCCCAACATAGAATGACTGTCTCAAGGGACGACGGGGGTCAAGGGGGCTTAGCCCGCTGCCATTTTTCCCTTTTTCCAGCCCTAAAATTCACTGAAAAACAGCCCAAATTTTCGCTGAGAAACAGTTGAAATCGGCTCCAGGAACCATTGTTCCTCCCGCCGTATCGGCTCTCCAACCAATCTCCCTTCCACCGTATCGGCTCCTCCATCATTCTCCCTTTCGCCGTATCGGCTCCCTGGGAACTCTCAGCCTTCCGCAACGGCGGACGTTCTTTCCTTTCCCTCTTCCGATCGGCGCACTTTCCCTTGCGGCATCAGCAGTCTTTTTTTATCGGCCAGCAAATGCTTCCCGCCTTCCGCAACGGCGGCTTCTTGGAGCTTCAATCCTTCCGACGTCGGGCGTCGGAGCATTCTTCCTTCCGATTTCTGAACCAACTTCGAGCTTTAACCCTTGGATGCGTCAGTGATCGGATGACTCTTGGATCGGACGCAGGATTACTTAGCCGTCCGCAACGTCGGACCGGAGACTTTACCAATCCTTCCGCAACGGCGGATAGGAACTTCTCCAACTCATCCGCAACGGTGGAATTCCACTTCTTCCATTGGTCCGACTGCTCACACTTAGGCGATTTTTCTGAACTTGTTGCTGCTCTGCTGAACAGAGAAGGTAATTCTACCTTCTGTCACTGCATATTCTTGGCCCAAGAGGCCCATTGTTGCAACCATGGCGCTCTGATACCATATTGTCACGTCCCCGTCCCTCAACCGGCGAAGAGGACGCGAAGGACATATCATACACGACCGGGAAACAGCCCATGAACATAATCAAATGAAATCAAATGCTGAAAACAAAAGCCTAAACAACAGGCATAATTCATCATACAAGGATGCACAGTCCTTCAAACAATCAGCGGAAGCAAACATAGACATTTCCAGCATTAATCATCAATATAAATTACATAGATGCAGTGAACAGCAGCACTTATCTCTTGATGAAGAATTCATCCGCAACCAGCTACGTCGCTGCAACGTTCCACCCAACCATAGGCCAGCGTGCTCATCAATCTCTCAGCAGCGCTGCCACCCCCGAGCTGGGCATGATTCCTCTGGAATAAGGATCAATTGCAGGCTTGCACATAGCCAAGGGGACACATAACAGCCAAACCAACACTGCTGGGTTTCACAGGCTTTCAACAGACAAGCCAAGCCAGCACAGTCCAAGGTTCAACCACTGCATACCAGCAGCCATACAATCCCTTCACAACTCTGTGAAGCAGTCATAAACAACAGGGGACAGCCCCAAACAATGGAGGAGCACAGCTCAAGTCCAAGGGACAACCCAGAGTTGGTTTTGGCCCTAACGTGGCCAAAACAGCTCAACCACAACATCCCAGACCAGGGAAACAACAGTAACAACCCAATTTCAAAGTAAAAACCATGGAAACTATGCACAGTCCCGAAATACAGAAACTCAGCCCACGAATTGGAAACCCATAGTGGCACAAAACGAAATTGAACACCACAACCCACAAAACACAGGGAAAACAACAGTCCCAAATCAGGGAAAAAGACACAGCCAACAATCATGGGAAAACCCAGAATTTCCTGTGCGTGAGAGAAACAATCAGACCCCGTGAGGAATGAACAGCTCTTCCTGGGCTCGTGGGTGAACATCAACAGCTAAAAGGACGCGAAATTGGCTGTGCGTGAGTAACAGCAACAATTCCCTGCGTGAAGGTGAGCAGCAACTCGTGGAGAGGAACA
>LPNX011139266.1:92680-138077 GCA_001517045.1 Pseudotsuga menziesii
AAGAACTTATGGGATAATACACTATGCACTTGTTTTACCCTACTTAGGGTTTTCTCTTGATGGATGTGCTCCCCGTGAGGAAGTTTTATGGATGAACACAAGCATAAGGAGGTCAGGCTTCTTACCTTTTTGTTGGATGTTGGTGGATGTGCATGTTTGAAGTCTTAGTGGTAGCTTTAGAGCTGCAATTTTCCCTATGATAGGTCACTGCTTTATTTCTTGTCACCTTCACTACAACAGCATGCCTTCTGGTGAGGGTTCTCTAGGGTTTCTCCTTATCTTTTATCAAGTTAGTTGCTTAACCAAAGACTCTTCCTCACTAGGTTAATGCTCCTCGTAAAAAACCCTAGGTTAGATAGAGCTTGTGCTAAGGTTTCCCTAGGTTTTCACTACTTTCTCCTTCGGGACCTAACTTAGGGTTAGTGGTAGGTTAGCTTAGTTCTAATTCCTCATGTGAAAGCTTTCACATCATACATGATCTCCCACCATCCATTAAAAAAACATTTGCAGTCATGACTCCCTCTTTTTCTCCCAATTGGATTGCACGACATCTCCAATTTTAATTTTTCCTAATTGTTCTTCTATACTAATCTAGTCATTAAGGGACCCATCAAAGTGTATGAAGCAGTTCCCAATTTGATACTTGGAAATGTACAAACAAAGGCTTGTCTTTATTATGATTCCACTCGGTTACATAACGAGATATACCACGCGATGCCAATGATGGAGTCGGTCCGAAGATATGGCTTCCAAAGTAATTCCCCATAAATTCTTAAATTCTTTCATGTACCTTTGATAAAATTATATTTTTGACAAGATATTCTTTGGGTTAGCGTAGAAGGAAAAATAATTTCACAATCCACTTTCTCAAATCTTCTAGATTCTTTCTTGTAAGCAGAGATACAAATATGAGGTTGAAAGTCGGTCTCATTGCTATAATAAGACAAGCTCATATTCAATATGATGACATATTTTCCATTAATAGATACATAGTTATTATATTTAACATTAAAGCTGGCCTCAGCCTATACTATTACTTATTATGCTTTTATAAATTATGAGGTTCTTAATCAGCTTTACTCGATGAGGAAGTTCTTAGATTCTTAGAATGAAGAAAAAAATAGAACTAGAATCTATTTTTGACGACAAATTCTTGTGTTTTAGATTGGTGTAAAAGGAAAGTTCACAGTCCACTTTACTCGGTGAGGAAGTTCTTAGGTTCTTAGAACTGAAATAACAAAAAATGGAACTTGTTACACTGCACTTGTACCTAGTGCACCTTCAGGTGTACCCGATGGAGAGAGGGCCAATTTTTTTGACCAGGAGGGGTCTTTTTGAGTTATGGCGGTCATGGTCAGACCCTTTGGTCCCCCTTTAAGGGTATTGTGGCTTAATGGCATCACTGACTTCCTATTAAAGAGGTTTTTAACCTAAGGATTGATGTACGAGGCCCCTAAAGGTTGAGTACTGGGTCTCATGGCCCCATTCCTTTATTGTGTGCTCTGGTGGCCTCTGCTTCAACCACGAAACACTAGTATTCAGCTGTGGGCACTTCATGCACCCTCCTATCCCTTCAATCAATGGGTCCTTGCTTTCCCTAGCCCTTCAATCAGTGGGTCCTTGCTTTCCCTGGCCTTCTTTCCTTGGAGGAAGGCATCCTCCATGCCAGGTCGTTTCCATGCTTTAAAGAGGGAATTGAGGGATTTTATAGTATTCTAGGGATTAGATGAGGCATAATACCCTCCCTGCTCTAGTCTTTCGTTCAAAGCGAATCGCTTATTTGAGCATGTGCATGTTTTGGCACCTACGGATGCAAACACCCCTAAGTAGCCTACCATAGTTTATATTTTATTACTATTTTATTTTAATTTTAAGTTGACATTAAATAATTATAAATTTATTTGTTTGAAGGCATGTAGGCCTCGATAAGTGAGTGTGAGATCATCTAAAGAGATCTACTCACTTTCATTTTAAATCAAAACTTATGGGATAATACACTATGCACTTGTTTTACCCTACTTAGGGTTTTCTCTGGATGGATGTGCTCCTCATGAGGAAGTTTTATGGTTAATGCAAGTTTGTTTCTCGTAATTATTTGGTGAATCTCTGCTTTTGGTGATGCTTCAATTTGTTGGATGAACACAAGCACAAGGACGTCGGGCTTCTTACCTTTTTGTTGGATGTTGGTGGATGTGCATGTTTGAAGTCTTAGTGGTAGCTTTAGAGCTGCACTTTTCCCTATGATAGGTCATTGCTTTATTTCTTGTCACCTTCACTACATGCCTTCTGGTGAGGGTTCTCTAGGGTTTCTCCTTATCTTTTATAAAGTTAGTTGCTTAACCAAAGACTCTTCCTCACTAAGTTAACACTCCTCGTCAAAAACCCTAGGTTAGATAAAGCTTGTGCTAAGGTTTCCCTAGGTTTTCACTACTTTCTCCTTCGGGACCTAACTTAGGGTTAGTGGTAGGTTAGCTTAGTTCTAGCTTAGGGTTAGTCGTAAGTTAGCTTAGTTCTAGCTTAGAACGATTGTTTTTAGTTTAGGTTAGTTTTAGGGCTACTGCTCCACACAGCTCCTTTCGCGCATGTTTCCTAAATCCTCATGGTCATCTCCTTACACGGTCTTTCCTCGCCTAAAAACACTCGCTTAACCATCCCTTTCCCCTCATGGGCCTCTCCCGAGGCACACTGGAAATGACCTCCCCTTCATGCCTTGCATGCTACTGAAGTAGCTTCCTTGCGCGCCACCCTTTGACTGCTCCCGAGCTAACAAAGCCAACATCACTCGCGCTATCTCTTCCACGTAGTGAGCTATCATCTATGGCCTGCAGCACAACCTTCCTGCCCCTTATACTCTCACTTTTCCTTCCACGTAGATCGGGGCATAATCCCACACTCATTGTTGCAGCAGCATTTACCTTTCCCCACGGGCTTCTCGGACCACCTGTGCTACCTCCTCACAGTCATCGCGTGCAAGCTTGTTGCCTTCTTCCCCATCTGCAGCGTTTGCAGCCAGCTACCCTAACTTCCCTTCACCGTAAGCTCCCCTCTCTCCCGTGCGCAGCCTTGCTGCCTCCATTGATCCTCCACCTGCAGGCCTACATCACTACCACGCTAGCATTCTCCTCCCTCGGTGGTCCCTCAGCTACTCTGGCTCCCCCATCACGCGACTCTTTCCCACCACTTGCCTCCATCACCCGTCGACGGCCATTTTTAACGAACATGTACGTTCGGTCCATCTAATGAACCAACAGGGAAGTCAATGGTTGACTTCATTGTTTCGTCCGTTGGATGGATCGATCGTACATTTTTTTTTAAGCTCAAGCCCCATGGACCAGCTCATTGCTCCTGTCCTTTCCTCTCCACCTCACAGTTGCAGCCGAACTCTCTTCCCTCCACTTCGACTCCTTCGCAGTTTATCGCGGCCCCTCTCTACCTTCCACCCGTGTTGATCACTTACCTCCTCCACGCGGCCAGCTCCTCTGCAAGCCTCCTCTTCCGTCACTACGATACAACATCCTCCTCCATTCCTTTCACGCTGCAAAAATCTGTCCAATCCCTCTCTCCAAGCTTGCGACCAATCAGTTAGGTTAAGTAAATGTGTTGTTTTCCAAACTGAGTTTCATATTTGTCTAATGCAATAACATTTTATATTGATATTGTGAATATTTATTAATCTCCTGGTTTTATTGTTTTATATGTGCATTAACGTAGTGCTTATTATTTGCATATTAATTACTATTTTGTTATTTTATTTAATTTCTTAATTATTATTTTGTTATGTGCATATTTTAGTCAATTATTTGAGTTAATTATTATTTTGTTATTTGAATACTTTAGTTAATTATTTGGATAATGTTTTGTTATTTGTATATTTGGATATTATTTTGAGTTAATTATTGGTTGCCTACAACTAGATAATTGCGCGGTCATAGTTAGCATAACAATACTTAATTATCCAAGAGCCACATTATTCACTCTTGAATTAGATTCCATAAGGCACTGATCAATATCATACTCGAGAAAGCTATCTTTGTGTTTAGTGTCTTTTGCATAGTTACATAGGGCTCTCCCCTAGGAAGTTACGACTTCCGAAGCAGTGAAGGGCAAGTGACTAAGGTGACAATGGTCACCTGTTATGCATATGCTTATCGGCGGCAATAATATGCCATTTTAACTGGTAACAGAACCTTATGCACTTCATTCATGGAATTCGAATGACAGGTGGGATGTTATATAGGGCTCACAAATTGATTCATGGCTATTATGGGCTCATTATGACCTTGTGTTGTCATAATTACATATATTTCTCATCCTTTTATGTGCTTCTCCTAAATGGGTTATCCTACTTTACACACGCTTAATTGATTTGTTCAACTCTATTTGATTTGAAAAATTGATTAGCATTAATGTTTGGGTCAGGTGATATAGAGCATGGTCATAATAGCCACCATAGGTTGGATATCACCTAGAATTTTCATTTTCATCAAGAGGAATCCTTTTTATTCAACTATCATGGCTTTATTTCTATTTAAAAAATATTCTACTCTCATCCCAGAACATGGGAAAACAAAACCCCCCATTGATGTGATGTATTCTATGAAAACATGTATGTTGCTTTTAGCCCTCATGGTGTTGCCATTTGTTGTGTTCCACATTATTTTCCTCTTATAACATGACAAAACATATATTATTACTGCAATCTTGTCCCTAAACCTTAGGGTTTCCATCTCTTATAAAAGGAACATCATTAATCACTTGGATGGTGAGGGTGGAAATTAGAAACTTCATTTAAATGTCTTCATTTACTTCATCTGTTTATCTATGAAATTGTGCATATGAACCTTGAAATTCGATGAAGTAGCATAAGTGCTCCCTTGTCCTAGAAAGTATTTGTTCATAGTGCTCAATATCACACTTTTATATTGTCCATTTCTTCTTCAGTTTGTCCTACTCATGTACTTCCTTGTACCTTTTCCACACTTGAGTGTCTTGTTGGCTTCTATCCAACTCAAATTTGACATTCTCCAGGGAGTTTAGGCCCTCTCTAAATTTTATCCCTACTTCTTTGGCTCTTATTTATATTTTTCCAACACTTCTATCAACCTCTCAATATCCCCATTGGCCTCAAAGCACTTATAATTCCATTATATAGAAATATTTAGTAACTTGTGTATTTTTTTTGTTTGATATGAGAGGAAGTTATGTGTCACGACCTACCAAGTGCCTCCCTTAAATTCTATGGTGAGAATCTCTGACAATGTATGCAACATTGTCAATATTGAAGCTCAGTGGCGTGACTACCAAAGGCAACCTGTCAAACTATGCCTAAACAAGACCCAACCCACATAGTTATGTTATGATTATACTTAGTTAGAATTAAGTGTGCATCAAGTAAACTTCACAAGTAAACCAAACATATGATAAACACAACACAATGTACATGAGATATGGTGCAACACTCAACCAAGCACCTTAAATATTTTATTTAATAGATTACAATGTACAAAATGTTATATTTTTATCGTTTAATCAATATGATCTAGGATATTTATCTGAGAGAATAATATGCACAGCAATAATCACAAGACACAAGAGACACAAAAAAATTTCCTCGGGGAAACCATAAAGGAGAAAATCCTGCAACTTCCTCAGAGATAGAATGAGCACCAATAGAAAAAGTAAAACCCAAAAGTACAAAGATGATATTCGACAACTGTTCTCTCTCTCACTTGTGCAAGCTACTCCATTGTTGAGTGAGTGTGTGTTTAAAATAGAGAGTCTCGCTCTCTATTTATACTTAATTTCCACTTGACAATTACCCTACAGGGCCGACCTCTCTAGGAGAGTCTAATAAACTTAATATAACTCAACTATGGGGTTTAATGCCCCAACTTACAATAGAGGGTTAAACTCAATGACTTTACATGACTTAATTATATTAATGACTCTCCCGATTGAAGTAACAAACATCTCCGTCGGGGTACAATGAAATACAATAAGAAGTATACAACTGAATACATTCTGAAGTTACAAATACATCAACACTCCCTCTTAACTAGGAAGGTATTCTTTTAACACAGTTCATCAACACAATTCTTCGTCACTAGATCATCATCAAAGCTGGATCATCATCAAATTTGGATCATCATCATCATCATTGTTACTGCTATCTCGAGCAAATGGTGCTATCTCTCAAATCTACTCGTCATAGGAAGTTTTACAGAGCCAGCCCTTTTTCATGCTGGTAGGCCTAGCCTCCATGTAGGTATTCATCATCTCTAGGAGCAAGCCATCAAGTAGGTACATCCTAGGACTTATTATATGCCTCTTGCAAAACCTGCAAGATCTCCCAGGACTAATTATATGCCACTGCAAAACCTAAAGCAGCATCCCAAGACTGATTACATGCCTTGCAATACCTATGTACCCTAATATTAACTCATCATCTTCAGATCATCTCATTTTCACATGGATCACAACCCAGATACACATAACACAACACTCACATTCATCAGCAAGGTAGGACAAACCTACTACCATCCGGGAAAAGGATTCTAGCACTTACATACACCGGCATGGTAGGACACGCCTACTACCATTCAGGAAATGCTCCCAGCAATTACATACATTGGCATGGTAGGACACACCTGCTACCATCCGGGAAAGGCTTCAGCACTTACATCCACCCGCATGGTAGGACACACCTACTGCCATCCGGGAAAGGCTCTAGCACTTACATCCACTGGCATGGTAGGACACACCTGCTACCATCCGGGAAAGGCTCCAGCACTTACATCACATCCATGGGAGCCCTAGCTTGCCACCATGTCAAAAAGGCTCTATGTATATGTGTCTTTCGGACTCATCACTTCCCTCTGGAGGGAACCTCGATCTGAATAACACCAAGCTTCTCTCTAAAGTACTCAAACTTCACTCTGGCTAACGGCTTGGTCGATACATCAGCTATATACTCGTCTGTCGCAAAATACTAGAGCTTCATTGCTCCTCTCTACACCATATCCTTGATATAGTGATACTTGATCTCGATATGCTTTGACTTGTCATAGGACACCGGGTTCTCCGACAACTTCACACAACTCTGGTTGTCGCAATATATACAATTAGAATACAACTGGAGATCAAACAAATCAGACAATAGCTTCCTCAGCCATACTGCCTCACCGCTAGCCGAACAAACTGCAACATACTCTTCTCCGACTATACTCAGTGCCACGCAGGACTGCTTCTTGCTAAACCAAGAGATCACACCTGATCTCATACTAAAGCAGCACCCCAAAGTGCTCTTCCTACAAATGGAACTTCCTGCCCAATCCGAATCCACATAACCCTCCAAGTTAATCTTCTGATTCGCCACGCTTGAGCCCATAATCAATTGTACCCTTTAGGTACCTCAGAATATGCTTTGTAGCAATCAGGTGAACATGTCTCGGATCCATCAGGAACTGGCTCAATGTGTTCACAACAAAGAAAATAGCTGGTCTCGTATTCATCAGGTACATCAAGGATCCAATCATTTGATGATACATCGTGGCATCAACCGACTATGATGAAGCATCACTCAATAGCTTCAGGTTCAATGCCATAGGTGTGGCAATGGCCTTGTAGTCCATTGCATACTTCCCTTGTCCAAGGGAGATTCCATTTGCATTCTGCCACACTTCCATGCCTAGAAAGTAGTGCATCATACCTAAGTCCTTCATCTCGAACTCAAAAGCAAGCTTCCTATTCGTGTCAGCAATCAACCCATCCTCACCTGTCACAAACAGGTCATCTACATAGAGTAGGAGTATCATTGGGTTCCCTTCCTCAACCTTGTAGTAAAGGTTGGAATATTCTTTACTCTTGGTAAAGCCCAAACTAGTCAGAAAGTTGTCAATCCTAGTGTACCACGTCCTGGGTGCCTGTTTCAAACCATACAAGGCCTTCTTCAATTAGCACACATGAGTCTCCCTATCATGTGTTTCAAATTCGAGTGGCTTCTCCACATACACTTCCTCTTCCACTACACCATTCAAGAACGTGGTCTTGACATCCATCTGGTGTATCTTCCATTTCATCACTGCAGCCATAGCAAGTATTGATCTGATGGAAGTGTATCTGGATATAGGTGCAAACGTTTCTTCATAATCTATCCCTTCCTTTTGGGAGAAGCCATGTGCCGCAAATATCGCTTTATATTCCTCAATGCTGCCATCTACAACATGCTTGACCTTATAGATCCACTTGGAAGTCACGAAAAAATTCCCTTCTGGTCTCGAGACCACATCCTAGACATCATTCTTCATGATCGAATGATACTCCTTGATCATAGCATCCTTCCATTCTTTCTTTTCTGTCGTGTCTTCATAGTTGGAAAGTTCTTTATTGATGATGTCACACATCAAGGATACATAACTAGAGTATGGCCTAGGTCTCTTCCTTTCTCTGTGTAGTCCTTCTGGAGCACCATATCTTTATGCACCTAGGATATCCTCTCGTACCCATGTTGGTTTCCTCTTGTAAGAATTCTTCTCATGGGGTGGATCTACAGGTTCCTGAGGTTCTTCCATTTCTTGATATTCTTCTGGAGTTGCTTCATTCATTGTTGTATCTCGGATCATGGGTACTTCTATTTCTTCAAGTTCTTCAACAGTTCTCTTTCTATATTTGTTGTAAGTTGAGTCTTCATCAAATGTCATGTCCCTTCTGATGTCTATCTTCTTGAATCTTGGGATATATATTATGTAAGCCTTCGAGCTTTCACTATATCCCACAAATATACCCTTATTTCCTAAAGGATCTAACTTCATCCTCTTTTCTTTCGAAATGTGTATGTACACCGGGAAGCCAAATATTCTGAGATGGCTAACCTCTGGTTTCTTGCTAGAGAAGACTTCTTATGGTGTCTTGTTCTCAAGTACTCTATGCGGAGTACGATTTTGTACATACACAGTTGTCCTTGCAGCTTCTGCCCATAGATGCATAGGAAGATCCTGATCATGAAGCATTGCCTTTGCTACTTCCATAATCGTTCTATTCTTCCTTTCAGCAACTCAATTCTGTTGTGGATTATATGGAGTGGTCAACTCCCTCTTAATCCCTAACTCTCTGCATAATTCCTTGAATTCATTTGGTGTGAATTATTCGCCATTCTCTTATCAAAATGTCTTGATTTTCTTCTATGTGTGCTTCTCAATCAAGGTTTTGAATTCCTTGAACTTACTGAAAACTTCATCCTTGATTTTCAAGAAATATATCCATGTCTTCTTAGAAAAATCATCAATGAAAGAAACATAATATACATACCCACTTAATGAATTGGATGACATCGGACTGCATACATCAGAGTGGACAATTTTCGAGATTCCTTTTGCCTTGCTCTAGCTACTTGGAAATGACTTCTTTGAGTTCTTTCCCTTTGCACATCCTTTGCAAACGCCTTCATGATTTGCCTGTATTTCTGGAATACCTTCAACAGCTTTGCTTGCAAGTGGTAGTCCCCTATCACTACAACAAAACCGTGTGATTAGCGTCTCTTTTAGCTTCCTTTTTAGCATCCACTATCACTTTTAGTGTATTTTTCATCATTGTTTGGAAAAAGTGGACGTTTTTCCACAAGATGGCATTTTTTGCATCCCTTTTTAAAAGTCGGCACTATTTTGGATGCTAATTAGCATCCCAATTAGCTTCCCAATTAGCATCCCAATTAGAGTCCCAACTAGAGTCCCAATTAGCATCCCAGTTAGCATCCCAATTAGCTTCCCTTTTTAAAAGTTGGCGCTATTTTGGACGCTAATTAACGTCCCAATTAGCGTCTCAATTAACATCCCAATTAGAATCCCAATTAGCATCCCAATTAGCATCCTAATTAGCATCCCAATTAGCGTCCCATTTTAAAATTTGGCGCTATTTTGGATGCTAATTAGCATCCCAATTGACGTCCCAATTAGCATCCCAATTAGCATCCTAATTATTGTCCCCTTTTAAAAGTTGGCACTATTTTGGACGGTAATTAGCATCCCAATTAACATGACAATTATCATCCCAATTATCATCCCAATTGGAATCCCAATTAGTGTCCCAATTAACGTCCACAAAACCATCCCATATAACGCCAAGAATAGCCTCCAAAAAAACATCCTAAATAACATAGCACCATATATTAATCCAATGTTAGCGATAGGAATTGCGCCATGAATTTTGATAGGAAAAAAATCCAACATATCCCCAAGTATAGATCCAAGAATTGCACCTAGAAAACATCCAACATAGCGCCAGGTATAGATCCAGGTATAACACTTGGAATAATGCCAGAAATTTCGAAAGGAACTATGCTAGGAATTGCACTAGGTTTAGAGCTAGGAATTGTGTTCGGGAAACGTTTGACATAACATCAGATATATCAATGTCAATCTCAATGATCATGATCCATGTGATAGTACTTTTGGATCTTGATTTATCATAGTGGAACCTAAATGATCGTAATCATGGAACTTTTGGATCGTGATTAATCCTAATGAGGGTTAAATTACCTTAATGTCACCTAAATTGCTCTTATGGCATTTTAGTGTCCCCAACAACATTTGATAGACCCTAATGGCATATTATTTTCCCTAACAACATGACGATGATGCATTACAATAATTATGATGGAGTGTATGGATATGATTTGATAAGTATAAGAGCACATCATCCATTCTTGTGAGGTAGTATGGCTCCTTGCTCATTATTATCACAATTATATTGATGATGACTACAACGATGATAATGATGTTGATTTATTGTATGATGATGATTACAATGTGGATGTCAATGATGATTATGCATGTGGTATCACTTTTGGATCCTAATTTATTTTAATGGCACCTAAAATTTTGTAACGACATCTAAGCAACCCTATTATCATCGAAATGACTATAACAACATATAAATGACCTTAACAATTAAATGACATGAATCCTAATGTCGATGAGTGATTAAGAACACTTATGGCATATGCGTGACCATAATGACAATGATGATGATGATTTTGTTGATGATGTACTTGATGCTGATGATGATGATGATGATCAAGATTATGTTGATGTACCAAATGGCATTGATGATGATGATGACAACGTCGATGTCCACGATGATGATGCATGTCATAATACTTATGTATACTGCAGGACTTGAGATATTGGAGTTAATAACAAGTAATAGAGGTTGTGAGGTGTTGACCATAAAAATATTGTTAGCCATTGTGAGGGTTGTGTGTATTACATTGGCTGACATGGCCATTAGGTTTAGTAGTTCCCCCCCACACCCCCTACATCCCCCTTGCATAAAGGTACTACAATACCACCTATCATGGTGCTTCCAAAATGTCACCCTACAAGATTGTTTTTGACACCCCCCCATCCATACCTTCATTTTTACCAAGAACATCTTGTTAGCATCGCGATCGTGCCCATAGGTTGGGCGGAAAAAAGGGCTCTCTCCCAGGCAACAGCAGAACCACTTTAGACTGCGCCTCTGGCCCTGTGCAGTCAGAGAGGGATCTCTCACTTGTTTTCAGGTTTACTTCATGTAGGATATCCGGTCAAGAACGGTCAGGAGACCAAACTCCTGCATCAGAAAGGTATGTTAATGTAAGAGTTAGGTGGGACAATCAGATTAAAGGACCATTGGGCAATGGAGTTGAAGGTCCAGGTAATGAACATCTGCAGGAGGTACATAATGGCATGAATTTGTAAATAGAGGCAAGATAGACATCGATCTTGCAATCAAGAGATATTTAGCAGGTGATTAGTAGATGGGAGGGAACAGTCCATCATGTAGAGCACCGACAAGATGAATTCTACGTAAATTTAGAAGAAAACTTAATGAATGTCTGAAACAACAGATGGAGCTTAGCATGTATGAATTCCAAACTATTATACACTCATTTCAGACACGAAATAAATTAACAAACTAGCGTGAAAACATGAAGAACATTTCATGTAAAGAGATTACATATTGAAAGAAGCAAGGACACAGGAATCTCTGCCTTGAAAGACAATCCTTCCATTGTAATTTTATTCATAACATGGAAATCAGATACTATTTACAATGGAGAGCTTCAGCCCTTGAAAGTTTCCCAACCAACCAGCTAACTCCTATCTCCCCCTATCGAGAGTGTATTTATACTATTTCAGTGCTAAGATTACTCTCCAAAACAAACCTAAAAACTATTTCCAATCCCAATCATGCGTTAACAGTCTAGAGAGTGGAACTATTTCCATGATTTACAAATATGAGCAAACATTATGGAGCTATATCACGTGGTAACACGGACTGACAGCACAGAGCTTTCTTTATCCTGGTATGTGAAAGCGATCCTTACGCTGCTTGCTGACAATCAGTTGCCAACTTGAGCCGTTTTGTACATGCTTTTCTGCCTCCTTATTGTTTTTTCTACATGAGCCACATGCCGGACCTGTGGAGTCGACCAAGTTAGTGTCATTGAATGAGACTTTTGCCTTAGGTTTGTCAAAGACAGCATCGGGGAAATCAGCCCACCTGTCGGGAGGCGGATTACACGTATGAACATCCCTTCCACTATCATCTCCGCACTGGATGTGACACCTGCAGCCTCGAGGCCTCCTTGGCCCTCCGATTTGGAGGAACCTTTCACATCCATTGTACACGTTTCTTTACTTCTGCCACCAATTTCTCCTTTCTTGATACAACGAGAAGCTTTAGATCGTGGTGTTTTCTTACCCGTCGATCGTGATCGACCTCTCCATACAACCGTCGATTCGAGTGGGTCCTACCACCTCTTTGTGAATCGGGACCCTGACGTTGTCCATGTTAGTTCAGATCACGAAAAGAACCTTGGCCGCAGATCTATTCCCTTCTTTGTCATGACCGTTGATATTTACAGCCGGTACCACTTTTCGCGATTTGAAATCGCAACTTTTATCCACACAAGTCTGGCTTGTGAAATCAGTTGGGACCGTAGATATGCTTCTGATCTCATCTCCGCCGTCAGATGCTTCCGCCTTTTAACCTGTTTCACAATTTGGGAAAGTTTCTTCTATCGAGCATGTTTACTCAGTGAAACGGTTTCGGGTTGTCGATCGAGCTTCACCTTAATCTCGGCCTTTCATTGTTTTCCCGTTTTAACGGATTCTGTGAAAGCCAAACTTTGACCATTTTCCTGCGTCTCAGGCCAAAGCCACGATCTATCATTGCTCTTCTTCCTAGTGATTCTGGATCGTTGGTCTATGATGCTTATCTCTATCATCCATGCTCCCGCAAGTATTCACCTCTAGAAAATTCTACCATCGTAGATTGACCTCTCTTCATCATCTAATAGTGTTAAAACATGGAAAATGTGCCTCTGATAACCTGAAGGGTGTTCACATAATGTTCAAATAAATAGAACCCTCCTCGAACTCTGTCAGGCCCATAAATCAACTGTTGCAAATGGAGTGCTAACAGCTGACTCCACAAGGGATGTTATCCTCCCAAAAAGGTAGCAAAGAACCCCCGTAGGCCAAGTGCCAAATCCATTGGGTCATCCCCAATATTTTCTTCGAAGCCTCCATTCTGCTCTGAGTTACTGCTTTAGCGAAGTTATGTCACTCTTGCAAACCATGCTCTTGACTACAAACCTGTGCTTACAACTGAAAAATGAAAACAAACTAAAATAGCAATGAAGGAAATGCTCGATGATTCCCGAGCTTATTTGTTCCTACATACTCTACCTAATTTAGTGCATAAGTCCGATTAAGTGAAATCAGACTTCCAATGAAGCCAATCAAGCAGCTTGCCTAATAGTTCTATTCTCTTTTCGTGCTTGATGAACATAAATGAAATAGACAATGGGAGAAGGAAATGACAAATAAACTAATCTTTAAAGTAGAGATCCGACCAGTCATCATCTTTACCCAACCCTTCCATGTACTCTACTATGGGGTCATAGAAAACATGGCAACCTCCAGCATATTCTGTCATCTGCTCACGGGAAGGCTGTCCGGAACTCCCTTCCTTTGATGATTTGTCATACTGATACTTGGAATATTGTAGAAGAGGGCCCACAAAATCTTTCTTCAATGAAACATCCATCTTTTTTCTCAAAATTTCTACAACAAGAGGTTCACTTTCTTCATGTGCCTCAGGAGGGAGGCCCTCCTTTTCTTCAACAAAGCCGAGTAGGCATATTCCTCCTTTATGGGGTGATATTCCTGAAGGCAGAACATTAAAAAATGTATTTATTTGAGGGCTGCTGCATCCTTCTTTGTGACTCAACACCTCATCACAAATTCCTGACGTATCAGTAAACGGAGAGGGATTGCATGACTGTTTCTCTTTATCATCTTCTCTTACGTACAGGTTTCTGGACTGCACCATCTCCCCTTCCTTTTGTTTTTCCTTAGAGGATTTAATCATGTGCCGTATTAATTCAAAAGAGGAATAACACAAGGGTAGGCTATCACTTCCGGCACATTTATCACCTTTTCCTGTTTCAACCTTCTGACTTTGCATTGCAGCTTGATTTTCTCCATCAGCAGGCCTTGGTTCTATAATAGGCTCTTCATGTATAACCTGTAGGTACTCTTCCTCATACTCATCGTACATAGGCACACTGAAATCCCTTTTAAAATCGTCCTTTATGGATCTAGTGCTGAGCAGAGTGTAATCTTCAGAAAACATGCCTACAGAGCCATAGGCTCCTATATCAGGTTGATCACCTTTCTGTCTACCAAGGGAAAGATTTAACTGAACAAGGGCTTTCCCATTCTGCATGTAGGGCCCAACCAATTTTAATGTATCTTTTATTTCACCACCACTGTCCTGACCTGAAAAAATTTTGGACATCTTAAGGTTTTCCTCAACCTCCAAACAATCAGTAAACATATGCTGCAGAGTGGTTGGTTTTCTTTCCAAAAGAAGCAAGGACAGCTCAAGAGGAAAGGTGGCTGCATAATATATCTTAGTAGTGTTCTCAAGAGGTTGGACTTCCTTAGGCATGTTATAATAAAAGCTTGCAAATCTTCTATTAAAACTAGATATGGTCTCACCTTCAAGCCTCTCCAGGGAATAAAATTCTGAAAGTATTTGATCCAGTGGCCTTCTCCTACCCCAAAACTTTTAAAAGGTGCAAGAAAACTCTTTCCCTGTATTGATGGACTTATGCTGCAAGTGTTTGAACCATTCTTTAGCATCTCCTTGAAAATATTGGGCAAAAGCCCTCATGAAGACATCTTCATGTTCTATTTCAAAAAGGTCAGAGAAATGTTCAAAGGCTTGTAAATGTTTCTCAGCAATGAAGTCTTTGGATTCTCCATCAAATTTGGGGAGGTACTTGTAATGTTTCACAAGAAAATCATGGCGGAGAGGATGCAATTGTAGTGGTTTGTACTGGCTTGGAAAACTGGGAGAGACTAGGTTAGGCGCAATAGATACGATATCGACCAAGGTTTCATGAGGTTCACAGGGGTGAGCTTTAACATCATGAGCTCTGGGAGAAAAATCTATGTCAAAACCAAATGTACAAGATGACGCAATGCTTTCGGTTCGTAAAGAAGGATAAACAGGAACATATTCATAGCTCTGTTCCGAACGAATTGAACCATAGAATGCTATTTTGATAAACCTAGGAAAGGATAAGAACAAACTTACAAGGCAAGACAAGGCATCTTGGAAGAAACGTAAACTTGAATATCTTCACCTTTCACCATGCATTTTCGAGCCTTACAAGGGGTCCATTTTTCCAGACGGAGCCTGCCCATTTTTTCTGACCATTTGATTTCTAGTTCATACCACCAGCGGAGTCATTGAAGTCTGAATCCTTCAAGAGTGGAGTCTCCAGGTGAAAAGTGCTCAACCTTCTTGATGTCTGATCATTGTTCACCATCAATAACCAGATCTAAAACCATGTCGTTCTTCCCAGGGATGATCTTCAACCTCATCCCCGGTAACGGCGCCAGTTTGTTAGCATCGGGATCGTGCCCATAGGTTTGGCAGAAAAAAGGGCTCTCTACTGGGAAAAAGCAAAACCACTTTAGACTGCGCCTCTGGACCTGCGCAGTCAGAGAGGGATCTCTCACTTGTTTTTAGTTTTACTTCACATAGGATATTCGGTCAAGAATGGCCAGGAGGCTAGAATCATGAATGGGAAAGGTATGTTAATGTAAGAGGTAGGTGGGACAATCAGAGTAAAGTACCATTGGGCAATGGAGTCGAAGGTCCAGATAATGAACATTTGCAGGAGGTACAAAATGGCATGAATTTACAAACAGAGGCAAGATAGACGTCGATCTTGCAATCAGTAGATATTTAGCAGGTGATTAGTAGATGGGAGGGAACAGTCCATCATGTAGAGCACCGACAAGATGAATTCTACGTAACTTTAGAAGAAAACTTAATGAATGTCTGAAACAACAGACGGAGCATAGCATGTATGAATTCCAAACTGTTATACACTCATTTCAGACATGAAATAAATTAACAAACTGGGGTGAAAACATGAAGAACATTTCACGTAAAGAGATTACATATTGAAAGAAGCAACGACACAGGAATCTCTGCCTTAAAAGACAATCCTTCCTCTGCAATTTTATTCATAACACGAAAATCAAATACTATTTACAATGGAGAGCTTCAGCCCTTGAAAGTTTCCCAACCAACTAGCTAACTCCTATCTCCCCCTATCGGGAGCGTATTTATACTATTTCAGTGCTGAGATTACTCTCCAAAACAAACCTAAAAATTGTTTCTAGTCACAATCATGCATTAACAATATAGAGAGTGGAACTATTGCAACGATTTACAAATATGAGCAAACATTATGGAGCTGTATCGCGTGGTAACACAGACTGACAGTGCAGAGCTTTCTTTATCCTGGTATGTGAAAGCGATCCTTACGCTGCCTGTTGATGGTCAATTTCCAACTCGGGCTGTTTCGAACATGCTTTTCTGCCTCCTTAGTGTTTTTTCTACATGAGCCACGTGCCAGACCTATGGATTCAAGGAATTTAGTGTCATTGGATGGGACTTTTTCCTTAGGTTTGTCAAAGAAGGCATCAGGGAAATCATCCCATATATTGGGAGGTGGATTACGCATATGAATGTCCCTTCCACTGTCATCTCCGCACTGGATGCGACACCTACAGCCTCGAGGCCTCCTTGGCCCTCCGATTTGGAGGAACCTTTCACATCCACAATCCACGTTTCTTTACTTCTGCCACCAATTTCTCCTTTCTTGATACAACAGGCAGCTTTATATCATGGTGTGTTCTTACCCGTCGATCGTGATCGACCTCTCCATGCAACCATCGATCCGAGTGGGTCCTACCACCTATTTTTGAATCAGGACCCTGACGTTGTCTGTTTTAGTTCAGATCATGAAAAGAACCTCGACTGTAGATATATTCCCTTCTTTGTCGTGACCGTTGATATTTTTAGGTGGTACCACTTTTCGCAATTTGAAATCGTGACTTTTATCCGCACAAGTCTAGCTTGTGAAATCAGCAAGGACAGTATATCTGCTTCTGATCTCATCTCCACCGTTAGATGCTTCCGCCTTTTAACCTGTTTCACGATTTGGGAAAGTTTCTTCTATTGAGCATGTTTTCTCAGCGAAACTATTTCGGGCCGTCGATCGGGCTTCGTCTTGATTTTGGCATTTCATTGTTTGCCCGTTTTAATGGATTCTGCGAAATCCAAACTTTGACCATTCTCCCGCGTCTCAAACCAAAGCCACAATCTATCGTCGCTCTTCTTCCTGGTGATTCAGGATCATTGGTCTATGACGCTTATCTCTATTGTCCATGTTGCCACAAGTCTTCACCTTCGGAAGAGTCTACCACCGTAGATTGACCTCTCTGCATCATCTGACATTCTTAAAACATGGAAAATGTGCCTCTGATAACCTGAAGGGTGTTCACATAATGTTCAAATGAATAGAACCCTCCTCGAACTTTGTCAAGCCCATAAATCAACTGTTGCAAACGGAGTGCTAACACATCCAAGGCACAAGAAGTGGATATCAATCTTAACACAAAAGCTAACTTTATTTGTACTCTTAAGGAAATTTTGGTCTTGGTTTAAAATGGAATGAAGCAAAAAGCATTTCAATAATTCTCATAGTGTTACTTTGAAGAAGTGGACCAATTGTTTTTACATCTTTGGCCTTATAAGCGGACATCTCTCAAGGAAAAAAAGCAGTTAGTTGCTCAAGTTTTATGGCATTAGTGGATTTTTCGTTAAAGATTCAGAATAATTGCTTCAATTTTCGGCGATCCTTTTGAGGTTTGTCATATTTCTATTAAAGTTTAAAGCTGTTTCGTTTATTATGTCAAACGCCCTTGAACTAACATATTTGAGTGTTATTTTGCATTATACCTACTGCGAAGCCAAGCGACAAACTTTGATAAACTTTATCGAATATCTTTGTTGTGCGCTATGGCAAATCTCAAGTCATGGGATGCACGAGTGTCATATGGCTAAAGTATTCCTTTGAAATAAAATGTCACAATTTCAATTACACCATTTGCGCAACATGTTAACCTTGCCAAATTTGGTACGTTGCATTACATGTGGACCAACATTAACCTCTAAGAATGGAACATATTCTAAGAAGAAAATCATGGATGGTTCACATGGATTTTTTACACCTAGCGTTTATTTTTTATCTTACGAGATATCGACACCCCAAAGAAACTTCACATACTTTCTTTTCATTTGATGTAATTTAGATAACCTTTTAGATCCTAGAAAAAGTGCCTATGTCTATTGTCTAATTTATGTTGTCCCATACCTTAATCTCAGGTAATCTTGCTCATTGATAAACTAAGATACAAGGACATTATTTTGAAATATCTACTTCTCATACTAGTAAAGGGCATTATTTGGCTTTTAGATATGAGATTGGGTAGCATTTGTCTTAGCCTGTTTGTTGGGATTTTAAATAGGACCACAATTCCTTGAGGAAGCCCAAAGGCTCACTCGAAGCGACCAACTTTATGTTTAGTTAAAGTGAGCCAAAGTTATGGTAAATTTTATCTAGGTGGGATATAATATGTTTAAATAATTAATTAGTTATATGGATATGCCCACTACTTATTTTAGGTACCAAATCCTTCCTAGACATGAGATTTAGAAATCTTTCTCAACCTTATTTTTAGTCCTAAATCCCCATATCTTTTACTTTTGGCTCAACACAAGCACCAAGACCTCCATGGGACGTAAAGAGTACAAAAAGTATTCTTCCAAGCAAGGTATCATACCAAGCTCAAGACTCATCAATCTAGAGTGTCCATAATCTTTCCCTAACCTCTATTCATTACACAAGAACAAGCCTAGCTTTATCCTCTACCATGAATTTAGCAGCTAGCTTTACCCAAAGTCTCTCTTCCAACTATGGAGCATAGGCCACAAATTAGGCCATTAAAATTAAACTAATAAATTAAATTTGTTGTTCAAATCTGTATGAACCACCACCATAAGTTTCATAAAAAACAAAGCCAAATTAATCGACTTTAGCTCGAAATTTTGGTGGGTCTTGACGTGACATGAGAGCCAAAGTAATCGACTTAAGCTATCAAAATTATTGGGTCTTCAAGTGACACAAAATAAATAATTAACTTAAAGGAATAATGGTCAAATTTGCATAGAAGTTTAAGTATAAAGATATAAATTTAAGTTCAATTCCGTTAAACTTTAATGCAAGAGTTTTATAATGATTTTAACTCTATAATATAATGATTTTAACTCTAAACTTGGTGTTGGATTTTATTTTTAAAAGTTTGGTTCATTATACACCAACTATATGTTAACATATAGTTTGGTTCATTGAGTTTTTTAACATATAGTTTGGTTCATTCGTTCATTTACAAAGTATATGTTTACATAGTATACCATTGTGTTTGGAAAATATTCGTTATTTTTTCAATAAGTAGGTGATTTATTTCTTATTTAGTTTTTCTTAGCATAAAAGATGTTCTTATTCAATTTTTGAGAAATTTAGTTTATATTATGATAGTTTCAGTTATTATGATAGTTTCAGTTAAAGATGTCGGAGAAACCACGGTAGCAAGTTGACTATGTCGACGTTTCTAATCCATATCAGGACTCATCATCAAGACAAATTTGTCAAATATGGAGAGTGTGAGGACTCAGGTATTAATACTAGAGAGGTAGAGAAATATTTAAGGTCGGTTTGTGGGTGGAGAATAGTGTTTGGTCGGTGAAGAGATTTAGGGTTTCTAGTTTAAAAAAACAAATTTATAATTGTTAAATTCATTAATTATATAAATTTAATAGTGTTGAGATTAATTAGTTAAGGTTATAGTTTAAGATAGGTTAAAAAACGTTTCTAGTAATTTAATTTTAATCTTAATTTAAACATAGTTTTAAATGTAATATTAATTAATTTTTAATTTTTTAGTTTTTAATTATTGTTTTTTAAATTTAATTTTAATTTTAGAAAATTAGGTTTGTTATTATTTCTTATTTTCTTTATTTATTATTAAATATCTTAATGTTAGTTTTTAAAAAAAAATTATAAAATATATAGTATTAGTTATGAAAATTAGTTTAATCTATGAATTTTAATTTTAGTTTCTAAAGATTAAAGTCAAATTGTTACTATGTAGAAATCTTAATATTGTTGGTGAAATTATTTAATATTAAGGTTACTATTAGTTACAAATTGGTTAAAATGTTAAATAATCAAAATTTTATTACTATTGAAATTAGGGCCGAGTTAAGTTAAAATATTGTTAGTAAAATTATTAAGGTTATTGTTAATTATAATTTGGTTATTATAAAAAAAATTATCCTTCCTTATAAATTTTACAAAAGTAGGGTGATAGGGATTAGGGTAGCAAGGTGCCTAAGTGTCTCGAGAAAGGCTAGGTTTTCTAGGTTTTCTAGGACTCTCGTTATGGAAAAACGTTAATTAGGAGGGTTTTTCTTATGATTGAGAATCTAGGGGAGCTAGCTAGTACTAACCTCTAGGACTCCATCCCTATTCAGATTGCTTGGAAGTTTTAATATTTCCAAGGCTTCTATGAATTTTCTTTTGAAGTAGTGGTCTTATTTTGCGATGATTTTAGTATCTTCTAGGAAAACTTGGTGTTTAGTTTTGGCGACATGTTCTGCAAGGGATGAGGTACAAATACGTTCATTTCTAATGTTATCCCCATGTTCCTTTAATCGCGTACAGAAGGAACGTCCCGTCTCACCTATGTAGCTAATATTGCAAGAACAAGGAACCATATAAACACCTCTAAATTGAGTGTGATCAATAGAATCTTTAACGGATCTCATTTTCTTCCTAATGGTTTCAAGGGGTTTGAAAGAGGTTGTAATATTATTCTTACTGAGGATTCTAGAAATCTTATATGTTACCCCTTGAATGTACGGTAAGAAGGCTCTAGGGTTGGTGGTCTCGTTATTAGTGGTTTTTTATTTAGTGCGACTCTTTGTCTAGGGTTTTCTTTATATCCTTAGGTTTATAACCTATGTTGATGAAAAAAAAATTAAGGTGGTCTTTTTCTTTCTCAATATGTTCTATATCTGAGATCCTAGAGGCTCTTACCGCTAACGTGTTAAGAACTCCTATCTTTTGAGAAGGGTGGTGATGGGAGTTTTCATGGAGGAAGCTCTCCGTATGAGTCTTTTTTCTAAAGACCTCGTGTCCTAAAGTGCCATCTTCCTTTCTAGTTAGAAGGACATCAAGAAAGGGGATACTCCCATTTTCCTCCAGTTCCATTGTGAACTTAATGTTGGGGGAGATACTATTAAGATGTGTAAGGAATTTACCAAGTTCAGTCTCACCATGTGGCCAGATCACAATGGTGTCGTCTACGTACCTCTTCCACTTTGTTGGCTTCAACGGATAGGAGTGCATAGCTTCTTTCTCGAATTTTTCCATAAAAAGGTTTGCCACTATGGGTGAGAGGGGGGATCCCATGGCTACTCCTGTGCTTTGTTCATAGAATGCACCTTGGAAACTAAAAAAGGTTGACCTAAGACAAATTTCTGCTAACCTTGCTGTGTGAGGGTCGGTGGCCTCCTTAATGACTTGGATCGCTTCATCCAAAGGTATCTTGGTGAAAAATGAAACCACATCAAAGCTTAATATCATGTCTTTGGGTTCTAATTTTTCATCTTTGATAAGTTTCACAAACTCACTTGAGTCTTTGATGAAGGACTCTGTATTACCTACTAGGGGTCCTAAGATTTTATTACATACTTGGAAAGTTCATAGGTAGGGGATCCTATAGTATTGACAATAGGCCTCAGAGGAACCCCTTCTTTGTGGATTTTGGGAAGGCCATAAATCCTGGGTGTGATCTCTCTGGTAGGTATTAAGCGCTTTTTTATCCTATCGTCCAGGCTTGAGTTTATTATCACCCTCCTAACGTCTTTAATAACTCTTGAGATAGGTTTTTTGCTTAGCTTCCTATAACTACCGCTTGTGGTGAGATGATCAAGCATTTTATCATTGTAGTCTTCTCTATCCAAAACTACCATTGCTCCTCCTTTGTTAGCTTTTAGAATGACTATGTATTCATTAGATCTAAGGTTTTTTAAGGCTATTTCTTCTTCCCTGTTGATGTTGCTTTTGGGGGGTTTTGCTTACCTCAACACTACCGCGCATTCTTGTCTGATGGTCTCTTTGTGTATGACACTCAGGTTTTGGATGTAATCCTCGATATTGCAAATGATACACTCGGTGGGGATGGTCTTTGGAGCCATGGCGAAGTTGAGGCCTTTTTTAAGGATCGTGGTTTCGACGGTGTTGAGAGCATGTTTGGAAAGGTTAACAACTTTTCCCTTGTCCATTGAACCTTGCGCAGGTAAACCGTTGTGGAGGCGTTCAAGTCTGGCGAGTTTCTTGGCTTGTTTATCATGTGCTCTTCATTATAGGTTATTTTCTTTGAGAGCAGTGCTTGCATCTGCTATTATCCATAAGTCAGATCGTATGGTCGCTGCAAATTTCAGGTGGAGTGCAAGAGCATCTCGGGACAGGCGGTCCAAGATAGCTCATGTTTTCTTAATTTCCATCCTAACTAGTGTTTCACTTAGTTTTCAAATGCCTTATTGTTCTGGTTATTGCGCATCTTGTGCTTGATCGTGGCAAACATTGGTGTGAGTTTCTCATCTCTGCAGTGTTTAAGGAAATGCAGATCTCCTACCCTCAGTTTAATTTTGACCCTCAGTTTCTCTAGAAGACGGAATTGCTGCTAGATATCCCTTCCGTGCAGGGATGTAATCAATGTTGCCAAATTTCTGTCACTGCTAAGTTTTAGTTGAAGATGTCGGAGAAACCACAGTAGCAGGTTGACTATGTCGGCGTTTCGAATCCATATCAGGATTCATCATCAGGACGAATTTGTCAAATATGGAGAGTGTGAGGACTCAGGTATTAATACTAGAGAGGTGGAGAAATATTTAAGGTCAGTTTGTGGGTGGAGAATAGTGTTTGGTCGGTGAAGAGATTTAGGGTTTCTAGTTTAGAAAAACAAATTTATAATTGTTAAATTCATTAATTATATAAATTTAATAGTGTTGAGGTTAATAAGTTAAGGTTATAGTTAAAGATAGGTTAAAAAACATTTCTAGTAATTTAATTTTAATCTTAATTTAAATATAGTTTTAAATGTAATATTAATTAATTTTTAATTTTTTAGTTTTTAATTATTGTTTTTTAAATTTAATTTTAATTTTAGAAAATTAGGTTTGTTATTATTTATTATTTTCTTTATTTATTATTAAATATCTTAATGTTAGTTTTAAAAAAAAAATTAAATTATAAAATATATAGTATTAGTTATGAAAATTAGTTTAATTTATGAATTTTAATTTTAGTTTCTAAAGATTAAAGTCAAGATTGTTACTATGTAGAAATCTTAATATTGTTAGTGAAATTATTTAATATTAAGGTTACTATTAGTTACAAGTTGGTTAAAATGTTAAATAATCAAAATTTTATTACTATTGAAATTAGGGCTGAGTTAAGTTAAAATATTGTTAGTAAAATTATTAAGGTTATTGTTAATTATAATTTGGTTATTATGAAAAAAAATTCTCCCTCCTTATGAATTTTATGAAAGTAGGGATGATAGGGATTAGGGTAGCAAGGTGCCTAAGGTGCCTAAGTGTCAATAGCAGGTTGATTTAAATGAAATATATAGGAATTTCCCTTCACGTCTAATGTATATAGATTTTAAGAAAAATCATGGTTTGAAGGGCTATATTGCATCTGCATGTTTTAATTTGTTGTAGTTAATTTGTGATTTTGGTTGAGTGGTCACCATGAAGGTTATTTATTCTACCTATTTCATTGAAGCCATTTGTGTGTTTATGTGTATGCTACACCCTTCTCCAAGTTTACCTTTAATGTGCAATAAATTAGATCTTTGATCATGAATAAGGATGTTTAGCACACATTTTTAATCTTTTCCAATTATCTTTTTTTGCTCAAAACATTGAGAAATCAATTCAATGACTAAGTGGTGAAATCGATTTGATAACTAAGTAATTTTTTTGGCAAAATAATTTTTCTTTTTGTTACAAATTTGTGACAAAGTACCATATATAACATATTTCTATAGTTTATATAGGAATAATTGTTACCGACTGCCGTGTGGTGAAATTTGGCTCTTGTTTTTTAATAGAGAGACACCTCACGAAATTTTAAATTTTATTAAGAAAAACCAGCGTGATTTTTCAATGTTTTGTATACTTTCCAAAGAAATTAATCCCGCCTAAACATTAAGTCGCCCAAAAAACCCTGGTTTTCTTTCACTTGCTGAAGAGAGTTCATTTCCGGTGCAAAGGAGAGTTCATTTCATAGCTTTTGTTATTTGGTGCAGATTGAGCTGGGTTTCAAAGGTTTTGCAAGGAGATCACACTTATGGGAGAACATTGGACTATATCTTGATGATTCTTCATCTTTATTGCAATAAGAGAGGGTGTATTTTCTCTACGATTATCCCTTGTGAAGAGGGCCCATTCAAATTGATCATGTTGTTGGGTTGTGAAGGTCATAGGCTGTTGGAGAATCCAGGTGGGAGAGACACGGGATTCCTATTTACTATTTGTTTGCGTACATCCCTCCATTTGAAAAGACATGCCATTCATCCAAAACTAAAAGGAAGAGTTGTTGAAGTGAAGGGGGAAATACAGAGAGTGTTGCAGACACGTACAGGAAGTCTTGGGGCATGGAAAGACCAAATACACAACAATAACTCATATACTTTTACTGTTGTTACAAAATGCTGCAAGAAGGGCGAGTTCATCGGTGGATTGGCGACTTGGTAACTGGGTGTTTCATCTTTGTGGAGGGCATTGAATATTGGCATCATAGTGTTATCATAAATCTGGTGTTCATTAGTGGAAGAGGTTATCTTGCTGGTGGAGTTTCCACAAGTCAAATCTGCTGCATTTCTACATTCCCAGGCGTGTAAGTAGCGAGTATTGATTTTAAGTTTATGCATACCTTGAGAAATGCTCATATTGTATTTTCATTTTATATCCAATAAATATTTGTGGTGTTATGCATTGTTATGTGAAATGAAAAACCCCATCCACAATAACACTCAGCTACAACAAAAAGGGGATCAACCTTAGTAGATTACTAACTATTTGACATCATTCCACACTCAGAAAAATGACAGAAGTGTAGTAGAAAGAGAGGAGAAGAAGTTGGGGTTTTATCATCGAACACCTCTAACAAGATTTCTTGCCATGTTTGTGGTTATACCACTATTTTTTCTACTAGTTATGCCTCACCACAAGTGACATGTCCTCCCCAATTGTTTTCAAACATGTTGAACTGACTAGGCCAAGCTTCAATAACTGGGATGCTTGTGAAAGTATTTAAGTTTAAAGTTAAATTTAAAGTTCTCTCCCACTTTACTGAACATCAGATGCCAGAAAGTAGTAGCAATTTTTTGCATGGTAACATGAGAAAAAGTAGTAGTTTGCTTAAATCAAGAAAACTACTGACCATGTTAATTGAATAAATTTTCACAGTAATAGAGGAATGGTACTATGGAAACAAGGGCAGTCCTAGTACCAAGGGTGTAAGTAAATATATGAATCTTTTATGACTCTGGAAATCCCTCCTCATGGCAGGAAACAAAGAATGTAAAACAATGAATACTAAGGAGCTGGAAACTTTATTATCTAAAATTTACAAATGGGAAATAGAAAAACACATGAAAGGAACAATGATTTGCTATGTTCTCATTTTGTCTTATGGTTATATAGTCTAAGACAATGAGTCTATACTCTAAAGTCTCTAATATCTCTTGGACAGAAAATGGGTCTGGCTATCATTTCTTGGTCATTATATTAGTTTCTGTGGAGTCATGCTGACAGACAAATCAATTAGATTCCAATGTCATATGAGATATACCCCCTCACACTATAAGTTGGACATAGCCTTAGTTTGGAGTCTGGATTTATCTTATTTGCATAATTCAATTCCTTTTGTTTCTATCTATGGCTTAATATTTAAGATCGATGATATATGGCAATCCTGAATGCAATGGTTGACGGTATGCAATCACTTTGGGAGTCTGTCTTCTGTAGGTTCCCAAAGTCCTCTACTTTCTCTACCTTAAAGAGACAAGTATATATTGCAAGATGGATTAATTAGCATTCAATCACCCCTGGAGATTTGATTATTGTGGTCCCTTATTTTTCTCTTTCCTGGCTTGCATTAGAGAAAGTATTTTTCTCTTTCTTGGCTTTCTCTTTTCTCATGCAATCATCACAAACATAGCAGCTCTTGAATTTGCCTTTACTTGCTAATTGTTTTTTGTTAGGGTCCAAGATCATACATCTACCATTGCAGTGGGTAACTCCTTTGTTGTTGTTATATGCCGTTGTCATTGGATGAAAATGTTTGTTAGGAGTTTCTGTTGATTAGAAGTATGAAGTACTGCAATATCTCATGGATAAAAGTCATTGTAGGCTTGCCAACTAAGGAGCCATTGTGTTTTCACAGACTCTGAACTGGAGCAGCGAGGAATGTCTCCTGAGGTGATACGGAATGATTTTCTAGCAACTGAAAAGGCCTTTTTGTCCCTCATGACAAATGCTTGGCCCACAAGACCACAACTTGCTGCAATTGTTTCTTGTTGTTTAGTTGGTCTCATCTGCGAGAAGATGCATTATGTTGCCAACCTGGGAAACTCACGTGTTGTAATGGGAAGACCAATTAGGGAGACTGGAGAAATAGTTGTTATGCAGTTGTCAACAGAACATAATGCTAGCAGGGAAGCTGTAAGACAGCAGCTGCGGTCGTTACATCCAGATGACTCCCATATAGTAGTTCTCAAGCATGATGTTTGGCATGTAAAGGGCATAATTCAGGTACCCATCTCTATTTTCTTTTTGCGATTGTTAGTTTGAGGTCTTAATTGTTACAAGTTTCCTTCTTAAAGTACAAACTGTCTAGATCTGGCACAAACTGTCTAGATCTGGCACATCTGATTAACAATTATATGCATTAGAAAAAACATGTGAAGTGCCTTTGTTGTGTCTTGTGGTGGAATAACTCCTTGTAATTTGAAATTTTATCTGCTGATACTGATAGGCAATTACCACTCTTATTAATATAAGAAATCCCAGATTAGTTCAACAAAGCTTATATCTACACAAAAAATAGAAACTGGGATCCCATGCCCCCTACTTCATAGCATAAAACATGTCGCGGCCATAGTTTTAAAAATTGGAATCTGACTCGGAATCTGTCGAGGGTCAACTCCGAATCGGTCATAAATTGGTCGATTTGAATTTAATGAATCAGTTTGTTAAATTTTACATAAAATATTTAAGTTTTAAAGAAAAACAATATTTTTAAGATTATAATCCATGATTCCAAAGCATTGAAGACAAAATATCCAAAATATGTTCATGTATATACCATACATTTGATATATATACATTTGATTTCTAGTTCACTAGAGAAAAGTACACCTAGACAATAAGCCAGTAAATATACAAAATTTAGGGTAGACAAGGATATTAAGAAGGGATACACTACAATATTACAGAGAATCGTATGAAAATTGCACAACAAAGCAGGCCTAAAATCTAGTAAATTATTTCAAGAAGACGAATGACGAAGGACTACATATCCTACATGCAGACCATATGACCATATGATGCATGCTTTGCATTATTTCATTGAAAAAGAAAAACCATACACAAGATCTACATTCGCTGATTAAAAGATAATACTTTATAGTAGCTGCATTGCATATTACAGAACCAAAGGACTAAAGTATCTAAGCAACCTGGAAAATATAAAACCGACATCAACAACAAAAAGATATAAAATAGTAAAAGAACACAGACAACACACATGATCACTGATTTCCTTCATGAAACATATGTAAACAACTCTAAATTTATAGAATTCATTTATATGGGTTAAATCAAAAGGTTGTAAAAGTGCACACATGGCATATATATTATAAAAGCATTTATGTCCTGCACTGCAGAAAACAGAATAATATGAAAAATACATGTACCCTATTTATACAAAATTGACTATGCAATGGGAATGTATACAGCCTGATGCCCATAACATAACAAACTCCAAAATTATAAGAAAATTAATTTGATATTGAGTTGTTGAAGCTCAGGGCTTCAATATAACTCTATGCTTATTAAGTTATTAGACATTGATGTTCTCACCAAGGATTGGGAGGTCTGCATCGGCAACTTATAAAGTCTTCAATCATCACAGTCTACATGTTTTTCAACTCATATTTTTCCTATGGACCCAAGGTGCAGACATGCCAGTGTTACACGAAATCTATTCTTTAGCATATCCCTCATAAACTAGTAGAGTCATTCACTTGAACAAAACAGAGAAACAAAAAAGCACAAAACCATTGTGTTCCTTAACCAGTTCATGGTGTTTGCTAACCAAGGGACCATATAATGATCCCATTAATACAAAATCATTTATCAACATCCAAAGAACATATTCATCACTACAAAATTGCAGTAATGCTTCTGACAATGACTAGGAAGAGACGAGATCATGCATGTAGAGAACATAAGTTGCTTGATTTCCCTAAATACCAAAATACAATCACAAATTACAATGAACACGAGCCAATGGGCGTCGGTACCCTAGTGAGGTCAACAGAGTTTTATGCCATTCAGTAGGATTCCATTCCCAATGTGGTCTGCCTCACCCATAAGGCATGCGAGAATTTCAAAGGAGTGAGACCGGGTGCAAGTCCCTAGTAATTTTACTAGAAAATAATAGATAGATAGCCCTTGGACCTACAACTAATCTCTGAACTGCATACAGAGTAAGAGAGTGATAATTCTATCCAAGCGAGGGAAAGTAAGAGAACTTCAGTTCAAAATCTCAAAAAGTGAAATAATGAACCTTTGCAGAGCCAAATGATAAAGATTCCATGAATTGAATTCCTTCTGTCAGTCCTCACACATGATATTTGACCATACCATAATTATCAGTTGAAATCATTTAGACTAGATGGAACACTATGCCTCCACAGCAGGACAATCAGTAGGCAGAATATAACATTAATATGACCCATATCTGTCATTTTTAGCAGTAGTAAAACATAGTAAGTCAAGCTCCAAACTGCTCCTGATATTTTCATTTCGTTTGAGAACTTCAAACCATAAAAATAAGTTGACGAAATCCATGACGGTCTTGACTTTGGGGTGGTTTTTTTTTACTTTTAGATATTCCCATCTGATCCTGATCGAGTAGCAAATTCCTAGTTATTAAGGCGAATGGAGCCAGTTTATGAGACAGATAAGGGGCAGCCTGACCGGGGGTTAGCAGCCTATGCCCAATCCAGGCCCGTTAACTATCCATAAGGAATTTTTTTTCTGAAACTTAGATCTTAAGGTTAAAGCCGATCATGGTTTCAAATATTTATTTACTGTCGAACATAGAAGCAGATACAAAATCATATTAAATGAATCCTGACATGTTTTTGGAAATTAATTAAGTGAAATATGTGTGCTATAGATGTCATGGAATGACAATGGAAATTAATTAAGTGAAAGATGTGTGCTATAGATGTCATGGAATGACAAAGGATTGTGGGCTATGCTCCACATGTTTGTTGTTACTCTTAATTGGGTTCCATGTAAAGAAGCTAAGGTAGCTGGTGAGTGCGCTTCTGCACACTTGACTTGATAAATGTTTTCGAGATATACCTCGGTTACTGTGCAGCCCAAAATCTATGGAGAAACCAACCTCATAACTCTATCGTTTCCTGAGAAGCCAGACTGTGATTCATTTATATGAGCCAGACTGCAATTCATTTATAGCATTGCTGATATCAGCCTCACCGGGCACAGAAACCCAAGGCAACGCCATGTCCACCAGACCAATAAGAACCTAAAAAAATAGACAATTAAAAACAAAATTAAATAAAAATTGTTTTAAATATTACAAAACCTTAGCTTAAATTCCATGTTTTTTAAAATTACTCTAAATTAATTGCCTTGAGCGATTCATATATATCCCCTTGTCGAGGACATAATAAAGTTGTAGTTCAAGTCTTTTGATAGTTTTAAAAACCCATTTAGGGGTAATCAAGCTTAAGTCAATTAGCATAAGGTTGTCCCTTGGTTTTGATCTCTGCTTTTGCTTGGTGGTTTCCAACTATTTGTTTTGAGTCCATGGTTTTAGACTTTTAGTCAAACAACCCATCTATAAATATAGGCTTATTTTCATCATTGTATCATCTTGCTTTTGGATTAGTTGGACTCTTCTCTATCTTTGAAGTCACGGAGTGCATCATTCTTTAAAGGATAGTTGTATTGTGAAACCCTATCTGGTCCTCTTATATTTCTGTTATTGTTGGATTTTTTCAACTAGAATATAATAATAATAGTGTCCATTGGTAGCCTGGCGACACTACAGGTGGTATTGGAGCAGTGATTTTGCATGGAGTGGACAGAAAAAGGCCCATAATTTGCAGAAGTAATAACTTTTGCTAGAGAACTCATATTGGGGCTAGATTGATGCATTGGAAAGTAGACTCCCTAAGCTTTTTAAAGGGGATTTTCATATCTGTAACTGATTTGAAATGACAACCACTTACTGTTAGATAAATATTCTCAAACTGATAATGACTGGGACGAATGGCATGACCGAAATCTGGTACAAAATAGTAGAAATGTCTTCCACAAGGTACAGTCTTTTTATGTCAAAGATATAGGATGGGGCGTCCCTTTTCAAAGGCTTCAAAAATGATATGAACCTTGACACTAGCCTATCCTTAGAAAAGAATTGAGGATAGATTTCTAATCATCCATGGTGTTGTTAGTATCCCACACACATTGACCAAGTCTTCAACCAAACTCAAAGAAGTGAAAAATTTATACTCTGATTTGGTTAGGGACATTACAAAGTATGTGAGGCAAATATAGGGGGCATGTATATGTAGGTTGATTGTAATGTTTAGTGTCCTTCTAGAAGGTTCTTTTTTCTTTTATTTTTTTGGGATGACTCGGGTATGGCCTAAGCATTGATGAAATTAGCCACTTTTTCCCAAGATAACCAGGTGGAGTTGTACATGCTTGGCTAAGCCACATTTAGCACAAACTACTTCAAAACCAGTTGAAACAACTGGTCTAGACAGGTTTGAGTGAAAATAGGTCAGAACTGGCATTTTCTGATAACATTTTTATATGCACCATCTTTCGTTTCGTTGCTAGATGTAGAATATTGTTGTTTTATTTTTTGGTATAGTTATTGATTTTGGAACATTCTCTTGGTACATACATATAAGGCCTAGCTAAATTTTGAATCTATACCAATATTGAAATGTTTTGAGGGAAGAATCAGAAACATAAATATAATTCACTAATTTACCCAGTATTATATTTAAACCTAACATACACTGTTGATGGGCATGATTAGGATGGTTACAAGCCTTCCACCTGTTCTTATGGCAATTTAAATAAGTATTAATTTTTATAATATTCAGAGATCTCATAACACAACATAAATTTCTTGAATATAATTGCTTAGAAATTTAATTAGTTCATCTTCTTGGTTTTCAATGTGAAATCACTCAATGGCAAGTCAAGACAAATAGATTTTTATTCTAGTAGTAATTGGATGCTAGAAAAGTGCAGAGTATTATGTAAAAACATTTTAAATTGCAGAAAGATAAGATTTGTCTCATGTTTGTTTCATAGATCTTAACTCATCTATTGTTGAAGAAATATTTCAGGATTATAGGGTTCATAGGGATGAAATTCATTCAAAGAAGGAGAGATTAATGGTCCATCTTCGTGTATTGTCACAAATTGCTGCGAGCTAGAATAATTGAGAAGATAAGGATACTCAAGCTAGTCAGTTTGCACGAGCTCTAAAGAAGGTGATATTCTCCTGTTGTTTGATTAATAGCTTTTTTCATTTGAAGTTGAATTTGGAAATTCATTTTCAAAAGTATCTTGAACTGGAATATTTAGTTAATCCGCTAGATTTCTTGTTCTCTTGCATGTACATGCACATGCACATATGGGGTTGTGTTTACTGTCACAGTCACAGTCATCTCCACCCCAACGTCGGGCAACCTCCAAGTCTGTTTGAATTTTGTAGCTTATTACAGAACTAAACTAAAACCAGGTAATTTAAAATAATCCTATGTTCATGTAGGTTTCTTTCCTTGTATGGTCAAGTTTCATCCCATAAAATTATTGTGAGCTGAGCTTGAACATTTTCAGCCCTTGTGGCTAAGCTAAAACTGAGTCATATTGGTTGGAATCTTCATGTGCTAGTGGAAGACCGAGGTAATTAGATTTATAAGTAATGTGGTTAAGTTCTCAAATGGAAATGGGTGGGTGAGTGGAATCCACATGAGTCTCTTAGCAATGGATTCCATACTTGTTGTGTTGATCATGATCATGCATGCAGGGAATGGCATGATATGTTGCAGGTGACTGTAGGCAAGGATGTAAACTCATATAGTATAGCTTATACATTTGCATGGCTTGTACCCTCAAAGGACAGTACATGACACAAGATTTGATACACTACATCAAAACATTTGGATCAACAAGAAGGTTAGTCAATTATTTGGTTTAAATGGTCTTAAATTTGAGCATCTTTTGCACTAGCTTACAAATACAGTCAAGCTGAGAATAATATTATACTGCAACTATAGTTAATCCGATTAGAAGTTTATTTATTTTTCTACATGATTTATGTTAGTTTGCAGTAAAAAATCTATTTTTGTATAAAAATAAAAAAATTCAAAAAAGTTTGCTTTGTAGGTCAATTGTACTATTTGAAATATGCCCTTCAACATGTAACCATGGATCCAGTTAGCTCCCCAAAATCTTTAGATATTATGAATAAAATCAAATACAGGGCCTTTTATCCAGAGCTAAAAACTTTACCCTAGGAATAGTTTGCCATCGTCTTATAATCAAAGGTTATTTCTGAAGTACTTCAGCAAATTATCTTGATTGGTGGTTAAGGGAAAGAAACCTAGGGTAAGAGAATTTAATTTCTGGATTTAGAAGAAGCAGCCTCTCACTTCAGCATTCATGTTCCTAAGCACACATTGGATTCCATTCAACTCAGTTTCAACTGCTTTTGCATGACCTCCACCTTTGATTTCTATCAAAGAAGCCAACAGATTTCCCACTTTCACTTGGAAATCCTTTGGCAGTCTCATCTCCACTATCAAGGATTTGGATTAACACCATTGCCTGCTGCCTTTGGGGTGCCTTTTATCTTATATGAGAAACCTTTTTGGAAAGAGTAGCTACTAATTTTGGAGGTGGGTGAGTAAATATGGTTGTGCTCACTTTAAAATGTTATAGCCACGCTTGGATTTACGCTAAAGTGAGTGACTAAGCCACTGTCACTAAATGCACTTCCTTTTAATTATCGAGCGTGATGACCTTCATGTCTCTAACTAACCAGCCAAAGACTTTGCTTGATATGAAACACATTTACCAAAGATATCTCCAATATTTGGAAGCTGAATAGTAACTGCCCAAGCTAAGCAAATATTTTCATTACTTTTACCACAAGATTCTCATCTTTCTCCATCAAATATTGATGTAATTATTTAATTTGGCTGATTTTCAATTCTCTTGTCGACCAGGTAATACACGAGTTTGTTTAAATTACCTAAACATGATTGGAACTAGCCTTTTCAAACAAGCCAAGGATGTGATTAGTCTCCAATATCTCGTCCTTCATTTTTAAGTGGCAGTTGTTTCAGTTCATTTTAGCCACCTTTGTTAAGGATTGAAATAACTCCATTTCTCAAATTTGTAATTCAACATTTTCTATACTTAATAAATCTCAGGATCACATAGTACCGTGCAAAGAGTAAAATGTTAATGACTCATAAATCTCGACAACATTACTTGAGATCACTTGAGATTAGCACATTGCAGTGAAACATTAATTCTTCAAACATTACAGAAATAAAAACAAATATCAAATCAATTCCAATCTTGTATCATTAGTAAGTGTCAAAATTTTCTGAGAGTCAAGTGCTGATATAAATTTTATGAGTGTCAAAATCATACACAACAATCATTTCTAGCACTGTACAAGTCCTATTTTCGCTTGAAATTAAAGGTATTTCTGAACTAAGGTTTCTTACAATCATTTTTTCCTAGCTTTAGCATCATTATATAGTGTGTTGATGACTTAAAATTACAACAATACCCTCTTATTGCAATATGGTGTAAACAATGGTTATTTTGCTTGAATATCATTGTATTCTCATTTAAGGATGTGTCTTCATGCCCTCTTATCATGGGTCTCTTAATGGAGTATGATTAAATATCAAACCTTAAACAAACATAATGGTTGCTAGGGAATAGAGATTTTTGCAATCCCATTAAGCCAATTTCTTGAGTTTTGTTCAAAATTCCTAGAAAAGGTTTATGGATTTCATAACCTGCTTGATCATATATTGTGAACTTATACAATCTTTCATCCTTTATCGACCATTAGATACTCAAATTTGTGTATTGATCCTTTTTACCATTATAGAGGACTCTGTAAGTTAGGTTCCCAAATTCTTAAAGGGTGCTAGCTCAATGGAAGAGCACCTGCCTTACAAGCAGGAGGTTGGTGGTTCGATTCCTCCATGCCCTAATGATATTATAATATCGGTTAAAAACAACTAAATTAGTAACCAAAAAATAAGAGACAAGTGACCAAACAAAATGACCAAAATTCGTATCTAAAATTACTAAAAATGACTAAATTAGTGACCAAAAAATGAGAGATGCGAAACTAGGCATTAAAAAGGATGCAACCTGTGGTGCTAATGATGAAGCCAAACATGGCATTGATATGGTAGCAAAATAAGACATGAAACTAGGCATTAAAAAGGATGCAACACGTGGTGCTAATGATGAAGCCAAACATGGCGTTGATATGGTAGCAAAATAAGACGTTACTTTGGATGCAAAACATGGCACTACATAGGAAGAAAAATATGGTGCAACAATAGAAGAAATATTTGGCGTCATTTTGGTAGCAAAGCACAATGCAAAAAAGGAATCAAAAATTGGTGCAAATTTGGAAGCGAAAATTGACACATATTTGGAAGTAAAACATGGTGCAAAATGGGATGCTAAAGTGGTAGCAAAAATGGATGCAATATTGGATGCTAATTTGGATGCTAACATGGTGCTATTAAGGATGCAAATATGGCGCTAACGGGGATGTCATTTAAGAAGCAAAAGAGGACACTCGCTAGGAAGCAAAATAGGACGTTATTTAGGAAGCAAGCCTCGACGTTGTTTAGGAACCAAAGTTGGACGCTATCATGGAAGCAAAAAAATAGACACTATTTTGGACGTCATAAAGGATGCTATCTAGGAAGCAAAAAAAGACGTTTTTTTAGACGATTTAAGTTTTGTCCATGACGCGTCCCATTTAGCGTCTAGTTTGACCACTCAATGTAAAAAAAAAATACACTAAAATGGGACGCTAAATGGGATGCTAATTCCAGGATTTGTTGTAGTGTATAGTGCACATGTGCAAGCCTTCTATGCCAAAGTTCACTTGGATCTACTGATTCATGGACCAAAGCTTGTTCTGGTTGGCCCTTTAATTTCTATAAGCCTCCCTCTTCCTCTCCAATTACTAATGCATCATCTACAGTCTTTCCCTTTGGCCATGTAAGGACTTGTCCATCTACAAATGCAACCCTCATACCTTTTACATCCAATGCATATATGGAGAGAAGATTCTTCTTTATTCCTGGTACAAACAAGACATCCTTCATCTCCATAGATTTTCCAGAGTCTAGCTTATAAGAAGCTTCACCACTTCCTTTCGTAGGATACCGGTAGTCATCCCCAAGTTTCAATCTATGGGGTGAATCATGTTCAGATAGTTTCACAGAGGATTCTTTAAATCTCTTCATATGCTTGGAAACCCCACTATCTGTGAGCCAATCATTCCTTCCATGTGTAATAGTTCCCGTGAGGGCAGAAATCAAAACATACTCTTCAAGGTTTGAAGAATCTTCACTTTCTTCTTTGACTCTCTTCCTGGGAGGTTCATCATCTTATGCATTGTGAGCATGATGTCCTATTTTGTTTTCCTTCTTCTTATGAGAGCCACCTTTATTTCTAGGACAATATCTGGCAAAGTGTCCTTTCTCATCACATGTATAGCATCTGGCACATGATAGATCTCTATTAGATATTCTAGGGTTATCTTTTTTATTCTGGTATGAATTCTTACCTTTCTTGAGATGATAGTGGTCCTTTTTTATTTTCTTGGTGTGTGTTGTAAGAGATTGATCTTGATTTCCCATCTTTTCTTCTCGAGCTACTATTCGAGCTTCTTCTTGTAAGCGTTTCTCCCACAGCTTGTTGAAAGTGATTAACTTTCTTCTAGCACAAATCCCTTGAATAAAGGAGTCTCGTGACCTAGGGAGACCATTCAAGGTGATCATCACAATTTCTCCATTCTCTACTTCTTCTTCCACAGTTCTTTGATTTGAGAGACCCTTGTAAAGTATGATTGTATGGTCTCTACATTCTGGATCTTTACATTCTTTAATTGATTTCGTAAAGTCATCTTCCAATTTATATTCTTCCCTTCAAATAACTTTTTCAAGGAATAAAACATCTCTTTAGTTGTCTTTAAGGATGACACATGTGGTATAAGATGATACTTTATAGAATCAGCAATAATCCTCTTGGCCTTGACCAAGTTCTTGTTTTGTAAGGCTTTAGCCTCATCTCCCTCTGGAACTGGAACCTCTCCACTTATGTAGGTGTCCAATTCATTTTCTTCAAGAACAAGTGAGATCCTATACTTCCATGCTTGAAAGTTATCATCTCCTTCAAGATTTTCATCAAGCTTGGTGTGATGAGACATCTTTAATGAGAACCTCAAATGGAAATATAAAATATTTAGATCTTACCAATTTAAGATGCCCGAACTGGATCTGGAGTTGATCTTTTGCAGTGTTGATTTTATGGTCCAAGGTCAAATTAGGGGTTGACTTTCCCGGAGTTTTACCCAACCAAAAATTTCGATCTTGGTCTCTAAATTTCGATTTTGAGGAGAGCAATCCTATGCTGGGCTCACTCAAAAATTCCACTGCTGTGAAAAGCCCTAATTTCCCGCAGTAGTGACAGGTCAAAAACTGGAAATGCCCGGAATCAAATTCTGCTTCAACAGGAAGATGTGCCCTTCAATGGAGAGTTATCCTAGCCTCCTTTTGTTGATGATCTGTGGAGAGAAACCCAAAAATTAAGAAGCCCTAGCTTCTATAGTTGCACATTGTCTTCTTCTCAGGTTATCTCTGATACCATGTTAGGTTTTTATCGTTTAATGAATATGATCTAGGATCTTTATCTGAGAGAATAATATGCACAGCAATAATCACAAGAAACAAGAGACGCAGATTTTTCCTTGGGAAAACCATAAAGGAGAAAACCCCAAAACTTCTTCAGAGATAGAATGAGCACCAATAGCAAAAGTAAAACCCAAAAGTACAAAGATTATCTCCGACAGTTGTTCTCTCTCTCACTTGTGCAAGCTACTCCTCTCTCACTCATGCGCTATTGTTGAGTGACTGTGTGTTTCAAATAGAGAGTCTCACTCTCTATTTATACTTAATTTGCACTTGAAAATTACCCTACAGGGTCGACCTCTCTAGGAGAGTCTACTAACCCTAATATAACTGAACTGTGGGGTGTAATGCCCCGACTTACAACAGAGGGTTAACCTCAATGACTTTACATGACTTAATTATATTAATGACTCTCCCGATCGGAGGAACAAACATCTCCGTCGGGGTACAATTAAATAGAATAAGAAATAGACAAGTGAATGTATTCTGAAGTTACAAATACATCAACACAAGAGGGCACCCAGTTACTTCTTACAACATTTTACATATTACAAAGAAAACCGCAACAAAATTCCTAAAACCCAAGACTTACTTGCACTTGCGTTTCTTTGCTTGCTCCCCTCTCGTGCACTATTACCTGCACATTGCCCAGAATTTCCTTCACGCACTTCCAACAATTCTTGTCATAATGTTCTTCCTATTGAAATTCCAAGTGTGCCCAATAGTACGAATTCCCCAATATATATAAGGCCCCATATCTCTTGTCACACAAACTTGTCTTTCTTATTCTTGATTGTATCCTTATTTACCTTGCACCCACTTTTATTTATAAGGTTCATCCATGCTAAGGAGTATTTCTAAGTCAATTTCCCAACTTTCCAAGTATGTCCAGTCATCCCACACTTGTCTTTTCAAGTGGGTTCTATGCAACTAATGAAAGCGCCAACTTTACAAGTTGACCCATCTTATGGGTGCCTTGGTTCCATGCCCTAGATCAATGTGTCCCAAGTCTCATGCATCCATTTTTTTAAAGCCCTCATGACATCGTTTCCCCTTTATCCTCTTTGATAAATCGAGCACCATGCTCTTTCCTACCTCCACATGCCACTTGAGTCATGACAATGCATGCACAAGCCATAGACTTAATGTGTTGGCAATGTGGGCTCTAGAAATCCTCCCCCACTTAATTTATTGTCTTCTTGGCAATGCCTCTTCCTTTTTATATTGGTTTGATAGTGGATCTAGGATTTTCCTCCTCTAAACTCATGGATCATATCTTCATAATTATATATAGATTCCTTTCATTCCTAGGTGTTCTCATCATCCGACAAGCCTTTCCAGCTAACCATATACTCATGTTAAGTCTTACTTTCATGCTTCACAAACAGGTTAACCAACCTTTGGTCCACTTTATGTTTTGGTCTGTCCAATATCATGGGAAGAGCATAGGGTGGTCTCTCCTTGCTAGGATCATCTCCATCAATCGTACAAGGTTTCAACTGACTTACATGGACAACGCAATGATAATATTTTTAAGTGGCTTGGTAGCCTCAACGTGTACACAACCTCGTTGATCTTATCAAGTACCTCAAAGGGGTCTTCAAACTTCTGCAGCATTGCACTTACCTACCCGGAAGGTGGTTTGAATTGCTCATTCCCAAAATTTAGAAGTAATTGGTCACCAACCTGAAACTCTAACTCCCATATCCTTTGGTATGTCTAATATTTTATCCTCTCGGTTGCTTTTGTTAGTTGGATGTGTGCCCTTTCCACTCTGTCCTTCCATCCCTTCATGAATCCCATGGAAAGTGACTCTTCCCATAGAATCCATTCACAACCGTATGAAGTGCCATCAATAGTTTCCATGTAGTTAGCTCAAATGGACCATACCCCATCATTGAACTTGTTTGCACATTATAGTTGACTTCGCGACATCTAACAGGTTTTGCCAATTTGATTGATTTGATCCAACATAGTACCTCAAATAACCTCACAACAAACTATTGATACAATCCTTCTTCCCATCGGTTTGCGGGTGATATGTTGAACACATCAACAACTTGGTTCCCACAAGTCTAAACAACTTTTTCCAAAATTTCCCTGTGAACCTTGTGTCCCTATCTGACACAATGCTCATTAGGAGACTCCAAATATTCACTATGTTCTAGAAGAACATCCTTGCAACATCTTCCATTGAGCATGGCACTTCCATTGGTATGAAAGTGGAATATTTAATTAAACCCCTATGTCAGTGTGTTGCAGCTGCAACAATTTTCCCAAAATTCCAAAAAAAATTCGGGACCCTCCTTTTGCTTAGATTAGTTTGATTTTCTTCTTTGATTTGATCTGATGATTTTTCAAAAAGGCCTTTCTAATGCTTTGGATTGATCTACCACTTGTTTTAGTTTTTCCTCTAACGCTTGAAACAATCCACTGTGTGTTCAAACTTTATCGTTGCTTTTTATTACGTTTTTGGCACGTTTGAATCAAAAGTTTATTTGGTTGGTGCTCCCGCCGTTGCGGAAAAATAACAAGTTTGGCTTCGTTATTTTTCTCCGATGCATTTGGCTTAATCGGCCGATTTGTTGGTTTCGCGTCGAAACTTTTTGTTCTTTCATTCTCCGCCGTTGCGGACGACAGATCGCAAAGTCTCCCGACTACTGTATTGAATTTCCGGATCCTGCTTTGTTGTTGTCGTCGATCCTTAAAGTTTACGGTTCCGCCGTTGCGGATGAAAGAAGCACTAACCTTCTCGATATTTAGTCATTCTCTCTTCCGTTTCAAACATTACATACTGGGGCGTGTTGGCCTTTATTCTTTCGCCGTTGCGGATGATAAAGTCACTATCCTTCCGACCGTTTAGTCGTTTCTCCTCCGATGAAGACTATTCCCCTCGCGGACTGTGATATCCTTTATATCTCTGTCGTTGCGGCTCTCGTTCCGCTATCGCTCCGATGTTTTAGAGTTCCGACGCATGAGTATTTGTCTCCCAGTTATCCCCACGGATAGATTGGTGTTTTGGCTCCCGACGTTGCGGAGGGGATTATGCTTTCGACTTCCGATCTTTAGAATTATGCCGTCCGATATCTCACCGCCGCGTGTGGTTGTATATATATATGTGGGGGGGGTTTGTGTTATTATTCTATTGTTATTCCCGACTGTCGCAAGCTGTCATTATCGCGTTCTGTCGCTTGCTCGAGCTTGGTCGGACCCCCGTTGTCGGTACCCACGTCCAGGTGGCTCAACTGTGGAAGCTTGACCGCTTTTCTTCCCATCGATTACGCAGTAGTGCCAGGTAGGCTTCTATTGCATTATCCCACTCTGTTTGGGCGTTTGGTGATTTTTTCCCATGGTTAGGTTTTTGTTGCGGTCGTTTCCCTTGGCCCCGTCGTTCACTTGCATATATAATTATGGATTTGTATCGTAACTGTCCATGGGAAGGCGTTTGGCTCATAGGGTGTTTTACTCCGCGGCCTTTCGTTATGCAACCCTGCGCTTAGAGAGTTGGGGGTTTGGTGCAGACGGCCGTTACGCTGTCTCCACCAATCCGCCCTGTATAATGATGTTTTTGCAGGGGAATGCTTTCATGGCCTTCTTGTGGCACTTGGAATGGTTGCCCCCCCCCCCCCCCCTTTTTTTTTGTTTTCGTGCTACCCACCTCGTCAAACCACAGTCGCATTTCACCGCGCTGTTCCGCGCAAAATCGTTTCACAGCCGGTTTCGAACCCAAGCCAGTGGAGGGGGATTTATCATTGCATATATTTATTGACCATAGTTTGCACTGACGACGTTTCTTCCTGAAAACACACTATGAGAACTCGCATAATTTCCACTGTCTTTCCCGTGCAGCGCAATGAGCATGGCACCCGCAGATAGCCCGAGTTTCCTGCATTTTTATGTAGATTTGCTCCCCACTCGATGTTATTGATAGAATTGTTTAGTAGCAGATAGCGGTGTTAGCTTGCACACCTTTTACTTCATTTAACTAATTGTTGTCAAGATAAACATAGTTAAACAAAAATGCTGCACATGTTGTCTCAATGTTTGCAACGTAGTCAGGAATGTCTTAATGATGATAATTGCGTGTATAATAGGAAGATTCCGAATTCAATATGTCAAAGCGACAGAAGAAGAAGGCCCCTGCGGTCGAAGAGGACCCTGAAGTGGAAGTTATTACCAAAACTGAATACATCTATGAAGACACCAAGTGTATATCCGGTGTAGAACCCGAGTATCAATGGGGAGAGATATACAGGCTGATCACGTGCTGAGAGGTGCCTGACATGGGCTTGGAAGAAGAGGGCATATATGCCAATCTATCCACGGGGCCCTCTTCGTGAATGATCATTCACCTGTGTAATATGTAACGATTTTGTAAACATTTGAGGAAAATTTTGGGAGGCGAAAAGTTGGGAGGCCCAAGGGTTATTTGTGGGCAGCCCAACAATCTCATCTTTTTGTACAAATATAGAAAACTTAGAGGAAGAAAGGGGATTTTTCCCAGTTAGACATGAAAAGCGATATTGTAAGAAGAACTGCTATTTTTTGCAATAAAGAATTATTGTTTGCCTGTTGGAGAAAGATTGGTGGGACTTTCAAATGTTATCCCGTGGATTGCGAAAAGATGAACTATTTTGTTTTTCCAGCTTTTGTCCATAAACCGTGAGATCGTTCTAAGTCTTAGAGCCTATGTTCTTGTTTGAATGTTTTCTGGTTCATTCTGTGGATTTGCCACCATGAGTAATGTATGTTGTTCATAAACAATTGGCTATCTGATTGTCTAAATATCTCTAATCGTTCATGTGTTGTAGGAAGGAATATCAGCTATATGTAGTTTCTCTTTATAATGCATGTACAATACACATTACTCATAAATAAGTTACAATTTTGCTCCTCGAGGATAGATAGATAGGTAGATAGTTACTTTTATTTTATTACTGCATATGTGATTGAGATGCTTGCGAGTTCTAAGATGAGAGGTAAGAACCTGCGCATCACGTTGTGACTGCTTTTGCATCCTTATCACCCTGTATAGTTAAATAGGCACTTGCATGTCATACTTAAGTCAAAAATACAAAATACACGGTGGACCGGCCGCAACTGGTAAAACCTTTGTTTTTGTTACTTGACCTATGGTAGCCGGACCGCAAACCGGACGAATTCCCCATACCAAACAGTCACGAGCTAGTTGGGAACGTTGACTGGGGAGAATCTCTTGCTGTTGATTGCCTACGAATTTCCAGGCCTCAACAGTTTCGGGCGCTAGAAGGAGGGCCGCCAGTGTATGGCTGGCCGTGGAAACCTATTTTCCCAAGATTACCCCACCAGCAGATATTTGAAAGCTTTTGACCTGACCCAAGTCCTCACAAATTTTGGTTCTACCTTTGAAGTAAGTAAGCCCAGTTTCATCTTACGGTTTGTCAGACTCCTGTTCGTTCACCTTTCTCATGGCTGGTGTAAATGTGAATCAGCCCAACCCTCTACCGGCTTGGAGAGCTAGATCACCTTTGCACCTCACACCTCCGTTGCATAACCTACCTCAAGCTTTTGATAAGCTGCTGTCTAAGTTTGATCCTAATGAAAAGACTACTGTAGATGACCACTTGCAAAGTTTCTATTTAGCAGTATAAGGGTTAAGGGCTGGGGAGTATGAAGATGTTGTCTGTCAATTATTCCCACATACCCTTAAAGGGGCAGCAGCATCCTGGTATTTCAGTTTGCTTGCAAACTCTATTCCTGATTGGGACACCTTCGAAAGGACTTTCAGAAGTAAGTACTCAGCCCAAAAGACACATGCCTCACTAATGAAAGGTCTTGGTTTGTTAAAAAAAGAGAAGGATGAGAAGGTGCAGCAATTTACTCAAAGGTTTTCAGCATACCTAAAGAAATTTTCTGAAGCTGACAGACCCTCATACAAGGTCCTAATTGAATATTATACCTCAGCCCTAGGACCTGAGCTGGCCATGTTTGCCAAGATGAAATCCAGACCTACGTTGGTAGAGACTTATGAAGAAGCAGAAAGGGTAGAGGCTAAAAAAGAAAGTATAGAAAACTATCCCGATCTACCTGAAAAAGAAAACTACCATGGAAAAAGCCTTATTGCTGTCTAGACCTAAAGAGGAACAATCGCATGATTTTCAGGGAATGCTGAAAATGATTCAAAAACTATCCAACTGAATAATAGATTTGGAGAAAGAAAGGGAAGTTCGAGAAACTTACAAACCCTACTACCGAAAAAGAGAGGATAGCAACCAATGGAAAATTCCTCCACCAAATTCAGTATCAATGAACATAACAGAGGTAGGGGGAATAATTTCTGCACTTTTCACCAACAACCTCATTCTGAAAAGAAGTGTCCTCAATGGTCAAATTTGATGACATTGGTGATGAATAAGCTGTTGGACTCTAAATTGACTAAAGACGGTAGTAAAGAAGAAGAGAAAAACCAGACCATAGAAAAACAAGATAATGATACCATGTTCTTATGGAATGGTGTCTCACTTTTCAACACATAAGAGAATGCTTTTAAATCTGAATGCACACCAACAACAACAAAAGATACGGACCTAACAATTAAAGACAATGCAATAATTTCGAAGATTAAAAAATTGCAAGAGACGGTCAAGAGACAGATTGATGTAAATATTAAAGATAAAACACCTAAAGTCACTACTGTCAACCAGGAAACCGAGCCAATCAGTGAGCCTATCAAACTTGTGGAAGAACAAGCAGGTGTTGATCAAGGAAACACTGAAGAAATTGAGGAGCTTAAAGAAGATATACCCACTCAAAACAAACTGGGAGAAGAAGACATAGAACCAGGTTGGGAAGAAAAAGCTGAAACCCCGCCTTTTCTTTTGACCCTAGAAATACTGAATCATAATGTGCATAATTGCTTGGTAGACTCAGAATCATCGATGAATGTTATGCCACTTGAGGTCTGCAAAAAGATTAATGGACAGCTAGAGTCCACAGCATGGGAAGTAGTGCAATTAGATAGCACAGGTGTCAAAGTAGTGGGAGAAATGAAAAATGTTCTCATTTTCTTTTCTGCAAATAACAAGATATGTCAATTTATTGACATTATGGTGGCTGACATACAGGGTGGATATGGGCTTATTCTCAACCGAGATTGGTATGCCAGATTAAAAGATTATTTTGCTTCAGATTGGTCTCATTTATTGTTACCTCTCAAGGGTACCCCAAATCAGATTAAAATTTTAAGAGAACCTTACATGAAGCACACTGTCACTAAGCTAGGAGAAGGTAATGAATCTGTTGATTCTGTCTTGGGAAATTATCTAACCGAGCTTAAGCTAAAACATCATACCTCAGGAAAGGCCAGTTCTATAATTGACACTCAGCCTGAGCTCCTTCGACTTCCTCAGGCTGATAAAGATGACTGTAGACTAGTGGACATGGTTTCGATTTTGAAAATGGTACACTTAGACCATGGATAGATTTTTGACCCACACTACAGCCTAGCCCTTCAACTCGTTGGATTAAAAAAAAAATTAAGGGCGGGCACACATTTT
>LPNX011139266.1:149102-429722 GCA_001517045.1 Pseudotsuga menziesii
AAGTGTTGTGCAATGTGTTGTTAGCATGATAATGTTTACTGTAGCACATCTTCACCAGGTCTTACGAATGAGTTACCTTATGATTTATTCCTCATACATTAAATTTATCAGTCATATTGATGTTGGCAAGAAAACGACGCTATTACGAGGCTTGTCATTTCTTATGAAAGTGATATATAGAAGCAATATGAGCAAACTCTATGCAGATGCATCATACAACCATCATTCCACTGCCTATCACATGCAAGAAAAAAAAAATAACAGCCTCAGGCTTAACCAGTCGACGCCTTAGCCCTACGACCCCTAGGCCCTCTGCGACAGGAACGCAAACGACCAGCCTCGAACGAAAGTAAAATGTTGCTAACATTCTTCACACACCTCGACGGGAAACGACCACATCCCTGGACAAGGAAACTTCATCAAACCGACTCGCGCTACCCTCAATAGGCATGGTGTTACCAACAACCGTTCCTTTTGATCCCACCAGGGTTTTAAGCAATCAACAGCAAAACTAGGTCACGCCAGCCCCAGGTTCTGCTAATGACTTCCATCGAAACGACATAAAAGCCCCCGGACTGTAAAAAAGGAAACGGGACAAACCGCAGCGACTGTGGTCAGTGCAAATCCGCCCCTAGACAAACCCCAACAACGCAGACTCCAAATATTGTGACCGCCCAATGAAGCCTGGCGCAGATGGCGTAACGGCCTCCTGCGCCTCAAAAACCCCTATCATAACCACCAGGTGCAGGTGGCATGACGGCCGCCTGCACCTTGCTTCCCCCCAATGGACTGAAACGGCAGAAAAAATGAAACGCGGGCTTTTGAAAATAAAAGGCGAAAACCCCCTTCCTATAACCGTCAAAACTACTCGACCCGGGGACCCTAACAAACGACGCAAACCGCCAGATGGACGACCGAAGGAAAACCTAACTAAAGGAGAAAACCCCCCGCAGCGTAAAAGAAATCTACTACGGGCAGACAGAAAGGCTTAAAAGTTTAAAGAAAACGTCCCCCCCCCCTTCACCCTAGGTCAAGAGAAAAAACGATCTAAGCAAACCAAAATCCTAGCTGGACGAGGAAGAAAAACGAGGGGCCCCAAAACTCGGTGGAAAACCAACAAACGCTAAACGCAAATGAAGGACGAGAGGCACCTACCTGGCAATCAATGCAGTGATCAAGCTAATGACAGTTGGAGATCCGCCCTCGCCACCTGGAAACTGGTACAGTGACAGCTAACCCTTCGATTCTCTCGAAACGCGACAGCTCGACTTCTCGCGACAGCTCGAAAACAATACAAAAAACCTCGTTTGGCGATATGTATATATGAACAACGCCACACGTGCGAGGAGTCAAATCAATCGGGGCGGCTCCAAAAGTTATGTCGGGCGGCACAAGCTTCATACCATCCGCAACAGCGGACTACCTCCAGTCCCAAATCGCCCGATCAGTTACAAATAACCCGCGAACGAGAATCCCATATCGGGCGTCGGCGGAAACCTTGGTCGGACGACCAAAGTCTGGCCTCCCCCGCAACGGTGGAACATCCTTCACACCTCACTGTCCGCAACGAGAAAAAGACACTCCAAAAGCACGGTTCGGCGGGAGACGAGGATTCACGAATTTACGCTGATCCGCAACGGCGGGGCTTGGCAGAAACCATCAAGAATATAGAGGCACCCGAAGCGGCGGTCACATTAAAACCAAGCGGACCTGACGACCACCCGCAACGGCGGGTCGACAAAGTCAAATAAGAATCGAACAGGCATCCGCTACAGCGGCGCGATGAACGGCCAGGAGGATTGGAAGAAGACCCGCAACAGCGGGCTCGACAAAAGACTTAGGTTCCGGACACCACCGGCAACGGCGGGACGGGTAAGAAACTTAGAAGCTGAAAGACACCCGCAAAGGCAGGAAAACGCCCGACATGAAAACTTTGCAACGAAATTTCTAAAAGTTTTGCAAAACGACAGGGACTCAATTTCAATGGAAGTCCTTAAACATTTAAACTATGAAAAACCAGTCAAATTCCTAACATTCAAAATTCTAGAAGGAGCCATAAATCCATCATAAGCTACAATCAAAAGATGAACTCAAGAAAAGAACTCACTAACTTGTAGAAAAGGAGGGCCCCAAAAATTTTTAGAATTTTGGGAAATTGTTGCAGGTGCAACAGGCCGTTAAAAAGACGAAAGGAGCCTGCACAGAGTTCTTCAGAAGGCTCCTGATTACCCATAACCGGTGCCAAGTAGAGGCAGAGCAGAGGCTAGATGTTTTCCTGGACCACAACTCATTGGTGGAGATGTTACAGAAGAGGTATCAAGAGGAAGAAGCAAAATTACAGCATATTAAGGCCCTTGATGATCAAATCTTAGGAAGTGAAGTAGATCATTCCGCCATAAATGTGCAGTTATTGGAGGATCAACCAACCAGGATTGAGGCCATAAAGAATCAGGCAGCGAAGTTTGAGATAAATATCCAATTTTTGGAACCTTGTGCGTTTGAAGGATACCCAAGTGGGGCCCTCTTCGTGAATGATCATTCACCTATGTAATATGTATTGATTTTGTAAACATTTGAGGAAAACTTTGGGAGGCGAAAAGTTGGGAGGCGCAAGGGTTATTTGTGGGCAGCCCAACAGTCTCATCTTTTTGTATAAATATAGAAAACTTAGAGGAAGAAAGGGGCTTTTTCCCAGTTAGACATGAAAAGCGATATTGTAAGAAGAACTACTTTTTTTTGCAATAAAGAATTATTGTTTGCCTGTTGGAGAAAGATTGGTGGGACTTTCAAATGTTATGCTGTGGATTGCGGAAAGATGAACTATTTTGTTTTTCCAGCTTTTGTCCATAAACCGTGAGATCGTTCTAAGTCTTAGAGCTTATGTTCTTGTTTGAATGTTTTCTAGTTCATTCTGTGGATTTACCACCATGAGTAATGTATGCTGTTCATAAACAACTGGCTATCTGATTGTCTAAATATCTCTAATCGTTCATGTGTTGTAGGAAGGAATATCAGCTATCTGTAGTTTCTCTTTATAATGCATGTATAATACACATTACTCATAAATAAGTTACAATTTTGCTCCCCGGGGATAGATAGATAGGTATATAGTTAGTTTTATTTTATTACTGCATATGTGATTGAGATGCTTGTGAGTTCTAAGACGACAGGTAAGAACCTACGCATCACGTTGTGACTGCTCCTTGCATCCTTATCACCCTGTATAGTTAAATAGGCACTTGCATGTCATACTTAAGTCAAAAATACAAAATACACGGTGGACTGGGCTGCAACCGGTAAAACCTTTGTTTTTGTTACTTGACCTACGGTAGCCGGACCGCAAACCGGACGGATTCCCCATACCAAACAGTCACGGGCTAGTTGGGAACGTTGACTGGGGAGAATCCCTTGTTGTTGATTGCCTGCGAATTTCCAGGCCTCAACACAGTGGTAGATGAATTATGAAGTCTATAGACACACTTTCCCAAGGCTTCTCTAGCACCAGAAAATGTTGGAGTGAACCCACTTACATCTTGTTATCTGGATTGTATTGTTAGCACACCAACAAATTCGTGTCATACTCCACTATGTCATGTTTTATATGCTCCCAATAGTAATTGTGTTCTAATAAATAAAATAAAAATCATTACCTTGGATTCCCTTCCCAAAGTGAGTCATGACACTCCTGCAACAATTCTCTATGTAGGTTTGAACTATTATGGACATACAAGCATCTGCAGAAATACAACAAACCATCCTCTAGCAAAAAGTTTTGTGTTTTTTCTTCCTTCACATGCTTCATAATGCTTAAGGAAACGTGGTCACCACCCAATAGCTTAATCATTTCTCACAAGTTTGAAATAACCTGGGAGTGACTCCCATCTAGTAACATCCCATGATCATCGTGATCTTCCAAGACAACAAGCTATGCCTTCATACTCAAAGCATCTGGAACTGTATTCATTTTTCCTAGACAATACTCAATGGTCATGTAAAAGATAAAAGATATTGATTCTTAACAGTTTACTTGTTCAACGAAAGGTAGTCCAAACAAAGCCTCAATTCAACAACGTCCTTCTTTCTATGAAACATGATTGGTGCACCATAGGCAGACCTTGAAGGTCTTATGAATCCAACTTCCAATAGTTTTGTTATTTGCTTCTTCAAATCCTCTAACTCTAGTCCCAATAGTCAATAAGGATCCTTTTCCACAGGCTTGAACTCGCACTCAATCTCAATATGGTGGTCAACAGTGTGCCTAGGAGGGAGTCCCTTAGTAAAATTCTCTGGCATATGATCCTCATAATCTTCCAACATGTGAGTAATTTCAGAAGGAACAAGCATCCCCGTTTCCGCCTTTGCCACTTTACCAAGCAATGATTCAATGTAGAGCTATGAATATGGGGATTGGGATTCCTTTTTAAAACTCTTTGCAGACACCATATGCACTTTTCCTCCTAGCCTTCTTATTGTTGTGTGCACAATGCGAGGCTAATTATGTCCCTCCAATATTACCAAATTTTCAACAAATGACATGAGAAATTCCATCAGTCTCCTTAGAAAGTCCTACCTTAAGATGAGATCAAAATCATCCAACAACACCACTGTGAATTTAGCATGACCTTTCCACTTTCCCAAATGGATGTGAACCTTGGAGGCAGACCCAGTTGTTTTCTTTGCCATAGAGTTTGTATCCTTGACTAAAGCATTACAATGTTGATCTCTAATTCCAAGATCATCGTCCAACTCCTTCTTCAAGAAGTTGTGGGAGGTACATGATTCAATCAATGCCTTCATGGTCCTCCCACTTGAAATAGGATCCACGAAACAAAGTTGACGGTAGTTGTGAGCATCATTGCCACTCAAGGAACCCAACTATTGCACGTGCTCCGCAAGAAAGGTTGTACCTTGCTTGTTATTGTCAAAGTAACCTACACAAGCTCCTTTGTTAAGTGATTCACATTAAGAAAAGAACAAGTCTCACCTTGGATAAGAATGTGGAATGCCTTGGTGTCATGCAACGAATCACCATGTTGATTTGCTTGATTCATCAATGTGTGTCTTTCCCCAAATTCTCATGGGTGCATAATTTTTCGCAAGGAATCCTCCAATATTGTTGCACTCATATTCAATCCACTGAAGTGCATCCTGCGGTGAGGTGAGAGGTGTGGTCATATCATTGACATACCACAACCTGTAGAAGCAACTCATCATCATCCTCATCCAAACTTGCCCCACAACCACAACCAAGTTGCTTTGCCACTAAAACTCTACCATTCCTTCTTTCCAGAAAATGTATTAGGGGCGGGATTGCACTTTGCACTTTATGGACCAAACGTTGTTGATTTCTATACCCAGACTTCCCTTTTCTCCCATATTGCATTATATAAGTGTGATGCCTATCTAGAACCAAATTCTGTGATAAAGAATGACAATGAGTCAACCCTTACCTAGTCGGATTCTTCCATGTAATTAAGATATGCAACCCAACTGATCCAGCTGTCTCCCCAAACTTCATGGTGAATAGCGCCCAAAATAGCTCCAATACCACCTGTCATGACCTCTTAAGTGCCTCCCTTAAATTCTATGGTGAGCATCTCTTAGAAGGCATGTGGCACTACCCAACTTGACATTTAATGGTGCAGAGTCGCAGACACCTAAGGCAAGTTGTCAAACTACACCTAAATACGACCCAACCCACTTAGTTGTGTTGTGATTATACCTAGTTAGAATTAAGTGCACATAAAGTAAACTTCAAAAGTAAGCCAAACATGAGACAATCAAAACATAATGTACACAAAATATGGCGTGACACCCAACCAAGTCCCTTAAAACTTCTGTTCAATAGTTTACAATGTACAAGAGGGTACATGACCACTACCTATGACATTTTATAGATTACAAAGAAAACCAAGGCAAAGTTCTTATAAACCAAGATTGCCTTGCTACCTTCATTTCTCTGCCTACTCCCCTTGTGCACTGTCACATAACTATCACCCACGCACTACCTAGAATTACCTTCATGCACTTCCAATAATGCCTATCACAATTATTTGCCAACGAAATGCCAAGTGCACCCAAGTCTGTGGATTTTTCAGTATATAAAAGGCCACGTATCTCTTTTCTCACACACTTGTCTTGCTTTCTACTGCTTGTCTCCTTGTTTTCCTTACTCCCACTTCTATTTATAAAATGCGTCCATGCTAAGCAGTGATCCCTGCAAGTCGATGCCCCATATTTCCAAGTATGTTTGGTCGGCCCACGCTTGCCTTTGTAAGTGGGTTTCATGTATATCAAGGAAGTGCCAACTTCACAAGTTTACGCATCGTATAGGTGCCTTGGGTCGGCGCCCTCAGTGTCATGCATCCATCTCTACAAATCACTCATGAGACCATTGCACCTTTAAACTCTCGGGGAAACGGGGCATTATTCTCTTGCTCACCTCCACGTGTCGCAAGAGCCATGACAATTCCTGCATAAGCCACATATTTTTGCATTGTCAATGTGGGTTTGGGACACTATGCCTCATGTATCTTAGGAAACTTAAAGAGGCTTATCCGATTTTATATCTAATTTAGATCTCAAATCTCCCATCTCCTCATATTCCTTATCCAACTACTTGAGCAAGAGCATTACATCCATCGTGGCTACATCTAGTCTATCAACATTTCCTATGCATAACCAATTTTTAATATTGAAATGTGGATTTTCATTATTAAGATATTTGACAATCTCTTACTCCAGGTTCATTTTTTCACTAATCATTTTCTTCTCAATACGAGGAGAGAGAGAAAGCATTGGAAGTTCTCTTCAAGGTTTTTGTTTCCTTGCGTTCCTCTTGCGGGAAGGTGGAAACAATTTTTGTTACTTGTGGGTCCTTCCCTATAGTAACTAATATTGTCTTGAGGCCCTTATTTTTCAACTCAATGCCCTTCATCGCGATCTTCAGAAACTTCATCTTTGCAATAAATATATCTATCTTTTTCTCATCTTATTGTTTCTTTGGAAAATTTGAGATATTTTCATATCTTAACATGTTGCTAGACATTAAGATTTCAATAGTATCTTTTGGGGGAAGCTGAGAAATATAGAACTTGAATTCAGCCGCTTTTAGTCTTGATTTTGCAACTTAAGGGATGTCTTGGAGACCAGGGCCTCTAGGATAGTCATAGTGAAAGTTCCATTTTTCGTATTTATACTTTAGAATAAACCTAGGGCCATCGACGGTATCAAGCATTTGAGATGAAGTGAATTTGCTTTTCTAGATACTCCTTTTCTCCTATCATCTCCTATCAAAGTGAGGGTGTCTATTGAAAAATATATTGGATGTAGGCAAAGAGAGGATAGGGAACTAGAGATATCCATAGAATTAACACTAGATGTGTTGGGGAATCATCACTATAGAAATTGTAGTGTTATTTAACCCTAAAACTTAAAATAAAATGAGATATACAAAGGTAAAGATGCAACTTTACTAGAATTTATAGAGCTAAACAAGAAGCATTAAACAATAGAAGATCGGTATTGTAGGAAATGAGCTTGACTTTGTGAGAATACTTTTAGGGAGCGTTGTTCATGTGACTCTTGAGGTAGGATGACCTTTTACTTGAGCAAAGCTCTATTACAGTAATTCTTGACCCAAAACATTCATATCCTTATAACTCTTTAAACAAGCTTCCGAGATCCAAAACCCTAAGTACTCAACATGGTCAAGTAATGAATAAGTACCAACTTATTCATCGGTCTTAATTAATAAAGAGACTCTTTTTATATTCAATGTTGACTACTAACTGCTCGGCCTTATTCCTAAGAGATGGCCATATACAATGCATGACTAACTCATGAAGTAAGGAGGGTTAGGGTAGGACGCTAACAAAAATTGAGAGAAAATATAGTTGATTGTTGGGAGTCAAGGAATCTGAGTGGGTGGAATCCAAGGAGGATTCCATACTCAAGGGTAGGAAGGATTCTTTATCATTATTTTAATAGTTCTCTTCAATTTCCTCTATCTTGACCTTTTTGGCGTCAAACCCACCCTCATCACCCCTTTATTCCTTCTTCATTTACCTATTCTCCTTCTTGTCCTTATCATTGTATCCATTTTATTCACCATTAGGGGGGTTCAGTCACTCGCAATAAAGTCATCAAAATTCATTGTCCAATCTTTATGTTGATTATCGATGGGGAGGAGGACAACTACCTTTGTTGGTTTGAGTTATCAAAACATGGTTCACATGCTTATCCAACAAATTGGTTGTAGTTGAAAGTTAAAAGCCTATGCAAGTGAAGCAATGCATACAAATTCTTTAGGAAAATAGAAAGAACATAAATGGCACACACCCGCACACACAATACACAAATATTTACCTTAGAAACCCTTTACCAAGAAAACTAGCCTCAATTAGAGCCACACCTCTATCTTCTTAATTGTATGCTAACTTTATCATTTACAATACAATATTTAGGTATTCCACAAAATCCAATACCGTAATATATTAACTCATGATAGATTAAAATCCTAATCCCTTAATTGATATTAGATTACAATGGGTCGAAGGGAATTAGCCTAAAAAAACATAAAAACGTGACAAAATAGATAAAATATTTGCAATTATTTGATTTGCACCTAGTATTCCACATGAAAGGAATGTAACACATCTCTAATAACAGTCTAACATTTACATATCAATCCCTGGGAAGAGATACAATCTCACCCAAGGTGCATTGCCAAGACTTTGAGGTTTGATGGGAGGAATCTAATATATTATATCCCAACCATCCTTACCCTAATATTATAATAAACACTCTATCCTTTATTTACATTATCCATTAGACTTAAATTACACCATTCATTAGATTATACCATAGATGCAAATATCCATTATAGTACATAAGCATAAATAACAATGGAAGGATACATCATTTATCATAATGAATAAATTTTGAAATGGAAGGATCAATCCATTCATATTCCACACAAGTAGAATCATTGTTATATAAATTATTGTTATGCGGAGGATCTGCAACTCGATAAAAAACTAGACATAGGATTATCTATATTGCTAGTCAACCCTCTACAAGTTGAAGTCGTTGCCTATTTATATTTTTTCCTTAAATGGTGGGGTTGTTTTAGGTCATTTGGTTATTTCTAGTTCCTTTATTGTTCTATCATTTGGATTCTCAAAGTTTGGTATCTCTTCCTAATTATTTGTCTCCTACCTCATGCAACCTTCGTCTTCCTTTATTATTTCCAATCACTTCAAAGTCTAGGTTGTGTATTGTGGATCCTAGTTCCTATGAAATCACTACCACCATCTATTCATAAAAATTAAAGAGGTTAAAAGGCCCAATCTCACATATTGACCTTTCCCCAAGTAAACATTAGTCGCTCTTCTCTACTATTACCACCAAACAAATGGATTGATTTTGGAACTATTTAGACCACTTGCTCTTGGATCCCTTCGAATGTGGCAAGACCTTGCAACCATTTAGATAGAAATAGTGTGGCTCTTGCAATAAAACTTTGAGCCTTCTCCTTATGTAGGGTTGTTGGTTTAAATATTTGCACTATTTTCCACTCCATGTCTACAAAATTATTTGAGATGTTGCATCTATCTCGAGTTGTTCTAATGGGCCTCATGGTGAACTAGGATAATGGCGCCCTTAGTGCCTCTATGTTTACCATGCTTGTTGTAGAGTTCATTATACAAGTTTTCTTTGACCATTTATGTGTGAGAGGTTTTATTGAATTTAGGAATGTCCATTGAGGTACCCACCATATCCCATATGTGGTATAATGTAATGGGATATCATTTCCATAACCATAATTGAACTTGGTGTACTCTTATAATGATAAATTTGATATATATTCACACCCATGGCATCAAAACCCCAAATTTTCATAAAAATTTAAAATTTTGAAAATACATGAAATGCTGAGAATGTGGTTTGTTAACAACTAACAGTTATTTATAAAAGAATTAGTTACCAGATTAGTTAATACATAATCTTAATTAAGTAACTTAGCATTCTACTTTTTGATACAAGGTTAGGTTTGTTTTGTGCAATAATTTAACTTTCAGTTTGCTGATGAGTTTTTAATTTGCGACAAGTAGGTGGAACTGTCTTGGATTCTGGGGCTTACTTAGCGTTTAAGCTAACGCAGAAAGCTTACTTGTCCTTACAGGTTTTTACAGGTATGAATGATCGAGTAACGTCTTTAATTCCATAAAGCATCCAGCTATATTTCTAATTGCAAAATAAAAAGCTTGGTAAATAAGTTGTTACCTTCAATCTACTTCTATGAGGTAAAACAAGTAGTTTTGTTTCCTTCAATTATTTTTGTCAACGATATACATGTAGAAGAGTTTCTTTCTTAAATGTAAATAGCAACAGTAAAATTCTTTCCCTAGTTCACAACTTGTGATCTTTGTCGTAAGTTATTTTCACCTAGAGTGCATAACCTGTAATGCTATAATGATTGTTCTAATGGTAATATACATTATCAACTTATATTAATAGTATAACCAATTGCTTGTTATTCATCTTCTGTAATGAAGATTACTGCCTAAGGTTCTAAACATTATAGTGTACATAAAGTTCTAAGGACTTAGAATCTAGTGGAATTGTTCCACTTCAGTTTCTTATTTTATTTTTATAATACTTCTCTTGAATTAAGCCTCTGACCACAATAGTTAACTTAGGTCAATTCTTCAAGAGAGATTGATTTATTACCTCATGCAAGTACTAAACAATTCTAAAAGATTATGTTACTAATCAAAAACATGGAGAAGCTAATAGTACTTATCGTGATTGAGTAAATAACCAAAAGTTAGTAGCTTCGTTGATCTGAGCTATATAAAGAATTTGTAGCCAACATCCTAGTATTTGCCACCCACTAAAAACGATATTTTTCTATGATACTCCCCAATACACACATGAACTATCTTGTTTATAAAACATCCATGTTTACCAGTAATCCTGGTTATAAACAAATAAGATTTATAAAGTTCATGATCCTATCTAAAACTATGTTCTATAAAATTATCAAGTTATAACTTAAACGTTGGTGGCAACAAGATTAGCTATGCAAAGTCTATTAGGAATACTTTATTAACATCCTAGTTTGGCTAGGTGATGAGATATCCTTTTAATTAGTATTTCCCAAGTATCATAAGATTTACTTCATAAACTTAGTTTCGATAGTGCAAGGCTTATCAACATTTGTAACTATACTATTGATATTATGAATAAAATGGATAAATCATTAGTTTCCATGCATAAAATATCTTGAGCAAGAATCTATGTTATGGGGTTGCATTGATTTTATGATCAACGAAAAGCTTAATATGAAAAAACATATCAATTAAAAAAGTTTACATTATAACTTGTTATGGAGAAGGGATGAGACATTAGTCCACTTCATCGATTGGTTTATGTGTATTGTTTTGTATATAAAATACTTTGAATTCACCATCGTTTTGAACTAAATGATGGCTATATGATAACTTTGTAAATGATGTGAGGTTCATGGTTTAAGCCCATGCAACTGTAGGTTGACCTCCATGATAACGTGGAACCTTTGAATGATTATAATATTATATGAAAGTTCATCGAATTATGTTTTAAATCATTGTGAACCATTTGGCATGCAGGGACTATAGAGTCAACCCACTGCATGGATGAAAAATTTAGATGACCACGTGTTTTCTCCTCGGCCAAGTGTTGGAAGTATAAGAGTTATGAACCCTACTCTTTGTCATTCTTCCCCATGGATTTCGGGCCTTCGGGCTGCTCTGCAACTATTTCATGGCCGCCATGCTTACCCTACTGTGAATGATAATGAGCTCTGCGTCCTAGTTACATTGTTCAGTCTACCTTCGTCGTCCTCGAACCCTTGCTTGCATTGTGAGTTTCTCCTGGCAATAATTTGTTGAGGGCCGTGACTTTAAGCTTGCGGTCTGGTATGTGTGTAGTGTTTGGGTTCGTTCCTCCACGGCTTGCCTGTTGGGATTGTTTAAAGGGGTTATTGCTTCTGTTACAGCTTTGCCTTCGTCCTAGGGTTTTTTAGAGCGTGGTTCTCATGCTTCACATTTTTGGTGACAGTTCAAGCTTCACCGTCCGCTTCTTGCTTGGTCGTTGCCCCACTTTCTTCTTGCTGCTGCTAGCAGTGGTTTGTGCATGCATATGAACATCTCTGTCCCAGGAGAGATGAAGGGTTGGCTCCTTGTCTTGCTGGTGGCGATGCTCCTGTTTCTCAGTGGCTACACTACCTTCGCTTCCAGGTAAGAAAATTTATTATTAAACAGTTCTTTATCTTGCTCTTAATTCAGTTATAATATAATGCATAATTTTAATGTCATGGCTTATCCTTGCAGGTGACAGTTTACAACTCTCTTTGCAGGTGATACAACGCGTAAGGCCGGCTTCTTGGTTATGGGTAAGCCCTGGTCAACCCATGGCAGTCCATGCTAGTTCAGTTCTGTATGGAACAGTTTCGAATGGAAGTTACGGCCTACAAATGTACCCTTCATGGGTTATTATTTCTCGGTTTACTTGCTTATTTTTTACCAACCCTTGCTGTTAGCAGGGTTCTCCGGCTTATGCCATGACTTGTAAATTTTGTTTTTACTTGTTTTGTGTACAGTTATGTAAAAATATTAGCGGCCTGTCAAGCCATTCTCTGTTTAAACTTTAAGTATAGAGAGTTAACTATCCTGAGCTCGAACTCGGTTATTTTTATTCTCTTACTGTAATTTTGTGTACTAGGGTTTTTACTCTTGTTCGGCTGTGTAAGAAAATCTTTACTTGTTATATTTATCTTGCATTAAATTGTATTAATACATCCTATTCTGTTATTTATTTCTATTATAATACTTTGTTTATAGGCCCGGATATTCGAGCAAGGTTTAATCATGTTGGTGACCTGTGTATAAAATAATTTCTTTAATTATTCTGTAGGTTTTAGTTCAATAATAAATGTTAAATGTATTGTTTGTTACAGGTATATAGTTGTTATACTTTCAATGTTATCTTTCTCTGTCCTTATAGGACTGTAATAACATCTTATAGTTTGATAGTTCAGAATACTAAATAATCCAAATATTTGGATTATTGCTTATCTGATTATTAATTATATTGTTATTATTATGAATTACAACGTTAATACTATAAATTATAATGTTTAATACTATAAGGATTTCGACCCTGTACTTTCTTTTATAATTAATCTTTTGTTTAGTTTATTTAAATGAATTTGTTCATTTATAAATAATATTTATTAAATATTATTTACCATTGCATTCAGTCCATTTTATTTTAATAAGTACATAGATAGGTTTTCTTATTATTTCCTTATTACAATATTATAATTGTTGTAGTTAATTTATTTACAAAAAGAGCTATACTAGAATTACCCTACTTGCATAGTGAACATTTGTAGATATAGTTAAGCAGTATGAACAATAAAATAAACTATGTAAAATATCTTGGTTCTTTCTTCACAAAAATAAATGAGTGTTTACCTAAGTTAATTCTTTTACCTATGTTATAGGTTAGTAGTATCATTTTACAAATACAGTTTTGAATAAAATAATAACCTATTTACAGTAATCAACTCGTTAAAAGAAATACACCTGTTGTCTATAAAGTATTATGAATACTTCTTGGCTAACATTCTTAATACCACAATCTGGTTTAAAACAATAAATTTAATTAGACAGATTAGTATTCTTTCTTGAAAACCTAAATATACAGAAATAAATTATTCCATTGTTCTGAAATAAAAAATAACTCTATTCAGTCCAGATTTCTATTATATCTTCATCTATTTTAAACACACTACCTATGCTAGAGTACGGTCTGGTTCGTTCCAGACGGGGAAAAACACAGGTAGGATTATCTTATCCAATTACAGATTCAACATTCAAACAACTAAAAGATTATAAACTCTAATAGTTCACTACATAACATGTAAATCATTCATTATTCATTCATTCTTAGATATAAACTTTTAACACGGCAAATAAAAGACTATAGAACCTGTTTAAAACTGGATGACAATAGCGTTGGGAGGCCGTTCCTCCCTACCAACTCCTGGAGAGCGCTCAAACAGCGTCTTCTCAGGACCCCCGAGCTTGTTCCTAGTCTCCTTGGCTGAGAACTAGTGGAGCAAACAACAAGATACTAGTCCAATGACTCAGTACTAACTCTGCACTCAGCAGCCAGATCCTTCAGCTGAAAAGCTGTACTAGATCACTTCTGCAGTTTTACCCCTCAAACACCTTCCACAAATTCCCTTCCTAATGAAATCCTCTGAAGTACATTCACCCGAATGATTCTCCCCTTGGAATGAGCAGCCTCAGCTCTCTTCAATGGGCATTTTTATTAAGATTGCCTAGGTCTTTTTGGGTTAGTTGTCATTAATTGAGCCACCTGCTCTGATCCCACTTTCTTGGGGGATCATGACCCCAAATGTAGGGAGGTTGCCACCTGCAACATTGGAAGTGTTTGAGGATGCTGCCACTTGTCTATTTGCTCTCCACCCAGTCTCCTCCACCAACTTGACCAGTAACACTCTTTTTAATAGCTCTCCCAAGCTGTTGTCTCCACTTTTATTTATTTATAATTAAAATATTCATAATTACATTCAACATCCTTGACTCTGCTGAGTCATCAATTACAACTTAGCATAAAATTTAACATATTGTCTTGAAATAAAATCAAATATGATAATATTATTTTTGCAAAATTGGGGCATGTGACACATGGTGTGTTTCTAAAGGTTGGGTCATGTAGTAATTTGAGTGGTGAGGAGACCGATAGTAGTTGAAATCCATTTGTGGTCACCAATATTATGTCTCTAGTGCTTAGTTGTACTAATCACATGTAATAATCTTCTTGGAGCTCAAGGATAATCCCCTCATTTGTGAAGTCGTGTTATATCACCCTCATGAATAATATTTTTCCTATGAAGTATCCTCTCTTGTGTACTTATATATCTATGGAGTTTGCATGCATGCTTATTTGTGGTTAATAACTATTTAAATTGTACCCCTGCTCAATTATTCTACTAACTAAGCTCAAATTCTAATATAAAATGAAAAGGAACCTTAGATTATCTACTTAATTCCTTCTTCTTTGTTGTTAGATTGTGTTGTACAAAAATTGATCCTAATGACTAGGATGAGGTCACCAACATACTAAAGTGGATAAATATTGACTCAAATATTATTTTGGCAGGCTAATTAGACTTAATCAAGGGTAATCCTCAAGCACTTCAAAGCAAAAATAAGTAAACAAATATGTGTGTGAGAGAGAGAGAGAGAACCCTTTTATGAATGTTGTACCTTGTTGCTCCTCTTGGACTCTTCCACTCTGCTACTTAGTGTCTATCTCCAAATTTAAAAATGACAACCACCCTTCCTCAACATATTTTGGCTATAAAGGTATATCAAAATCAAACAAGATCATGTACATAAAAATGATCATTTGCAATAATATTCTTCTTAATTACAAGCTACTTTCCAAAGAATAAAAAATTAATCATTTGACACTTTTTTTTTCGGGGGGGGGGAGAAAGATGTCAAATCTATATAAGTACATTGAAATAGGACATAACCAATTAGCTTTTAATGATTTGACACCTTTCAAGAACTGAGACCAGGTTCCTCTGCTCTTGAATCCTTCATGATCTCACTTCCAAGCAAATACAATTATAAATGTGCTTGAGGTAGAGATCACATAAGATGAGTGACTCCAACACTTATCGATTGGATTCTCACAAACATGGGTCAATGAGGTAGGGGAATTTGTATTGTTTCCCTCTATGTAATGTGCTATTGAATTTCTATACATCTGAGAATTGTTCTAAGTTTTTATGTTGGGTCAATTATTTTTGCAATGGTAACAAATATAGGATTGTAGATACTATATGGAGCAATGAGGACAAAGTTGGACATATCGTCTGCTACTCCAAGTTTGGGTTTGTATTAAGTGTCTTTATTGAGATTCTGTTACAAGACAAAGTTGATTGGGGCATTCTCAGTATGTGCTTGTTGTTTGAATTTTATCACACTATAATTTTGTTTCAAACCCTCTCTTTTAGCACTTCTTACGATCTAAAGAAGTTTTATCAATTTGTAGTTACTTTATACAAGCATTGGATCAATAATCTGGAAATAAGGATAATACTAAGAATTTGTCCAAGAATATTCATGATATGAAGAAGCGAAATAGAGAATTTGATATTCAAGATCTATTGAAAAGACAAAAATCTTGGGAAGAATGTTATGTCAGGGACCAACTACTTGTCCATATCAACCATGATTATCTGGAAGCTCACCTCAATCAAATGAGAATGAAATTGATAAATGCAGAAATTGAGATTGAACTTTAGGTAGGCCAATTCAAGGCTTATGAATAAGAACTCAAAGAATTGCATAACACTAGACATGATCCTGCTAAAGATCTAACTCCTAATCCTCGGATGCTACAGAATGAAGAATGAAGTAGGTTTGGCTTACATTGGTGATACATATGAAGAAGAGAGGAATTTAGATTAGAAGAACGATGTTGATGAAGTTCTTCCTACTTAGTTCCCTTCAAAGATAGATTAAATTCCAATGCTCTCATAAATTCAATATTCACACCTGTTATAATGATTAATGAAGTGTAAATGCATTTCGTTATCTAGTACTTTTATTAAAATCTATACCAGTCAGGCTTTTAGCTGCAGGTGGAGTTTGAAAGAATGTAACTTTTTTGTGATAGATCTAGTACTTTTATTAGAATCTATACCAGTCGGGACTTTAGCTGCAGGTGGAGTTTAAAATAATGTAACTTTTTGTGATAGGTTTTGATTACAGCTCCAAAAAAAACATATGAACTATTTTGGTTAGTCTATATGGAGCAATTTTGTAATAGGGATTCTGGTCCAACTGAAACCTTTTTGATCATATAAAAAATTACCCATTTCTATTAAAAAAATGTTTTTCTTTTATAAGTTGATTTTATTACTTTGCACCTCATAAAATCACCATTGTTCTCTTATTAAACAAAAGGATAATCTATACCTTTTATGAATTTACAATTTATACTCCATAAAATATAAAATTGGCAGTCTATTAATTTGTGTTTGATAGGGAAGGGTGAGCAATGAATGTCAACAATTATATCACTTATATCTAGGTCTCCTAGATTAGCTCTCCTATAAATTTGAGATTCTAATATTCTATGTTATTATCTTTGTAGTGTTGTATCTAAGTCTCCTAGGTTAGAATAATTTAGGCTAGTAAGTGTAGTCCCACTCTTTTGATTATTTGAACTCATACACAAAATTTATGTAGATATGGATATGTAAAAATATATGTTTGATTATTGTCTATATATACACACATAGTTTGCATTATAACATTATTTTTATGTAAAGGCTATATTAGTAACATTTATATTTATGTTTACATGTAATATATATCCTTTTATGTATATTCATAACTATTATATAGTGTATTTAGTGCATATATTTTTTTTATTTGGTTAACATTTTATTATTATTATTATTATCTAGGTGAGTATTTGGTAAACATATGTGTTACCTAGATGTAGATCTAGTGTCTTTTGACATAATTAATTATCAAATGAGTAGCTAAACCACTATACATTTTTAACTCCACATTTATACGATGGTAGTATTTCTATTTATATCTCAATCCAATTAATCTCTCTCTCTATATATAATATCTCTCTTTAGTATACTAAATATTTGTTTATGTTTGTGGATATATATATTTGTAAGAAATGTTCGTCACTCGGGGCCAATGCATTTCCACCATTGGCTAAGAAACTGCAACCCAGGGGCATCTAAGTCGTCAAAATAACTCGGGGATCACACCCGACCTAGGACACACTAAGCCTTAGCATGGCTGGATTTTTGGGTGTCTCCTCCCAACTAACTCACCCCTAAGGGGATTGAACCCGGGTCTCCCACTTGATGAGAACCGCACCTTAACTGAATGAGCTAACGAGAATTGACATTGTAGATATTTATTTAACTAACATATTATTATCGTTATTTGTTATAAGAAATTTTTTGAGTCCCATATATAATGATTAAGTTAGTTACTTACGTAACATTATTTTATCATACTGGTTTAAAGACATGGATAATTTTAGCGGCAAATTTTAGCCCAGTGAGCTATTTTTCCATGTTTTTATCCCAAAAAAGATTCGCCATTTTGCATTTTTTGAAACCCTGTTTTGCCCAATTTTGATGGGGTAAAATTTTTTCACCCTAAAAATCGCCAAATTATTATATAAATGATATTAAATCCTTGGAAATTAAAATCTTTTTTGAAAAATATCACCAATCATTTTATAGTTGTCGTTTTAAAAATTGGAAATATTCGCCAACATTTATACACTTTTAAATAAGTATGGTTCCTTAAAATAATCCTTGTTTAAAGATATCGTATAATAACAAACAAACAAAAACAGAGAACCATAAAACAAAGAAAAATCATAAATCGCAAAACAAAACAAAAAATCATGAAATTAAAAATATTTATTGCAATCCAAGATATGGGTGTGGAACACCATGACTCAACTCTGTAATCAAAATGCCATTAAGGTGTCGAACAAGCGGACCGCCTACGATCACAGATGTCCGATCTCTGACTAGGGTGTGAGTTCTTATTTCAGTTTCTCATGACGCAGGGTTTATCTCTAAATGGAGGTGGACTTGGTTATGGAGGATGAAGGATGTCAAGTTCATTCGACATATGCATGACCCTTCCTATTAAAAAATGATGGCCCTAGAGAACTTAATGCCTATTTATGAAACCACATTGTGGACGATTCTGAAGCATACTTGTAAGGGTGCAAAACTCATGGTTTTCAACAACAAGTACGTTACCCGCATAAGGAACGACGAGGACATAACGAATGTTAGGGTAAGGTCATGAGAGTTTATTTGGATAGCTAAATGCCTTCAGGTAACAAGTATCTATAAAATTCATTGTTGGAAAGTACATTGAGTGTTTTTCTACTTGTATTATTATGTGGGTCCTGAATTATAGGTTGAAGCTTGTTCTATCTAGGCTCTCAACATGATGAGTCTGATTCAAAGAGCTCGTTGTCGCTGGGAGGGAGTGGTAGAGCTCACCCAGTGGGTGAAACTAGGAAATCTAGCCATGCCTTTAGTCAACCTATCCCATTCCACATCTAGGAATCCATAGATATGGTGGAAGCTTGGTCCATCAAAGAACAAGAGCAAGAAAACGAAAAGAAGGATCTTATCAATTCATATTGGATGGTAAAAAATATTATGGCTCATTCTTAGGGATCTTGTTGAGAAGGATATTATTAAGGATATTTTTGAGAAGGAATTAATGCAAAAGAGACTCTCATAGTCATTGGCCAAATTTGTGAGAACCTAGACAAGATCCATAATCAACTAGACAACTTGGTCGATGCGATGAATGCTCTATTTTGCATCGATAGGCTTGGGTTTTGTTATGGTAGTTTTTTTTTCCATTTTGTATTTATGTTATGTTAATATGGAACTGCTTTGTCAGCACTTGGTTTCCATGTTTAGGGAAGGTCTAGAAAAAATTTCATTGGTTAATTTTGTTGTTTATGACAACAGTGAAAAATTTCTTCCAAGCTTGGTTTCCCTTCTCTAGGAAGGATCATGGTTGATGATGAATTGTGGCACATAAGGTCATATTAACTCTCCACTATGGTTTGACATGGTCTCTTTGAAGCCAAGTTAACCATGGTGATTTTTTTTAATTATATATGTTACTGGTTAATAGAAGATTGGTTTCCCTTCTCTAGGCAAGCTCATGGTTGATGATGAATTGTGTCACATAAGGTCATATTGAATCTCCACTATGGTTTGACATGGTCTCTTTGAAATCAAGTTAACCATGGTGGTTTTTTATAATTCTATATGTTACTGGTTAATAGAAAGATCCTACTCTTACTGCCAAAAATAAAATATTTACTGCAAATTTCTCATGTTAAAAGAACTTCTAGACTTAAACATTACATACTACACTAAGAGTGTAGAAAAAACAAACTTTTACATTATGTCTAAGATTTAATAAAGAGATACTTTGTATGTGGTGGTATTTGTTATTGGATGTGGGAATTCCAATTTCTTGTTATGATGGTTATCTATTTCTCGAATCGTTGGACAATGCTTCATTGATGTGATATGTTAAAATGGTAAGACTTTGAACATTTATGTGCAATTACAAGCTTATTAGTAAATCTTACTTAGAGGAAGTAAGTGTACTTTGAAGTTCACATAATTGAGAATAATTCATATTGAAATTTGGAATTTATCATATATGAATTTGGAATTTACCATTTTGTATGGTGCATCGCAAATATTTTAAAAAGAAATCATATAAAAATGATGATTACAACATGAGTGGGCCTAATGGTTAAGAGCATGTGTTTCCTCTTAGGAGGTCACGGGTTCAAATTCAGAGGGGGGTAGTGTTTGTACACCTCTGTAGACTTTAGCAGTTAAATCGTTGCGCAGAGGGGGGTCCCTTGTCCCATAAACAAGGGGGTCTCATACACCAATTTGGTGTCTCGCTTGGCGGTGACCTTAAAAATAGATTATTATTATTATTATTAAAAAAAATATCAATTGATTTTTCTCAAAAAAAAAAAACAATGTGTTGATAGTTTTCACATTTAAGAGTTTTTAATAAAGAATCATAATTACGTTGTAAGGCATTTTCTATTTGACGAAGCCTTTTTTTTGTGTTGAGGAAGATTGAGAGCGGTCAATTGATGTTAGCTAACCATCGAGATATTCTTATTCGTTGATGGTTTTGTCCTTTATCTTATCTCCAGATATATTGTCTGCAATATGCCAACTGATCGTCTCTTCCCTACATTCAATTATTGTAAATAGGAATGAATGCCTGCCTGCCTGCCTGCAGAAAGAGTCATTTCAATTTCAAGAACGGATTCATATCTAATGTGTTTATGAAGTTGTAGCAAAGCCTGTTGTTGTGGTATTTGAGTTTATGACTTTTCGAAAATCGTAATGCGCAATGCCTGCAAATATTTTTGACAATATCTACCACGCTTTAATTTCTCATTTTTCCATCCATGGATCCATGGCATTGTTGCAGGGTATGGACTGAGGAGGTGGCAAAAAAGTGTCAAAGGTGAACATTTGTTAGAAAAAGTAGGCCCTAGACACCAAGAGACCAAATATTATGGCAGTTCCCTACAAGAGACAATCCCTTTTGTAGTAGAAGTGTAGCACATGAGATGTGCATGTCGTTCATGAGAGTTTTATACTAATTATAACCAAGCTAAGCAGTGCTATGGAACCTATTTCCATTAAAGATGTGATTATAGAAGCAACTACTATAGGGCCTTTACCTGGAAGGATAAAAAGGAAAATTGACCAATTATTTGGTATGCATATCCATATAAAATATTTCATAAAGAGTAAGTTGTCTTATTTTATATTTTTTAGGATCAATAGAAAGTTGAGAGGAATGAATAAGGAGTTACGCCAAAAATCAATTTTTGCACAAGAAGAAAAAGAACATTTCATGCCCAAACTAAAAATATATACTTTGATTCGTTGTGTAGAAGAACAAATTGAAGTGGAACAAAAAATATGTAGATTAATGAGAGTAGAATTCCCACCTTACGCTTTGCATGAAGGTGGCACTAACGACATAGAGATGGGATTTTAGAATATTGCTACAAAACCTAATGATGTCGAAGTTGCCACAAACTCTATTGTTGATTATATCACTACATAAACTGTTGGGATGCATATTGCTACATAACCAATGGAAGTATATATTGTTATCCCCTCAACTATAGATCCTAGGAAGGAGGTTTTCAAAGAACCAATGTATGATATTGTTACAGAATCTGGAAACAACAGAAACACAAGAAGAGATTAATGAGGATTTAGTTCATGCTATAGAGGATTCCATAGAATCTTAAAATGAAAAGGCACCACAAGCAATCGTGGATGCTCTAACGGAGAATGTTCATAAAAGAAGAATGTTAGAAACATAATCCTTGGAAATAATCTGACTTAAGACTAAGGTAGATAAGCAAATAAGTGTTGCCTAATATATTGGAAAAGGTATCATATCCATGCAAACTCATAATAAAATGATTATTGGTCTTCATTTCAAGACAATAGCATAATTTAATAAATAAAGATGCAAAATTAGGAATACATTTGGAAATAATCTCAGAGTATACAACAATCCCTATAAGTAACTCAAGAATCTTTACAAGCAACACAATAGGAAGCAGCAAAAGCAAGCCGCCCCCTTAAATAAAATGGATAAAGGGAAAATGTTTTACCTATTTTATGAAGCACTGAAATGCAGACCCCCTTCCCCAATTTATTCCATCTTTTGAAAGCAGCGATGGATCATTTTTTTCAAAAAAAAAACATGTTCCTTCTTATTCACTTGAATCAAAGAAACAAAATCTTTACACCAAAAAAAATCACCATACAGGCATATTGCATATGTATTTTCTCCATACAACCAGTCATCATTAAGGAAATTAGATAAAAGCAGTGTTTCTCCCATCTCAAAGATCTAGTGTCATGATAATATAGGGCTAAATTTAATACTAACAGAAAACCTGCCTAAAAATACAACCTTTAGCAACATATAAGTCAGACCACCATAGAAAACAATCAACTATTAATTCAAAAAGGGGATAGAGTATTCAAAAGATAAGGAACCCTCCAGGTACTCAACAACATGCAAAAGGCCCTTAGATTCTCCAATAGCTAGTTTTGATAGTTCATATGCAATGGTATTATGTTCCCTATAAATAGGATTAATAGCAATATCTGAAAATGATGATAAAATTAATATGATGTGTTGATCCCACTGGATTAAAGTTAACACATGTAGGTTAGATATGCCATTTACCCAATTAACTATAACTTTAGAATCACCATAGATATGCATGGAGTCAATGCCGATAAGAGAGACAAATTGTAATAACCCCCACAGAGACAGTAACTTAACTCTTGAATTGGTTTCCTAACCACACTTCCTTCATAATTTGAAGTGAGTATCCTTGTTTATCCTTAAAAACTTGATGCTACCATAGTTTCCAAGTTGATTAGCCACATCAAAGAATCCTACAACATGTTGATCAACACTAGGAGGTTCAAAAACTAACCTTCTTTTATTTTGTTTCCCACCAGACTCGAACACTCTATACAAGTCCATAATTTTTGTGTAGAAAACATCCACATCGGATACCTTGCTTTCATAAATATCTTCATTCATGGTTTTCCATACACCCCAACAAACAAAAGCAAGTAGGTATTTATGGGAATTTATTGATTCCACCCAATTGCTGAAATTGACATCAACTGAGTCATTACCCTAATCCTGTGAAATATGTAAAGCACTAATGATTTCATACCAAATACTTTTGCAAAAAGTACAATGAACAAAAAGATCAGAAACAAATTCACAACTATTTTGCACAAAATACAATAACTAGGGCATGACCAACCCCTTCTAACCAGATTATCCCATGTCAAGATATAATTGTCTAAGCATAGTCAATAGAAGCATTTAATTCTCATAGGGATAAACCATTTCCAAGGTCTCTTATACCACCATTTTGAATCACCTTCATGATTCATTTGAGATATGGCATCATAAGCTTCTTTTGCATTTACTTGTCCTCTGGCACCATTCCAAGCCCAAACCAACACATCTTATTCTTCATTCATTATGATACCACCTCTAGAAAGTGAATCAATATGTGTAGTACATTCCTTATCCTAATTATCACCAAGGCTCGAGTCCTCAGTTAGTAACCAATATGAGCTAGAGCTTCTCAAGTAGTTAGGCCTTCCAATTCAATCTAGTGTGTAGGATCCAAATTATGTTAGATTTTCTCTGAGATAAGAAGAAAGAAAAAAAGTCCCCTCAACACCAATGAGGGGATCCACCCCTACAAGAAGTTGAATTCCTTTACCCACTTTACAGGTTAACCACCTGTTAATCCAAGGGAGAGCCAGAACAAATCTATTCCAAAAATTTGATACAACTCTAATAGATTTGACAGGATTCATAAGCCACTATACCAGAGTCTAATTGTTAAGGTATTTAGGTTTAAGTAGATCCCTCCATAAGAATGTGCCCCATAACCCTCTCCAGAAGCTCTTGAAATATAAGGTAATATTAAACCAATGCAATTTTTTGATGTCCCATCCACCCATAGCTTTAGGTAAGGATAATCTATACCATTTTACCAGATGGATCTTCTCAATTTTAGTAGCTTTAGACCAAAGAAAGTTTAAAATTTTATGCCTAATAATTTTCAAAATAGTAAGAGGCACTTTAGCCAAAGATACCAATAGATTGGAATCCCAATCTACACATATCTTACCAATGTAAGTCTTCCCGCCAAAGACAAACACCTGAAGCTCCAATGACCAATTATTTTCTGAATTTTCCTCTCCAACCACAACCAATCTAATATCTTCTAATTATTATCCTTCATATGGTAACCAATATATTTAATGCCATAGTTAAGATCATCAATTTTGTATGGGAAAATAACAACAATATGACCCAAGGTGTTATCGTCCATAACATTCCTAAGAAAACAAGACTTGTTTGTGCTCACCTCCATTCTAGTTGCAGTACTTAAAAGTGAAATAATATCTGAGAATGAATACCAATTCATTGATATTACCTTTGCCAAAAATAACCACATCATATACAAAGAGCAAGCAAGTGATATACTAAACAACACTACTTTTGACACTTGTCTACCTACCACATGCCTAGCAATAGAGATCAGTATGATAGCCCTCAATAACCAGTAGGAACAATAAAGGAGATAGGGGCACCCTTGCTTGAGCCCCCTAGAACACTTGAAGAATTTAGTTGGAGATCGATTTATTAAAACAATCAAAAGAGATGCATGCCATTATCCAGTGAACAACATCCAACGAGAGACCAATCTGGAAAAGGAGCAATCTGAGAAAAACCCACTTCACCTTATCATAGGCCTTAACTAAGTCCATTTTGAGAATCAGATCATCCAAAAAAAAAATCTTGATGGAATGGAAGCATTCTTGGGTGACACGAATGGAATTCAGTATATATCTACTACCAAGAAATCCAAATTGTTCCTTGCATATCACCTTCTCCAGCTTACCCTTAAGTCTATTGGAAAAAATCTTGGTGATAATCTTATATACAGGATTACAGAAAGATATAGGTATGAAGTTTGCAAAAGTCCTAGGTTTATCACATTTGGGAATGAGAGAGATAAAGGTAGAATTTAAAATGCTAGAAACAAACCCTTGCATCCTTTTCTATTCAACCACATCCAATAATTCACTTCCCATGGTATCAAACAATTCTAAGAAGTCAACAGGAAAGCTATTTGGCCCTGGACTTTTCTCCTTGGCAGTATGTCTTAGAACTTCTTCATTCTCTCACAAGGTGATAGCTCTTCCAATGTACTGACCATTTGCCTAAAAAAAATTAGGAAGATGGATGATCACTCTGAGTTGAGAAACAATATCAGCATTGTCAGGGTCTTTGAAGTGCTTGGAGAAATAAGATCTAGCATATTTTTCTAAATCACCCCAAGAGGTAACCCAAGCACCATTCACATCCTTCAAATCCCAAATATTGTTAAGATTTCTTCTATAATCTCCATAATTGTGAAAAACATTTGGTGTTGTTATCCCCCTGGGAAATCCAAATTTCCCCGCTTTTCAACCTCCATGATTCTTCTTCCACCTTCAGAATGTTAGCTTTACTGGTTTCTAGCTCAGTCATTATCACCTTGTCTTCATTATAAAGAGAACCAAATAGGTTATCCTCGTACAATTTCCAAGTTTCTCCTCAATGTCATAGAGTTATTGGGCATACTTCCTTCTCTTTTATTTTTCCCACACTACCACCATTATTTTTAGACTCTTAAGATTAAGTTAGAGTCTTTCAATGGAATCAACCTCAAGGTAAACCTCAATATTGTTCCAATTTTTTTCTCACTAATGAACAAAACTCTTCATCACCAAGCCACACTTGATTAAACTTATAAGGGAATTTGGAATTTACAGCCTCACCATCAATTTCTAGAAAAATTGGGAAATGATCAGAAATTGAACATTAAATCACCCATGATATATTTTTACTCAAGGAAATAGGGAGATCCTCATCCATATTAAAATGATTAAGTCTCGTACCAACAACTGCACCATCTCCCCTCCCATTTTTCTACGTAGCTCCAAGATTATTAGGAACAACATCCATAAGATGGTGCCTATGTAAAAGTTTTTGAAAATAATCAAACAGAGGGTCAATTCTAGTACCACTCCCCCAAAACATTGTGGCATTCATGGTTAAATGAGAGATCTAGCAAATATAAGCCTCGAATCTTGTAAAATCATACTAGCATCCACACAGCCCCAGAACTGATGGTGTTCTTTATAAGGAGCATAACAATTTATTATTTTCAACAACTAGTCCAATCCCTTGATTTTACCCTCCACCATAATACCTTCACAAGTATGGAAGGATTTAAAATATGCAACTAGGGGATTCCACAGGGTCGCTAACCCCCCAATAGTGCTTCAACGTCTATAGCACAATCCTCCCATCCTTGGAAGAGTTTCAAAAAGGTCTCACAAAATCTGACACCCAGACACATGGTTTATTGTAGTAAAAATATATCAATTTTATATTTCTCGAACAACCTATTGAGGGCTCGAATCTCAGAGGCACCCCTAATGCCTCAAATGTTGAATGACAACAAGATCATAAATAACCCTTCTTCGAGGGCGCAAAATCTCTAGTGGATAGGGGGGGGAATGAATTGATGTATTGTTAGAGGAATCTTCCTTTAATTTGAAGATAAGGGAATGTATTCATTATTGACAGATCCATCAATCATTCCACTTTTAGAATTACCTCCTTTCTTCTTTTTCCCCAAATGAATAGTGGTGTTCTAATTCCTTATGGAATTAATAAGAATAACATCATTTTTACTGGAGGGAGTGTTCGAGTAAATCTAGATAGGGGTTTTAAAAAATGTTTCTTTGCTAGGAGAACGTAATACAGGGGCATCCCCTTTGGAGTGGCACGTAGCCCTTGTATCCCTTTCCACATTTAATAAGGCCCTATCTTCACTCGAGGATGAAGAAACCCCAATAGATTTACCAACAAGATCCCTAATCACACCTTCACACTTACGATCAAAATTTAGAGAGGAAATATCCATTGCAATGGGACCCCCCATATTAAAATCCAATGGTTTAGAATGTTCATCAATATTACCCAAATTCGACAAAACCTAACCCTACCCGATTTTAAAAACCCTAACTTTGGAAATTGAAGTTTTATCATTCTTATGAGGTACCAAGGTCGAACCAAAAGAATCCCCCAAAGTATATAAAATGTTAATAGGTTTATGGAGAGACCACGCACCCCTCACCCCATCACCCCAATGCTTGAATTTCTATAGTAATCCTTTTCAACTGAGTTGATATATCTTAGTTCAACATGATTTAAGCCTTCATGTAATGACGATGATGGACATTTTGAGTTACCTCTTTTATAGTCTGAGGACTTCACATGTTGGGAAGTTCTATGATGCAGTTGATCCACATATATCTCTGGAAGGTTGTACTCACCTTTGTCAAATGAAGTATTCAAATGGTAAATGATATTACCTGGATAATTGAAGGCATCATGAGGATATGCTAGGTCATCACCCAAATCAAAAAAAAATTCAGACTAGTCCCCTGCCACATCTAAGGATGAACCAAGATGGTTATGGTGAAGATGACCAGTTCAGAGACATAAATGGCATCTAAATGGGATGTTTTTATAGTCCAACCACTCATTAAATACAAAATATCCCCAAATGATCTTGACATATTTATGTATTCCATGGGAAACATCAAATTCTATGAAAATGGAGACCATTTGCTTATCTTCAAAAAGCAACATATTCTCGTCCATCGAAATAAATTCCTGAAATGGTTGGCTAAAGTAATGAAAATGGGATAGGAAATCCTAGAATTAATAACCACAAATGACATTTTGCAATCCATTCCTTCAATGGATTGAAACTTGAATTTCAATGCCATAGAACAAGGGAACCATTCCCAATTACCCAAAACCCAGAAAGGAATTTTTGTGCATTTTCTTTAGATAAATGCAAAAAGAAAAACCATCCATTTGGAAGAATGTGAACCTTGGGAAAATATTCTAGCTCCAGAAACCCATTCGATAATTTCTAGCCTATTCATGTGAATGCATTCAAGTCTCCCAACAAGTGCACTAAGAAACAGGCTTTCCACCTGATATATGTTAACGTCTTTTCCAAGAACAAATATATCAATGCCATATTTAACCTTAAATTCCTTCAATCTTCAATGAGCTTTAGATTTAATCCAATTCAATGATACAGATACCTAGTTTTTGGTGGAACCAAATGGATTTTGGGGAGAAGAATCCACAACTATGTGGAGGGAACAAAGTTTACCTTGAACCTGATTAAGTTCAAAGATTTATAACCCTAATCCTATATCAGATGCAAGTCTCCCAAAATGCTTCCCATAATCTATCACCTATTTTCGAAGTAGGTGATGGAAAAAAATGGTCTTCATCTAAGCCAAAAGGAGAACCTACAAAATAATGAAACCTTAATTGTTTGCCACCAACAACCTGCAACATAGAACCTTGGATAATAGCTAGATGATCAGATCGAAGATAAATGGTGTCAAGATAACAAACCCCATATGATTGTAGAGTATTAATATTCATGACATTTTGCTTATATTTTTTTACACATGTCGAGCGTAGTGTGAGTTATACCAGACACACTGAATTCGCCTTGTAATAAGAAAAGCAACCCATAAAACCAAAGCCCAAAACTAAAACTATTGATGCAAATAACACCATGAAAAAGCAAATTTCTTTACTTTTTAAGAAGGTCGGTACTAGTTTTTCATAAATAATAACTTGAATCCTTAGATTCCATAGCATCAAAACACATACAACACACCTTGTTGCAAGCACAACAGATCCCATGTTTTCAATAAAACATGAGAACCCCAAATTTACATGTAAGGTAAGTTTTCTGAATTTCTTAAGTCGTTTTGGGGTCCCCAAAACATTTATCATAGTTTCTATGATTTGAGTTAGCTAAATTATTCGGATTTATGCATTTTTTGTGTGTTTTTAGTGAGTTGCGGAACCGACTATTTTTCCCAAAATGTGTCCTTCCCGCAACCCACATCCTGCAACCTGCAATGCGGATTGCGGGATCTTCAAGTTTATTATTTGTGATTTTTTCATCCCGCATCCCACATCCTGCAATGCGGGATGCAAAAACATTTTTATGAGTCATTCGGTCAACCCGCAAGTTGCAGATTACGGATTGCGGGAAGTATTTGATTTATGATTGTGTTGTGTGTTTCCGCAACCCACAATTGCGGATTACAGATTACGGAAAGGGTGTGTATATTTACGAAATAAATGCCCGCAATTCTTCTCGTGCATTCTAGATCTTTGGTATTATTTGGATTGTTTCCTTTCTTATTGATCTCTAGCTTATATTTTCTCTTTTATCCATTTGAGTTTCTTCTATGATCTTGGTGGTTAGCTTACCATGTTATCTTTCACATTCCCCACCTAAGCTTGGTCTTCACCACACAAACTGATTATTCGGGACAACCGTTGGTTATTACCTTCGCTCTGGGATTCGGATTGATCTTATCATTTCTTCTCTCATGCTTTTGTGTATTGCATTGGTTCGAAATTTGGCCATGATTGAGTTTTATTTTCCCTTTTGCATGCCTAGAATTGTAATGTAAATATTTAAATAATATTGGTCTTTAGGTTATTTGCTTATATTAGTTTAATGTTTGTAATGTTTGGTTTAAGCTTATTGAAATATTTTAAATATTCATGGTTATGTTTTGATATTAATTTTATACAGAATTGGATGTTATGAAAATTAAAAGAACACATGTTTTAGTTTGTTTGAATCCTAAATTCCCTAATTTCAATGAGATTTGGTTTTATCATTATTTAGAAATTTGTGGAATTAAATTCAACATTCAAGAATGTGAAATTAGTTTGATCGTGGATAAGTCTTAGTTTCAATAAGCTAATTTGAATCGTTATTATTCTTTTATAGGTTTTCTATTCTTGGAAAATGATTATGTTAGAAACCTATTTGTGGAACCCATTGACTCTTCTATATTATAGGAGTGATTATTTTCCTATACACGTAACTTGTTTCCAACATTTATTTTCTTAAGAATTAAATTGTAAATGGCTTTTATTTTTTTAGGTTTAGGGTTTTCAGATATTGGATTTTCTTCATAAATAATTTATAGATTTTTATTTCATCATTTGGTTTGAATAAATAAATAAATAAACTTGCAAATTTCTAAGCTTCCCAAGTATTTTTATGCATTTTTGCGGGATGCGGATTGCGGGAGGTAAAATTTTCATATTTTAATAAAACATTCTTGCAACCTGGAGGGATGCGGGAATCACCTTTTCACATTTTCATTCCCGCAACTTTCTGGACCCTAAGTTTATCTTAGGTTATAATTTAATTTGATTTTGGGTCCGTAAATTTTTGTAGTTTTATTTTTCACTTAGGGTTTTAATTTGGTTTTTTATTTTTCCCATTTTTTTTAAATGATTGTTTTAAACAAATTTGAATTTTCTTCCCGACATGTGATTTCCAATTTTGTTGGGAATATTAATTTTGGATATTCTTGTTTTTGTTTGATTTAGTTTATTTGGAAAATGATCAACATGGATAATAGATTTAATTAAACGTTTCAAGAAATCAATAAAGGATTAAATGATGCAATAGTAAAAAACTATTCAAGGATCATGCCATGAATCACAAGAAATTTATTAAGATCTCGGGGAGTTCAAATGAAAACATTTTGTATCCTTTTAATTAGTTTTACTTTTCTCTCAATCTGTGATAAGTGTTTTTTATGTTAATTTATATGAATTACATTTTTTGATGTGCAGGGATAAAAATTAAAGGGATAGGAATGATTGCCAGATATGAAAGAGGAGATCGAAGGAAATAGAATTTCTTCAAGAAGATCCAAGCCACATCATCAAACGGAAACTGCGGGAAACTACAGAACTGTCTAGAAGATAACAAAACCTGGATCGCACATCAGTTGGAAGAGGCTAATTTCAGGCTCTATTTGCCATCAAAACGTGAAGAATTTGACAAAACTATGGAAAACCCACTTCACAAATGGGGTCTTTTACTCCTCAACACAGGCTGTTTGTGAGATCTCTCAACCGATTTGGAGAAAATCATGCCTGAATAGAGGAGTATTTTTAGAATTTTGTTGCAGCCAATTTGGATGGGAGTTGAATGAACCAGAGTTATGGTAGTTAGATCTGATCCTTCCATTGCTCGTCTCTTCTATAAAATCGACCCAAAGGTCTGAGTTAAGGGTGGGGGGGGTCTAGAGACCAGAGAATGATTTTTCTTTCTATGTAAACTCTTTTTTGTAAACTTCTAACTTTGACAACAGTATTTCTATGCAATCAACAAAGCTTTGTAATTTATTACTGAAGCTGGAAGGAAAACCTAGAAAATGTTGCAGCAAATCATTTTTTTTACAAATTCAATTAGGTTCTGAAAACGTTGCTTCCTGGGGGAAGATTCTGACAGGATATTGAAGATACATCTTTGTAATCGAAGGTTTATGTATTTTTACAGAACTTGATATTGATAAAGTATTGATATTTTCATATCTCTTGTTATGAGTTCCATTAAATTTCTTTAACAAATCTCATGTCTTTCCTGTTTCAAATGGATTAATTTTGTTGGTTATTCATTTGCAAATCGTTAAATGTGTTTATTTATGACTTAGATTTTTCTCTGTTACAAAATTATACATTGATAATACTCAACAAAATTTCTTCGTTTGGAAAGTTTTATCTGTATCTACAAGTGATTGAAATGTTAATCTTTAAAGAAAATATGTTGGTTTTTCAACTAACATACGTATATGCAAGTTATCTTGAATGAATTCATCTTGAGTTGCTTTCATTTAATTTTTATTAAACGATTGTGATTTAAGCAAGAAGTTTACCATCTCATTTACATTTTTGTCAATGTGGTGAAACACTTGTCATTCAAATATCTTAGGATAATCTGTAAATCAATTCAACATTATCTTTAAGTTACTTAGCTTTAGATTAGATTTACTTTCGTAGTTATATTTGATTTTCCTTCTCTTTCTATCACCCATCTTGTTTTCCAATCTGGGGAACATATCCTCTATGGATCAAACTCACAAAAGCCAGTGGAGGCTATTGAAATATCCGTGGGACATCACTACTTTAAACAGCTCAAGGATAAAGCAATACTTGCGTGGTGACTTGTGTGGGACTGCTTGAATCCTTTGGCTGGGTCTTTTCTGTGTGTTGTAAGCCTTAGACACCCTTTTAAGCCACATACACAACTTAGGCTTCAACAAACCTATATTTGTAAGCCATACATTATTTGCACTAGGGCTTGCAGCATCAAAGCTATGGTTTTCAGCCATATCTAGGATTTTCAACATTAGGATCGAGGTTTCATTCTTTGTGTAGAATATTTGGAGTGTAATTCAAATAGCAATGTATCACAACTCCAACATGGCACCAAAGGAGAAACCATCAACCCCTTTCTAATATGTTTGTCCAAAGGAACGATGGATATTGTTACAACTACGTAGACTAGCGAAATATTTAGCGGGGTAAAGATTGTTTTTACTTGAAAGATGCAGAGCAAAATGTAAACTCGTGTGTAAGAAGGGAGAATAATATTCTTTGTGTATTCATCATGAAACATAGTAATTTATATTGGAAACCACCCATCTCTCCTTACCTTCAAACAACTCAGAGGGATGCTCTTGTTTAATATGATAGAAGGATCACACATGCATGATTGAAAGATTTACTTGGTTCTTAACAAGGATGGGATGTTTTATCCCTTGAGATTTGAAGAAGAGAGCCATTTGCATACCCCAATTTTAGCATAGCTATAAAGAGATCTCATATGTATATGGACTACTTGAGGAAGCATGGAACACAATGGTTAAGGTTGTTGGACACAATGGCCACACTTTTCGAATATCACAAGATGAAGAATCAGTAGAAAAACAAAAATAATATCTAGATCATTTCACCCCATAGCCCTTGTAACAACCTTTCCAAGGAGCCAAGAATTTAGTACTTTTGATTTTGTATGAGAAATTTATGTCAATTTTAGTGAAGATGCCCATAAATTTCTCCTCGACAAAGTTTCGCACTTTTCTCCAAGAGTTGCGAAAATACTGAGAGAATTGATGATGAACAAATGAAATTGTTGGCTTTTGCATTTTTTTCCATGTTCCTAGGGATTCTGAGCCAGGTCCAGTCCCTTCTTCTCAACACAACAAAACTCAATATATTGGCCTGACAGAGTAGAGCTTAGCTGACAGCACCTGCAACACAGATGTCGTCTCACCTAAGATATCTCTTCTTTTATGGGTAACTTCCAGAACTAGGTTTTTGCAGTTGTGTGGGAGGGTTTTTTAGTACCTTGGCTCTGCGCCAAGGCTTCCAACGAAGTCGAGGGGTGGATTACTTGTATTCACGGTACTTCAGCAACTAAGTTGCGATCCAACCTTTCTTTATGCAACTTAAGTAAATAAACAGTAGGCATGCAGCATAATCATATCCAGTAATACAATGCAGCCATCATACATCTATGCATTTGTAAACAAATCTACAGTCATTCATTCACTACAATAAACATGCATATATCTAAGCTACTTTCAGCATTCACACGTATACACAGAATATAACATGGAAACCCATCCGGGAGAAAACCACAAGGTGCTCTTCATCTGGCACGAGGAAATACATGCACCTTTGGTATGCGCACTAAGTTGCAGACACCACTCAATATATTCTTCTCTATCTTTACAGACTCTTCCTCCCTCTCATTCTCTCTGATCTTCTCTCTTTTCTCTTTCTACTCTACTTCTACTAGCGATTTGCACACAGCCTGGATCGACTCAACCTTCCCTACTCGTCTACGCACTCAACTGCAGATCCCTCACTCTGATGCACTAAGAAATACAAAGCCATTAGCCAATAATGCCTACTAAGTCTATCTTGATAGCTTCATCCGTCAATGTCTAATCATGAATGTCTAATCCTAGTCTAGCTCAAGAGTCTTACCAAGAGTCTAACCAAGAATCTAGAAGCTAGAAGCTAACCCATGTACAGCTTGGGTTCCTTCTTTTACAGCCCTATTACAGACTTGATACAGATCCCATACATGCTTGCTACATACTCAATACCGACTCAATACATATTCTATACAGACTCATTACATACTCCTTTTCTATCGCTATCTCAGTCTACTTACTATATCCAGCCAACATGTTGTCTTTCCTATTCTAGCAACACATAATGGGAGGCACTATCGGCCTAACTTACAAATATTCCTTCACGCGTGTGGTTTCTTCCTGCTCCAGCCAAGCTGATACCCACGCTCGTCAATGCCTATCACTCTCTCAGCATTATTCCTTACTGTCATTTTCCGGTTGTTACGCTATTTACACACATGCTTCTGCTGATATTCTATTATACCATATTGTGCCACATTCTATCATTCTCTCACAGTTTACTTATCTGGCGTAGCTTCCTCTTCCAATGCCTTCTCCTCTTCTTCTTCTTATCTTTTGCTTCTTTTGTCGCAACATCCTTCCCCTTCTCCTTTATGTTGCTTCCTTAGTCATAGCTCCTTCCTCTTCTCAATACTTGGGTAGAATTTTGCATGAATTCTGCCCTACTATCCCTCAGGCCAATAGAAATGTTTGATATTCTATTTATATAGGTTGTGGAGGAAAGTTAGTACCTCAAACTGGGCCGACATGCAATTCAAAATTACAAATAAATAAATTCTCTTTTGTTTGGTCAGCTGGCCCAAAAAGGTGGGGTGCACCAACTTCAAAAATCCATATCTCTTCAATCATAAGGAGTTAAAAGATGCTCCACGTATCAACAGAAATGGATTGACAAGTACTATCTCCCTATGATGGGTTTATTTGCAAATTCTTGGTCTAATACCCTTAAATTCTTTAATATGTAGAGGACGGCAATGATCCCACACATGAGGGTGCCAAAGACCATATCACCAACTACAAGAGTTTCAAAGTCTTCTTCAAAGTATTCTTCAACATATCAAGGAACGTCCATGGGATCTACCTTCATCTACAACCTAATAGCCATATAACCACAAAGACGACCATACATCACCATCAATAAGCTACTAAGTGCGTAGGTTCAGACCCAAGGCACCACATGCAAGGGTTTCAAGGACTTTTTCAAAGATATCATATAATGTTTAAACAAGATACTTTCCATGGACTTCAATCCTATCACAAAGGACTCCATCGCCAAGTGATGATGGAATCATGACCAAAGATTCCATCATATCAAAGAATCCAACAATCATGGGCTTACAAACCACCATATGTATGGATTTAAAGACCCAAATAATTTTCAAATGCACCATCAATGATCATATAGTGTCCAAGGGTCATCATGCCACCATTTATGTGGGTGTCAAACCTTCTCATGCATAATGACCATCTCCAACAGTTCCATGACTCCAACAAGGGCTACACTAGCATCATGATCTTCATCAAGGGTTCCAAGTCTTCATCAAGTAATTAATGACCACATCATCACCTTTAAGGACCATTAAGCCATCAAATGTGGGTCCAAGGGATTCTTCATCAAGTAAGGGGATTCATAAGATTCTTCAACCAACTCAACCACACCAAGAGACCTCCAAGGGTCAAGATCCATCATAACATCACCTATGGGGTTGCTAGACCTTCTCTTGGGGTACCATGACACCATAAGAGCATGAATGACCACAGAATGGGTCATTAATGCTTATCCAACCCATCTAGGGATTCACCATCATCCACAAAAGGCTTCAGCACCATCTTCTGGGTATTCAATATCTTCAGCAAGGTCATGGCTACAAGATCCAGCCTTGTCGATACAAGGACCTTGTCAACTAGGTACAAAGTGATTCAAGGCACAAACCCACTCTATAAGGGGTCGAAGGCACTACAAGTGAGACTTGGTTGCATCAATGACAACCCGTGGGGCCACTGCAAGTCCATGTTGGCATCAATGAAAAATTTATCAACAGACTCCCCCTTTTTCATTGGTGACAACAACTCATGTTCCCCGTGTGAGCATGCTCCCCTTTTGTCTTCATCGCTTCCTTTGTATTCATCTCTCCCCCTTTGGCATCAATGGAAAAGAGTGTAAGCGTATCTGCATCTAAAATTACTAATCATTGCTCCCCATGTCAATATGCAAGATCCTAGGACTTGTCTATATTCCTAGAGTGAACATCCTTTCTCCTTTGAGTTCATCCTCCAGCCTTATGAACTCAAGGTGTGCTAAGGTATTTGAGATACCTTATGCTTGGATTTACAAATGGCAATCATCCACCCTGCTATGATCAACCTCTCTTATCTACAACTGCTCGGTCTTCTTCATCCATACTTGCTTCTTGGCATTTGTCCTTTTAGTGTTTGTTCCTTCATCTGTATTGGCTTTCCTTGATGAGTTGTATAGGAAACTTCTCAAGGGTTGTTTCCATGTACTCCAACAATCTTGAGCTATGTGCCCAAGGCCACTGCAACTATAAAACCTCATCGTGCGACAATATGCAGCAATGTGACCAACATGGTTGCATGTCCAGCACTTGACTTCCTTGATCAACGTCATGTCTCTATGCCTAAGAGTGTCCTTGACTGTAGGCTTTTTTCTTCTGATCTTAAAATCTCCATGCATTGGTCTTCCAAGGTTCATTGGTTCTTCTTATTGATGTGTATGAAGGACTCCTCCTTGGTTGATTTCTTTGACTTACACATTCTTGGGCTTTGTGACCAAACCCAATGCATGTGTAGCATCTTAATGTGTGACATGTGGCAACAACATGTCCAATTTGATTACATGTCAAACATCTAACTAAGTCATTCGTCCTTCCACCACTTCTTCTTTCATAGAGTCTACAATCCACATCTTTATGACCAAATTTAGAACAAAAATAGCAATAACCATTAAATACACTTTCATACCTGGGACTTTGGTCCCATCTTGGAATCGTTCTTCTCCTGAGCATGCTTTGAGGAATATACCTAACTCCTTGTTTCCTTTTTGAACTTCCAAAGTCCTTGTTGTCATGTACAGGTGCATGAGGAACAACTTTGGACGTTGATGGATATGCTTCTAGAGTCTTAGGAGATCAAGTGTCATCTTCATATTTTTCTTTCTCCTTCTTGTAACCAAGACCAGTGTTGTCACACAGAGATATTTGGAAATCCAAGATCTTATCTAGGACAACTAACTTGTCCTTGAACTTGACAAAAGCATCATTATTCTCACCTTTATTTCTGAGACCAACTACCTCCATTTCCATCATTTGGATTGTTTTTTCCTTTTCTTCCAACTGATTCTTCAATATTTCTTCTATCCTCTTGGCTTCCTCCAATTGAGTCTTCAGATCGTGATTATCCTCTCTAGTTTCTTCAACCTCTTTAGAAGGCTCTTCTTGTTTTTCCTTTTGACTGGTCAATTTCATTCTTTAGTTGTTCAACTTCAGCATCCTTGTCTTTCATCTGAACCTACAACTTTGTGTCCTTGTGTTTGAGCTTTACAAGAAACACCTTCATTGTCATGGTATTCTGTTGATATTCGTTCATAGAGTCCAATATTTTCTTTTTGAACTTCGTGAATTCACTATGGTTCAAATTTACTATGTTCATGACCCAATTTTCCTTGAGATCAATATTCAACAATGTGAGATGTAAATCATGTGCAGCATTTGATATACCTTCATCCTCATCTGCAAGAACTTTCTCAATTTCATCACACAAGCTATCATTATAATCATAAGAGTTCATACCTTTACTAAAGTCCTCTTCTTGATTGATCTATTATGGTGGCTTATCTTCTAATTCCTGATCTGTCTTTTTGGGTTCTGGTATTTCCCTCTGATACTCGCTCTCCAAATTGAACCATAGATATTTGGTTGAAGTGTACTCCCCTGCACTTTCCTTCACTAATCTGGAAAGTCCATCCATGAGGAACTTCAAGGCTATAGTATTGTCCTTCTTTGCTTCCTTCTGTGCAGTTGATTTGCCCTTCTTGTTTGATGGAGCGAGCGGATTGATCACAATCTCCCAAATGCCAAACTTCTTCAAATATTTCTTCATCTTGCTCCTCCAATCTAAATATCAGTAACATCAAGTACATGCACACCATTTCTTTATGTCTGTACTTTTTCTTCCATTGTTTCTCTGGATATCCTCCAAGCTTGCAAGGCTTGTGATGAATGTCTGCTATGATAATAATTGTTGGACACAATGGCCACACTTTTTGAATATCACAAGATAAATAAACAGTAGAAAAACAAAAATAATCTCTAGATCATTTCACCCCATATCCCTCGTAACAATGTTTCCAACAAGCCAATAATTTAGTAATTTTGTTTCTGTATCATAAAGTTATGCCAATTTTAGGAAAGATGCCCAGAAATTTTTTCTCCACAAAGTTTCGCACTTTTCTCCAAGAGTTGCAAAAATACTAAGAGAATTGATGATGAACAAATGAAATGTTTGATATTCTATTTATATAGGTTGTGGAGTAAAGTTAGTACCTCAAACTAGGCTGACATGCAATTCAAAATTACAAATAATTAAATTCTTTTTTGCTTGGTCGGCTGGCCCAAAAAAGGTGGGGTGCACCAACTTCAAAATATCATATCTCTTCAATCGTAAGGATTTAGAAGATGATCCACATATCATTAGAAATATATTGACGAGGACTATCTCCCTATGATGGGTTTATTTGCAAATTCTTGGTCTAATACCCTTAAATTCTTCAATATGTTCAAGACATCAAAGATCTTACACATGAGGGTGCCAAAGACCATACCACCAACTACAAGAGTTTCAAATTATTCTTCAACATATCAAGGAACTTCCATGGGATCTACCTCCATCTACATCCCAATAGCCATATAACCACAAAGAGGACCATACATCACCATCAACAAGCTACCAAGTCTGTAGGTTCAAGACCCAAGGCACCACATGCAAGGGTTTCAAGGAATTTTTCAAAGATATCATATAATATTTAAATAAGATACTTTCCATGGACTTAAATCCCATCACATAGGACTCCATCGCCAAGTGATGAGGGCATCGTGACCAAAGATTCCATCATATCAAAGGCTCCAACAATCATGGGATTACAAACCACCATATGTATGGATTCCAAGACCCAAATCATTTCCAAATGCACCACCAATGATCATATAGTGTCCAAGGGTCATCATGCCGCCATTTATGTGGGTGCCAAACCTTCTCATGCATAATGGCCATCTCCAACGGTTCCATGACCCCAACAAGGGCTACATGTGCATCAAGATTTTCATCGAGGGTTCCAAGTCTCCATCAAGTAATTAATGACCACATCATAACCTTTAAGGACCATTAAGCCATGAAATGTGTGTCCAAGGGATTCTTCAGGGCCTCTTCATCAAGCAAGGGGCTTCATAAGCTTCTTCAACCACCTCAACCACACCAGGATACCTCCAAGGGTCAAGATTTATCATGACATCACCTGTGGGGTTGCTAAACCTTCTCTTGGGGTACCATGACACCATCAGAGCATGAATGACCATAGAATGGTTCATTACTACTTCTCCAACCCATCTAGGGATTGACCATCATCCACAAAGTCTTCAGCACCATCTCCAAGGTCTTCAGCATCTTCAGCAAGGTGGTGGATACAAGATCCATCCTTGTGGGTACAGGGACCTTGTCAACTGGGTACAAGGTGCTTCAAGGCACAAACCCACTTTGTAAGGGGTCTAAGGCACTGCAAGTGAGACTTGGTGGCATCAATGACATCCTGTGGGGCCACTGCAAGTCCATGTTGGAATCAATGACAGTTTTATGAACAGAGGTTTCAATTTTATTTTTCCCTTATTTGGTGCACTTTGTCGAGTTATCGGTTTAGTTTCTTTGGAGTTTAGTGAACCTTTGGAAAGATGTTAACCTCAAACTTGGTTATTACCTGATAGGAGAGCATGGCCACCCTCTCTGCAATTGGAGTAATATTCACAAAAAATACTCTTACTAAGACACGTCTGATTCTAATTATATGATGGGGATTAAAGGTTTGAACGAGCACATGCAATAAGTTCAGTTGAGGGGGTGATGAGTCCTTATTTTGGTTACTCTTTTACATCCCTTCCCTTGCCTAATTCACCCTTTTTCCTTTATTTTGACCTTACTGTGTATCATTTTGCTTCCTAATACCACGATATAGTGTCTAAGGAAATTCTTATTACATTCCTAAATTTTCACTTTATTTCTATTAGACCTTTGGGAGATTCTAGCATATTTTGTATTTGTTGGTGTTAATGATTGGTTGGAAAGTTTGTTATATATTCAATAGACAATTATTGTGGAACCAAGTGTAGGTTGTTACAACTATCACTTGTTGTTTCAAACTCAAGAGACAACACACTGGAAAAAGGAGATTATGAAACCAAAGTCATAAATTTCATGGGTTGAGGAGACATATGCTTTTGGTAGTTTCTATGGAAGCTCCTAGATGATGTTGCAAACTGCGTCATCACCACCCTCTTGTGAATAGTTGCATAATTAATGACATTGTTGTTTACACATTCTAACCTAGTTGGATCTGCATATATTCCTAGAAATCTCATATGTATCTGATTAATGTATTTAATAATTTGTTGTAACCACTTGAGACTCCTTGATTCTCAAGTAGGTAAACATTTATACTTTTTTATGGTTATTATTCCTTCGCTTACTTAATAAAGCTAGTTTTTTGTATAAAAAGGGGGAAGGGTGGTTGGCGGCTCTTGGAGGGAGAATAGTAGATAGGAGACTTTGATAAGAACATTATATGTAATATTTAATATCTATTTTGATAGTAGAATCTCCAGTTGATCTATACCCATATGTCTTTGTGAGAAGAGTGTTGAATGTACATCATCATGAGTCATTCTTCGGACTTGTGAGTCATATCAAGTCCAATTTATATCCTCATATGATTTAGGTGGTGATGCACATACTGTAAAGTCTTGTGACTAATATCAAGATTTTATACTTGTGTGTATTGTCAAGTCGGACTTGTGAGTAATATCAAGTCAAGTATTCTCATAGGCGGTACCCTATGAGATGGACCTTCAGTTATGGATGTGATCTTGTGAGTAATATCAAGCCAAGCTTGTAAGTAATATCAAGTTGGGTCTTGTGAGTAATATCAAGACTGAAGTCTTGTGAGTAATATCAAGACTATAGACTTGTGTGTAATATCATGTCGGACTTATGAGTAATATCAAGTCAAATTGTCACGTCCCCTCCTGTCAATCCGATGCAAGGGAGGAAAAATGACCCAACACCCTAGATTTATTTGTCAATCTCAGCCCCATTCAGTAGTAAGAAATTCATGGATAAATAAAGCTTATGCATTCTGATCATTCTTAATAAACATTGCGGAATTACACACTATCCACACACCATTTCATCATGCATCCCGCATATAAACAACAGTCATAAATTGAGACATTGCAGAGCACAGAACTAACCTAACGTAACCACAAAGAATGCTTATCTTGAAATGTCGTGTAGAATCATACTCAATATAAACACAACGGAATAAACATAATAACACAAACGTTGAAGGGAGTACATCAGCCTATTTCTTCCAGGAAAAATAATGAAACAACCATACAATAACCAATCTCATTCTCATGCCATGCACAGGCTTCATGTCAACTAGTTTAAGACAATCATATCATTCAATTAACATGAGTAATTAAACATGCAGAATAGAACACAAAATGATCACAATTTAAACCACAGAGAATACTTATCTTTAAGATGAAATTGTCCAACAACTGGCTATGTGAGAGCAACGTTCCACCTAACCATAGATCTCTGTCCAGCCTATCTTCTTTCAGCTAAGAGATCACCCCTGAGCTGGGATGTGTATCCACTAAGGAGGAACTAAATAGGCTCACTCACAGCCATGGTTTCACTCAACCAATCATGCTAAGCCAGCACACAGTTGGGTTTATCAAGCATGCAATAACAAAGGAGGAGGATGCTAAGCCAGTGAGCTCAACCATAGAGCTACAAACATCTCAAGCTAAATTCAAGCGATCCAATCCTCTGTTTCAGCATTCACACTTGGATTTCTCACAATTTTGCCATCAAAATAACTCAATCCCGTCACTAGACTTCTGGGCTATAAAAACTGGGTTTTCCAATGGATTTCGGGGTATCTAATACTCTCAATTTCTCCCCAAGGTTCATTTATGGATCCCCCATTGGATTTCACTGTCAAATACGAATTCTGGGCATTTTTGGCTCTTCATAACGTGGGTTCTTGCAAAGTTGTGATTTTCTTTTTTTCGGTTTTCTTCTCACTGCTGGGCACATGTAATGGATGGAAACTGAAACTTCCATATTCCACAATGGAATGGGAATGCCGAATAGAGCCCATACCCTACCAGAAAACCTATGGTTCAATCCCACAGCCCCCTCACCACTCCCTAGTGGATACACATCACCCCTTCTCATTAGTTGCTTCCATAGCTAGTTTTGGTATTTTATTGCATGATGTTTATTTACATCATTTTTACAATGTTCCATGGCTTAATAGCACATGGGTAACATAATATCTAATACTTTCCTTTTAACTAAAAATCTGAGCATCCACTAGCAGGTCCTTGGCCTTGAGCTCCACGCTAGGAACACATACATCACATGTATACAATATTTACATTAAAAGCTAATATATCCTAAGGGTCAAAATGGGGTATTACACAAATTTTCTCGTAAATCTTAGTCTATGGGATGGAGTGCTTAGCACACAAATGTTATGTGATATATTACTAACCATGGTCATTCGAGATGGATAAATATATTAAGTCTCCTCTAGAGACTGATCACCTCTAGAGTTAATTACTTTAGCATATCACTATTTGGTTCAAGGTAATATAATATTATCATAGCATGTGACAATTATTCTTAGTATAATACCATATGATAGATGATTAAACATAGACCATGCATTAAGATAAAGGGATAAGCAATAAAGAGATTATGAAAGAAAGAGAATTTGAGTTTCCCATGTAGATGACTAAGTGAACTCAAGTTACAAAGATTTAGTTAAATATGAATGCCTCAATCAGTGCTTTAGTTAAAGCATCAGTTGAACTATTAATGATCAACATTCAGTGAAGTAAAGAAGAGATCAACTTTCATCAATCAGCAAGATGTAGTTAATAATGGTTAACTACATGATTAAAGAAATATGGACTAGTTAACTAAAGTGTTTAGACTTTAGTTAGACTAACATAATACACTTAAGTTAATCAAAGGATGACACTTCAGTTAAAAAAGTGTGTTGCATGTGACATTTCAGTTATTGCACTATGACACTTATGTTAGCCTGTTAACTAAGTCATTAGTATTCAGTTAAAGATTGAGTTCACTCCAATGTCAGTTAATATCCATGGTTGAAGGTATGGTGCATTAGTTGTGCATGATGAAGATTCAATGCATGTATTGATTATTCCAAAAAGGCAATTCAAAATTATAATGCAAGTGTGGCTAATTCTCATGCAACCATTCACTAGAGTTTGTAAGGCGATCATTATGGCTTGTTATTAATATGCCAAGTTCATGACAATTGTTACAGTGGATCTCTCTTCTCTATTGCTCTATATTCTCTCTTATTACGAAATATGCTTATGTTGTAAAACTCATTCTCTGTAATCTATCTATTATACTCTGGAGAATTGTTGGAGTTTTTCATCCTCTCTGTTATGAGGATTTTCCCCAGGGTACATCTTGTGTTGTGGATAAATTATGTGAGTGATTGAATTGTTAATTGTTACAGGTCCTCAGTATATCAATGATAAAAGTTTTGAAGTTCAAGAATCTCGATTATTGCTCAAAACATTAACAAAGAGTGAGTTGCTTGTTCTATTTATCTCTACTACAACTTAGTCTAGTGCTCTATTATGAGGAGACAGGGCCCACTCATCATAACAAGTACTATTCCTTCATTGTATTATTGTTTGTTTTATCATAGTTCTTATATTATATTTTGTGCTTAGCTATGGAATTAAGATATAATTATATAATTATTAGCATACAATAGAATTGTGTTAGTAATAAATATGTTAAATTATATAATTATTAGCATACAATAGAATTGTGTTAGTAATAAATATGTTACAACTTGCATTATTGGATAGAAGTAGTCTTTAGATTGCTATTTCATTTATACAAGTGTGCTCTCATTTATGCAAATGTACTTTCATTGTGTAAGTATGAATTAATCCTACAATTTGAGTTAAAAGTGTGTTTTCTATTCATAGTCTAGTGATGCACTTTCCTTCTATGAAAGTATTATAGAAACTAGTTGTGAAGATAGTTGAGGCCTGCATATGTAGTACATGATCTCTCACAAGGCTTCTGATTCCAGGTTGATAATGAAATAAGCAATTAATTTAACAACTCTCTATGTAACTAGGAGGGCGATTGAACTAATTGTTAGTGTTTATGCACGAAGGAGGATTTATAGCTTACATTTCAAATAAGCTTAAGGAGAATTATATTAACTATGCCACTCATTATTTAGAGTTAGAATCCATAGTGAGGGTCCTTAACATATGGAGGAATTGCCTTATAGTGTGCACATTTGACCTCAAGATGGATCATAAGAGTCTTTAGTATAATTTTACTCAAAAGGACCTCAAGGCTCACTTGAGGTCTTGGAGTGAGTTGGTCAATGAATATGATTTTGGGATCTTGTGCATAAAGGGAAAGGAGAATCGATATGTTGATGCTTTTAGGTGTATAATGATTCACTTGCTAACTCCCTTAGAAGTGGACTTGAGGGATCGGGTTCTAAGTACTATGTTAGAATATAGTTGGTATCTAAAGGTGATATCTCCCTTCCAGAGTGGGAAGCTAGTGTAATCTAAGCTTGATGGTTACTTCTTGGAAGGAGATAAGCTTTTGCAATATTTGGGTATGATGTATGTTCCCAAGGTTGGGATTCTATGATATATTATCATGGTAAAAGCTCACAAAACACCCTATTCTTCCCATCTAGGAGTGAGGAAGGTGTATCCCAACTTGAGTCACCTTTTATTCTGGGTGTGGATATGAAACATGATATAGAACAGTCTATGGCCCATTGTCTTGAGTGTAAGCAAGTTAAGGATGAATATTGTCATTCGTCATGTCTTTTACAACCTCATGACATAATAGAGAGAAAATGATAAGTTATCGGTTTTGTTGCAAGGATAATAAATGGCATTTATTCCTATTTTGCATTGAATTAGGTGGTTGCTACTAAGAATTTTGTGGATGTCAATGATTATAACTGGGCTTGGATGATGTCTATAACCAATCAACCAGACTTTTATAGTCTTGCAAAATCTAAAACTATTTTAAAAGGAGAAATAAGATTTATGCAGGTTAGAGTCATACCATTTTAGTTTAAAGCTAAAATTTGTTATACCTCGAAACGACACTTCTATGTCCGAGTAACGACACTAAATGTGTTGTCACACAAAAGGACAATATGGATAGAAGTATCCCTAAATCTATAAAATGATTGGACCCTTGATACACACCATCAACTCCAGTATCATCATTCTTTGTCTATGAACTCACCTTAAATACGTCATTTTCCCTATAACAACTTGTGTACCATACACGAGTTGCACAAAATCAATCCACCTATCGATCCTAAATGTTGAATACACGAGTTTCCTTGAGGAAACTCGCGTATCATTCACAAGTTTCCTTACTAAAACCCGCATATTCCATTAATATTTGAACTAATCAAGGGGCATTTGGGGTCGGTTTTGCAACCCCCCTAACTTACCTAACTATCTTAGCCTTGAAATACTTCCTCCCAAACAACTATAAAAAGAGGAGAAGGGATAGAGGAGAGGGGGACAAACTTTGGAGGCAAAGTCGTGATGGAGAATTTCCATTAAGGAGAGGAGCAAGAAGGATCAGATCTAGGTTTTTAGAGAAGCTTGATCAGGCAGAGGATATGTAATGTTTCTAGAAACTCTATCAATAAAGAATGCCTTTTCCTTCCATCAATGTGTAATGCATGCTTCAATTGTTTTTGAGTATTGATCTATATTGTTCTTTAATTTAAATTGCAATCATTATACATGTTCATGTCTCTTTGAGGAAGGTTATCTTCTTTTTTGCAAGTGTTGAAGATTTGGAGCTAAAGAGCATTTGGAAAAAGAGACCAAGATAGGATCGACCTTCAGAACAAGGTGTACATCGTTCATATCTTCTTCTTCAATATATGCTTTTGAAATCCTGTTTGTCTGTCAGTAAACCCTTAGTATGATGGTGGCCTCAAACCCTATCCATAGGATAGATTACCTAACAACAGAACTAGCGACTCTGCTGGGGAGCCTTTTTGTTCTAGGGTCTCTTTCATTGAAGTTTCTTTCCAAATTTGTCAATTCTCATTCTTGTCCATGGCTTGCATTCATAAATATTCAGTTAGTCCAAGTTGATTGCTCAGTGTTTTAGGTCCATTTTTTATTCTTTTTTAATTTTTTTTAGGAATCTGCGGGTAGGTTATACTATCGAGTATTCTTAGAAAATACACGGATTTTCCATAACACAGTCCCATATGGTACACGGATTGTCTGATGAATAGTCGCATATTTCCTGTAGATGGTTATGTAAAAGCTAGGGTTTTCTCCTAAAATTTTGCTTTTAGATAGTAGGATTATTCTGGGACTTTTTACTAAGCTTGCTTAGGTCTGTCACTTGTTTAAGTCTCTGTTTGTTTGTGTTATAAACCCTCTTTAGTAGGTTAGGTTGGATTCTTGTTTAAGACCCTTTAGGTCTCTCCTCTTGGCATATACTTTGCAGGAGTGTAGGTAGATTCTGAGTCTTCAATCCCTGTCAATACTAGTTTCCACTTACAGTTTGTTTGCTTAAGTAGTTAACCTGAGTTTTCTTCTTCCAAGCTTTGGAACAACTTGGTTTTTAAAAATTGTATAGTTCAGTCCAAGTAGGGTTTTGTCGAACTTTGCACGGTCTTAAAAGTTTTTGTTTATGAGGTATAAAGTGTGAGTCTTTCTTATACATTTGTTCATATTGCTAACTTACATTTGCGTATATTTCACTTCTTTCATTTTCATTTTGAAAAACAAAATAATAAAACAAAGCAATTAGGTGCATACTAGTCTTAAGTAGACACGTTTTGCATTGGTTTTCAAGTTTTCAAAAAGAAAAGGAAAAAGAATTTGATTTCGAAAGTTTAATAAGAAAATTTCATTACTTTTGAAAAAGAAAAGAGGACATAAATGACAATGTTAATTTGAAACACTTTGCTTTACAGTCAAGTAAAAAACACCATAAGTTTCATGATCATTATCCTAAGTAAAGAACAAGCCTTAAAAAGAACGCTCATAATTTAAAATTGATTAGTAACATTTTCTTTTTAGGGACAACACCGACTAGATTAGGCTAGGGTTTTGGATTAGGGCTACATATAACTATCCAAAACCATTTGAAACTCATACATAGTGTCTTGTCACTTAGGAAATCCACTTTTACAACTAGCATAGGAGTCAAGCACGAGGTCGTGCAAAGATTGAGTTTCGAAGATACCCCTCCAACACTTAGTTGAGCATACATGAGGATTGTTGTGTGTTTGAGGATTCATTCAGTACCACCCTTGGCCCTGCGTGGTGTTGGTGTTGTTTGGATTTCGAGATTTGTTACCCTGCCCATGCACATCAGTTAGACCGACGACTATTTCGACAGAACTTTCTTGTAGATTTGGTAGCCTTAGTATCTTGACCTAGGGCTTTTACACAGGTGACAGTGGAAGGATATTTCCATTGTACCTATGACAGACGTGGGAGGAAACCCTATGCAATAATTTGGAAGGTTGGTTGGTGATTCAACCACTTACACCCATAAAAATGGTATCGAGATGTCGGGTAATTGTTCTTCGACTCTTCACTTGTCTGTTATGGGCCCTCATCATCCCAGACATTCCTTTGGAAAGTATATCTTCACCTACATGGTTGTGATGCTTAGGAAACAAATTTAGTGGTGTGTTTTTTGGTTTGCTAGTGATATAGTTCGGCCTTTAAGTGTGTGTAAATAAATTTTTTAGTTGTGGAGGATCAACATCCTCATATATCAAGAAGGTTGTGAAGCATTCCTCCACTTACAACTGTGGAGCCTCCACCACCACCTATAAGGCATAGAATTAAAACAAGCGGTTCATTTGAATGGACTGGTATTAGTGAAAGTTTAGGGGAACCTAAACTAAGGTATAACCAACCTTATCTTCCATGGTAGAGATTGAAGACTTGCAGGCTGAAGAGTTTGCGAGGAATTATAACTCACCTCTCACTGATTTAGGAGATCCAATAATTGTACAAATTAAACTGTTCAATCAACCTGGGTTTGGTGTCCCGACAAGTTTTTTTATGTCTAATACAAGAGAAGGATCAGGGGATATCTATACCCCTACCTCAACTATGTCATCTAGTGGAGTATCTCCTATGCATGTGAGTGTATCAATGTCAAACATACCCATTGCACTAGTAGTATCACTAAACTTTAGTTCGCCAATCTCTGTGTCTCCGAGTACTAGAGTGGTTAGTCCTTCAGTACCCGCGAACACTACTACTAGTCCATCTAATGTGGTGGTCACTAGAATACCCATTGTACCTTTCACATCCTCTCTTTTATTACAAAACTTTCAAAGTAACCCTAGTGGTTCTACTTCTTTCGTTTAAGGGTATCATTGGCATGGAGGACATATTCCTCCATCCTCGCCATACATAGGTCCTACACCTACTTTTTCAAGTGTGTATTCTAGAAGTTAGAATCCTTTCTCGGGATTCAACTTTCAAACTACAAGTTAGGTCTTGACCACACCAGTTGAAAGCTTTAGTTTTTCACTATTCGGTGGAAGAACAACAGCTCCCATGTCCATGACACTCGTCTCGGTCAGAACTAGTCAAACCCAGCATAACACACCTCATATTAGTAATCCATTGGCTTTTGGGTGGAATCCTTTCCAAAACATTGTTACTACTTCACAATCGGTGCTTGGGGGCAACGCCACCCAATCTTATGGGAACATTAGTATGTAACTTCCTCACACCAAGTTCCTCAATACCAAAATTTGGCAATATTAAAATTTCTAGATCTTTCAAAACTAATGAATGACCCTATGTGTCATGATTCGACTTGGCCACCAGTTCCCATCAAACTACCTTCAGATATTCCAAAATTTGAAGGGAAAACTGGAGAGGACCCTAGTGACCATGTCAATACTTTTCATCTATGGTGCTCCTCGAACTCGTTGAACGAAGATTCAATTTGGTTGAGGATTTTTCAAAGGACCTTGACTAGTGTAGCACCCAAATGGTACATTGAACTTCCATTTGCTACTTATGACAATTTCCATGATCTAGCCACAATTTTTCTCAATCACTTTCAACTTTTGGTCTGGTATGATGTCAGTACTAACCTTTTGTAGACCTTTCGACAAAATAAGGCCACTAGCATTTCTGATCACATTCAGGAGTGGAGAAGAAGAAAGAGGTTGATTAAAGCCAATATTACTCATGCGTTTTTATTGGAATGGTTTTGAAAATCCCTATTACCATATATTTCAAAATATGTTTCAAATTTGGGAGTGACGACCGAAGAGGAATCCATTCTCAGGGCCCATAAACTTGACATAATATATGCTCAGTATGGGATCCTCTATGGGATTATACCTAATGTGCCAAGGTCTAATACGGAATTTGTGAAAACTAAGCCTCGACTGCATGCTAATGTCATTGTAGATTCGGTTGAATCACCTACTGTGGAATCACTGGAAAATCAAATACATGAACTATCAGTGAAATAGTATGTGGTAGAAGCAGCCAAGGCTCCCACCTCCTCCCCTTATAATGTAGATGTTTATATTGTGAAATCTACCCAAAAGGGAACTCAGTAGACAAGTGGGAATAAAAACAAAGGGAAGAAAGGGGAGGGAAATCAAAATAAACAAAAACCCATGAACAATGTTGAGGAGGGAAAGAAACAGAAGAAAAATATGTAGTTTCCCTGCAAGCTCTGTTAGGAATACCACTTAACTTACCAATGCCCCATGATGGAAGAAGATCAAAATTTGTTGAAGCAACAACCTGTTGTCCTCAAGGACCCTTTCCTGCAAGGACAAAATGCAACTTCGAGAGATTCGAAGAACTCCGGGGGCACTTAGAACACTCACCATGTTGATCAATCATACATTAATATGGTCTGATCCCAAACTTTCTTGCAAAACAGACCAAAAAACTATGAATCTGAGTCTTTGTAGAAAGATAAACAACCCGCCAAAGCATCAGCCCCACTTTCGATTGAAAAACCGACAGAACCTATACCGAAGATACCGAAAGGTGTCTTCAAGAAGACATATCACAAACTTAATGCGATGGCTTCTCCAACTATTATATTGTGGAGGACCTGGCCCAAACTCCTTGCGATATGTCTGCATTAGAAGTGTTACAAAGTTGTCCTTCACAGCATAATGCACATTTGGCAGCTATCGGTAATATAAATTCTGCATGCTTAATGGCCAAGTTTGATTTATCTTATGTCAAACCCTGCTTTCCTTACCATCTAGCCTTCTAAATTGAAGTAGTCCATGGCGGTAAAACCATCGGACGAACAGTTATAGATGAAGCTGTTGTTAAGATTTCATATGCTAGACAATATATCATGAGTGTTCAATCCAAATTCATAGCAGTAGCATATGCATAATCACTGAAAGAAACACAATCACAAGATAGACACAGTATTTATCCTGGGAAACCCTCAAGGGGAATAAAACGTAGCAAAACTTCCTCTGTATAAGATGTATAATATCAAACCCCAAAACAGATATTCTCCTCCTTGTTGATCTGTCTCTTCTCTCTCTCTCTTATGCGCTACTCAAGTGAGTGAGTTTGTGTTATAATGAGGAATCCAACTCCTCTATTTATATAGATTATGTCAACTGAATTTTACCCTAAACAAGTCAGACCCACTAAACTGTCAGGGCCAACTTTACCTAGGAAGACTCAAAACAATATTTAATATTATTAACTGGGGTACTAATGACCCGACTTACAATGGAGGCTTTACCTCATGACTCTATGGTGACCAATTACAATAGTAACATCCTGACTAAGGAATAATAACATCTCCCTTGGGGTACATCAGTAAAATAAATTTAGAATATCCTTTGAAGTTACAATATTTTAACACTTCCCCTTAACAAGAAGGGTATTCTACTGACAACATCATCATCAACTATAGGAGTAACGAGAGACAATATCTTTAGAAGTATCAAGGTAATACATCTATACGTCATAGGAAATTTTCAACATTCATTAGTAACTGGAATAGTTACTCTTCAATGTCTTCATCTTCCGCAGCACATGATCACTTGATCCTTTTGTAGCAACACTTCTATCTTCTGATCCTTTGTAGCAGCACTTCGATCTTCTCGATCCTTGGCAGCAGCAGTTCGTTCTTCATGATCCTTTGCAGCATCACTTCGATCTTCTCGATCCTTCGCAGCAGCACTTCGATCTTCTCAATCGTTCGTAGCAGCACCACTTCGATCCTTTGTAGCAAAAATTTGATTTTCTCAATCCTTTGTAGACACACTTCAATCTTTTCGATCCTTTGTCGCCATGCTACCTGCGATACACATGATCTCTTTATGGGATGATCAATCCCTATCACTTTAGGACATAGGTCCAAGGATGATGCAATCCTCCATCATCCTACTCCCCCTTAATGAGGAGGGTCCATAGTATTGACCAGTCGATTCATCTACAACTGAATGCAGATCTTGACCGCACCTAGATGTAGTCCCTATCGTCCATAAGGACTCATCGTAGAGCATCCTCAACGTCAAATCTAGGACCACTAGGAAGTGAGTGTTATACTACAGCATCTACATATACATGTAGGCATACTCTCCATATAAGAATATTGTCTGTAGCTACAAATCTCGACCACACCTAGGTGTCGGCCCTCATCATAGGACATCCTCAGCCTGTTAGAGCTAGGACCACTGCATGTGAGTGTTATGCTACAATGTCTGTGAGGACTCATCGTAGAGCATCCTTAGCACTAAAGTAAGGACCAGTCCCAAGTGAGTGTTATTCTATGGCATCTACATATAAATGTAGGTATACTCTCCATACAAGAGTAACATCTATAAGGCAGATCTCGAATGCACCTAAGGACCAGTCCCTATCATCCATGAGGACTCGTTGTAGGACATCCTCAACGTGAAAGCTAGCACCATTTGCAAGCGAATGTTATACTACGATATTCACAAATTAATGTGGTTACTTTCCATGCAAGAGTAACGTCTGCAGGGCCATCCTTAGCTAGTAAGGACCACTCTCATGAACAGAGTGTTATACCTGCATTACCATCCTCAAGAGAGGATATTATCGTCCACAAGTGAATGTCAGGCCTTGTCAACATATTCAAGCGTACTTGGCCTCTTTCATACCGGATATTCACTATCATCTGCCATTGATGACAGTCTTATCATCACTCCCTATTTTCTGGGAGGATCTATATCATTAACCTGCTCCCCCTTTGTCTGAGGAGGGTTCATATCTTCGACCTGTTCTTCCTTTTCGGGAGAGTCCCTATCTTTGACTTGTTCCTCCTTTCTGAAGAGGGTCCATATCTTCATCATTCCTTCTTGCAAGGAAATATTGTAGTCCCATCATTGTTCCTCCTTGCGAGGAAAGTATTTTTGAACTACACCAAGATTGTCACGGAAATATTCAAATTTTACTCGAGATAGAGGATTGGTCAATACATCAGTAACTTTCTCATCGATACTCACATACTGGAGCTTTATAGCTCCCTTTTGTACCATATCCCTTACATAAAAATATCATATTTCTATGTGCTTTGAATTATCATGGAACACAAGATTCTCTATCATCTTTATGCAACTCTGGTTGTCACAAAGAATCACTGTGGTATCCAACTCCATGTGAAATAGTCCTGACATCAGTTTCCGAAGCCATGTCACTTCACAACTAGTGGAGCAAACTGCTATGTATTCTACTTCAGTTGTGCTAAGAGCAACATTGGACTGTTTCTTACTAAACCATGAGATCATGGCATATCCCAGAACATAACATCCACCTGAGCTGCTCTTCCTGTCTTCAACACTTCCTACCCAATCTAAATCTGTATATCCATACAATCTGTAGTCATGATCTCTACCATAGTAAAGTCCAAGATCTATCGTACCTTTTAGGTACCTCATCGCATGCTTTGCAGCTATCAAGTGAACCTGTCTAGGCTTAACTGGATATTGACTTAGGTGTTCACATCAAAGCATATATTTGGCCTTGTATTCATCAGATACATCGATGACCCGATGATTTGTCTATACTGAGTCATGTCCACTAACTCTGATGACTCATCAGATAACAACTTCAGGTTGGTGTCCATGGGTGTGGCCATGGATTTACAATCCAACATATCAAATCTTTTCAAGATTTCTACTATATATTTTCCCTAGTTAAGAAACATTCCTTCTGGGATCTGCCACACTTATATCCCGAGGAAATAATGCATCAACCCAAGATCTTTTAGCTTGAATTATTTAGCTAGATTCCTCTTACTCTCTGTGATCTATTTACCATGCCCTGTCAAAAATAGATCATCCACATGCAGTAATAGTATGACCAGTTCATCATCCATAACCTTCATGTAAAGGTTAGGATCAACTTTACTCTTGGTAAAGCCCAAGCTTGTCAAGAATCTATCTATTCTACCACACCAAGCTCTAGGATCTTGCTTCAATCCATACAGAGCCTTTTTCAACTTACATACATGAGTCACTCTGTCTTCGACTTCAAATCCTTGTGGTTGTTTGATGTAAACCTCTTCCTCAATCATATCATTCAGGAAGGTTGTCTTTACATCCATCTGGTGTAGCTCCCACTTCACCATGGAAGCAAGTGCCATGATGAATTTGATAAAAGTGTACCTTGCTACTGGAGAAAATGTTTCTTCATAATCAATCCCCTCTTTCTGAGAGATCCTCTAGCCACAAATCTTGCCTTGCACTTTTCAATACTTCCATCATCAACATGTTTTATCTTGTAACTCCATTTTGAAGATACCACACTTCTATTTTTTGGTTTGGGTACTATATCCCTAACATCATTATTCATTATCGACTGGTATTATTCTATCATTGCTTCCACCCACTCTTTCTCATGTGCAACTTCCTTATAGTTGGTGGGTTCTTAATCTACAAGGTCACACATCAAAGCTACATAACTGGAGTATGGCTTTGATCTTTTGCTTGTTCTTGTGGAGCCTTCTAGAGCTCCATATCTCTCTGCTTCTTGTATGATTTCTCTTACCCAAGCAGGTCTTCTCTTTTGAGACGTATCCATAGTAGGGTGTTCCTGAGGTTCTAGCATATCATGATCTTCTGATGCTACTATTTCAGCAGAGGGTTCAGCTTCTATCATTCTAGGAGGTACATCCTCTTCATGTACTTCTTCAAGCTGACACCTTCTAGATTTCTTAAGAGTTGTCTCTTCATCAAATGTTACATCCCTACTAATCTCAATATGATGGAATATTGAAATGTATATCCTCAAGGCTTTGGAGAATTCACAGTATCCAACAAATGTTCCCTTCTTTCCATAAGGATCCAACTTGGTTCTCTTCTCTTTTAGAATATGTACATATATTGGACAACCAAATATCTTGAGATGGCTCACTTCAGGTTTCTTTCATGTATACATCTCTTCAGGAGTCTTAAATCCAAGAGCACTGTGAGATAATATATTCTGCACATATACGATTGTTCTTGTTGCTTCAACCCATAGGTGCATGGGGAGGTCTTGGTCATGAATCATTGTTTTCAGTGCTTCCATAATAGTTCTATTCTTTCTTTCCGCAACACCATTCTATTGAGAATTATAGGGAGTAGTTAGTTCCCTCTTGATTCCTACCTCCTTGTAGAATGCTTCAAATTCCTTTGAAGTGTATTCTCCACCATTATCTGATCTCAATGTCTTGATTCTTCTTTCTTAATGGTTCTATATCAATGCTTTGAATTCCTTGAATTTCCTAAACACTTCACTTTCGTTCTTCAAGAAGTATATCCATGTCTTTCTTGAATAGTCATGAATAAATGTGACATAATATTCAAATCCACTTAACGATATGGAGGGCATAGGAACACATACATCAAAATGAATTAATTCCAACATACCTTTAGTATTTGTTTCACTTTTTGGAAAGGGATTCTTGATGTTCTTTCCTCTTACACATCCTTTGCAAGTTCCCTCATGATCAATCTTCAGATATGGTAACCCTATTACCACCTTGCTCAGCTAGGGAAGTGCTTTGTATTTTATGTCAGCAAACCTCCTATGTCATATTTCACTTGAGCTAGTAGTCTCATGGACAAGGGTGGTCTCTGGATGTCCTTTGAGTTTGTGCAATCCTCCTTCTTCTTCTCCAATGACCAAAACATCTTCAAGTGACTTTCCTTTGGACCACGTAAGTACTTGTCCATCTATAAAAGCAACTCTATATCCTTTCTTATCTAGAACTGATATGGAAAGTAAGTTCTTTTTCAAACCTGGTACATACAGTACTTCCTTCAACTTCATGGAAGGCCCAGACTCAATCTTGTAGCTTGATTCACCAATACATTTGATGGGATATTAATAGTCATCTCCTAATGACACTTTCTGAGGAGATTTCTTTTATTCAAGTCTTGACAGAGTTCGCTTCTTCCCTGTCATGTGCTTTGAAGCACCACTATCATTAAGCCATGTATCCTCTCCAAGTGTTATAGACCTAGAGAGTGCATATAATAGTACATATTCTTCTACATCTTCTTCTTTTGTCAATCTCTTTTGAGGTCATTCTTCTTCTTCATCCTCATCCTCAGCTAGATGGGCAAGATTTCTTTTGTTGTTGTTATTCTTTGGTGATGGACACTCTTTGGCAATGTGCCGTTTCTTATGATAGTTGTAGCATTGATACTTTGAGTAATCTTTCTTGTAATTTGCTCTTTTCTTTTGAAACTTCTTCTTTGAAGGTTTATGATTACCCTTCTTGAAGTTTGATTGTTTTCTTCCTCTAGTATGGATGGCTAGAGCCCGATCATATTCTCTGAGTATAGCTTCTCTGTTAGCTACTCTAGCTTCTTCTTGAATGTAATCTTCCCATACTATGTCAAACTTCATACTTTATTTTTTGGCACACGCAGTCTATATGAATGAATCCCAAGGTATAGTGATACCATTGAGAGCAGTCATAATTAGTTCATCCTCATCAAGGGTGTCTCCAATAGCACTTAGTTGTTCCCTGAACTGTGAAACCCTTGTGAACAAATATTGAATTGATTCTCCTTTTCTCATATTGGTGCCCTTCAGTTGAAATCTCAAATCCATCTTTATGTTGATGTTCCTTCCCTCATACATTCTAAAAAGTGCATCATACATTTGCTTTGGTGTCTTCTTAGATGAAACTTGAGTGACCAAGTGATCTTTGATAGAATCAACAATGATCCTCATTGCCTTGATTAGGTCTTGTTCATGCTTCTCCTTAGCTTCAAATTCTGGTGGTTCTGGAACTTCGTCCTTGATGTACTTCTCAAGGCCATTCTCTTTCAAAATGAGACCAATCCTATACTTCCATGCTAGGAAGTTTTCTATGCCTTCCAACTTGTCCTCAAGCTTAGTCCTTGGGGCCATCCTGTCCAGGAGGTCACTAAAAAGTGAAATTTCTCAAAATGAAAAGCTGACCTTACCAGGAGATGCACTTGACTGAGGCAAGTTGGTTGGTCCAACTGATTTCTGGAGATCCCAAATATTCACCCTTCAAATATTACTTGTGAGGTTCCAATTTCTGCAGAATTTATGGTTCTGGTTTTCTGCAGTTTTTTGGTTCATGGCCTAACTAGGGTTCGACTTTCCAAGAGATTCAACCACCAAAAAAATTTGGTCCTGGGTTTAATAGATGTGCTCTAGGGAGGTGCAACTTTCTATACAACATATCTTCCATATTCCAAACTTTGTAGAAACCCTACTTTCTTCCGTAGGGAGAGGAGAGAGAGTTTCACCTTGTGAAAGTCGTCCTATTCATGCTAGATCTGATACCATGTTAAGATTTAATATGCTAGACTAGATATCATTAGTGTTCAATCCAAATTTACAACATTAGCATATGCAAAATCATTGAAAGAAACACAATCACAAGATAGACACAATATTTATCCTGGGAATCCCTCAAGGAGAAGGAAACCCATCAAAACTTCCTATGTATACGATGTATAAGATAAAACCCCAAAACATGTATTATCCTCCTTGTTGATTAGTCTTCTCTCTCTCTCTCTCCTGAACACTACTCAAGTGAGTGAGTATGTGTTATAACAAAAAGCATAACTCCTCTATTTATACACATTATGTCAACTATCTTTTACCCTAAACAAGTCGGCCCCATTAAATTGTCTAGGTCGACTTCACCTAGGAAGACTCAAAACAATATTTTATATTATTAATTGGTGTACTAATGACCCAACTTACAATGGAGGCCTTACCTCATGACTCTATGATGACCAGTTACAATAGTAACATCCCGGCGGAGGAATAAAACATCTCCCTTGGGGTACATCAATAAAATACATTTAGAATATCCTTTGAAGTTACAATATTTCAACAGGTGCATATACGTGTGTAATGATTGTTTCGTGTTGGAAAGATTCGGGATCCCCTGAGTTGGTCCCGTTAAATATCTTGTTGACCGCTTCCAATGGAAGGTCTTTATGTCTGCATGGTATCTTGCCTTATTTTGATATAGAATTGGTAGGAAAATTTGTTCAGTAGAAGTAGAGGTTTTTGATGCTCCTTTGGACTATAATTTACTCTTGGGTAGGATTTGGACCTATTCCATGCGCATTATTCCATCGTTATTCTTTCGAGTCCTCATGTTCTCTCATGAAGGGAAGATAATGACCATTGATCAACTATCTTATACCCAGAAGAGTCTACGGACACATTAGATTCCAATGTTCCCTTAATTATTCAATCATGCCTAATGAATGAAAGCTTAGGGACTAGGATGTACATGTAACTGATGGGAACTTTTGACTTTCCCACTCCTATAAAATTTATAGGAATGACTAGTGTAGGGTAGATTATTTGTACAGCTGTAGATAAAACAAATCAGTGGGTTCTCGCTTCGCAAGCCGAGCCTGATGTGCCCTTATCAGTAGCAGAAATAACCTACCAAGCTATATATGATGCTACTATTGATTCCCTCTCGACTCCTTCCATCTCAAAGGAGCAAAAGGAATCCTACTTGTTCGTGTGGGCAGTGAACTCGACTTATTAATATGATTGCTTGGACATGGTTTTGCCATCCGATGAAGCCATTATGGAGGCCATGATAGTACTCGATAAAATATGTGAAGATTTGCATCATAAGTCTTATTTCTTACCAGAGCTGTGCGGAGTTGAAAACTCCGAGTTCCATGTGAGACTGACTGAAGGTGTTGACCAACCTATAATTCCTTGGTCTAAGGAAGGAGTGTTTGCCGAAGGTAACATGGCAAACATTTTCGTAAGCATACCAATCAACATCTCCACCAAACATCGTGGAAAATGTCTATATCGAAGCAAATTATTCACCCGAAGAAATTTCCATTAACACAACCTTGTTTAAGAAATTTCATTATGTTTGCATGGTCTTACGAGGAGATGTCAAGCGTCAACCCATCTATTAGGGAACATAAAATAAGAACATACCCTAATGTCAAACATGTTCAACAAAAGCTAGGTCTTGTAAACCCGTGGAAAGCGGCAGACGTCAAGGTTGAAGTTGAAAAACTATTGAAGGTTGGTTTCATATACCCCATTTATTTAACAGAATGGGTATCTAACCTAGTCTTGATGGATAAAAACAAGGAACTATACATGTTTGTACTGACTTCAAAGACCTAAATAACGAATATCCTAAGGATAACTACCCTACATCGTTCATAGATCAAATAATCGACGCATGCGCAGGTAGGAAAGTCTTTTCTTTTATGGATGGTTTCTCACGATACAATCAAATCCAAATTAAACTAGAGGACCAACATAAGACTGCCTTCATCTTCCCCTGGGGTACTTTTGCGTATAAAGAGATTTTGTTTGGATTAAAGAATGTTGGGCCTACCTTCCAAGGGGCTATGAATTTCACTTTTCATGACATAAAGCACATTATCTAACCTTACTTAGATGACCTTCCGGCTCATTCTAGGAGAGAAAAGATCATTTGGACCATCTTCGTTTGTTATTTGAAAGGTGTCGACACTATAAGATTCGCTTATATCCCCATAAGTGTGTCTTCTATGTCAAGTCAGGTGACTGCTAGGTTTCATTGTTTCCAACAAAGGTATTAGGTTCGATCCTTTGAAAGTTGAGGCGATTGTTAATATGCCTCCTCCTCGAACTATTTGACAAATTCAAAGTCTACAAGGTAAGTCTAACTTTCTTAGACATTTCATGGTGAATTATGCCAAGATAACGAAGGGTTTCATGCACTTGCTTAAGCAAGAAACTCCATTTATATGGGATGAAGTTGCCCAACAGTCATTCGAGGCATTAAAGAAAGCATTATTACCATCTCCTCTATTGCGTCCACTAAATTAGACGAAGGACTTTATATTGTATCTGGATGCATCAGAATCTACGATTTGTGTAGTGTTTGTTCAGGAAGATGATAAGCTCCAAGAGCATGTCATCTATTATCTCAGTCGGGATTTGGCTAGACCTGAACTAAGATATTCACAGGTCAATAAGTTGGCCTTGGCATTATTGTATGACATTCAAAGTTTATGTCCTTACATATTACTCAGGAAAACTACTGTGGTTGTAGATGTAAATACATTTCTATATCTTCTATCCTGACGAATAATCAAAGGAAAATTTAATAAATGGATTGTCATACTCCAAGAGTTTGACTTAGATTTTCAATCACTAAATTGAAAAAGTCCTTAGTATTCGCGGAACTTATCTCTGACTTCCCAATTGATGAAAGTACAATGATAGAAGATGAATCATTTCCCAATGAACATATCTTCTCAATTTCAATCGATGATCCTTGGTACAAAGATATTTTGATATATCTCCTATAATAACCCCAAAAAATTCGTAAAAATTGAAAAAATTTCATGTAACATATATTGTTTGAAGTCGTCACCGCCTAGGGACCAATAAATACTAACGGTTACTTTTAACAGTCATATTTAGATCTGCACAATTTGTAAACCTTTTAGTTCTGTATAATTATTGGTTTATCTTCATAGTTCTATGTTAATGACTTGAATTTGGTAGTCTACGTTTTTCGAAAGACAAGAAAAGAATACTATGTAAAATCTGATACTGAGTGTGATTTTACTATCTTATGACGAGTAGGAAAGAACTTTAGTTGAGATCGGGGCTTACTTAGCTTACAGCTAATGCAGTGAAGTGATGCTCCTTTTACAGGTTCTATACAAGTAAGCAGTTTTGTTACCAGTATTTCCAGATCGAGATTATCATTCAACTAGCATAGAATAAGATGCTAGTTAAATTGTGTGTTTTGCAGCTTGACCAAGTAAGAGGTATTACTAATCTTTTATTGTTAGAAAACTGCATAAATGTTTGTAAAACAAAATTGTAATAAACTAGATCTAGTTCAGTTATGTTTACCGTCACAGAAATTATTCAAATAACTTTTATTTTGTGTTTTCAATTAAAACTTGTATTTAAATCTAGAAGGTGCATCTTATGGACATATCTCCTTCTGCCATTACTAGTGCAGTAACCTAGGAAATCTATACTCTGTTTGATGTGATCAACAAAAATACTTATGACCAACACTACACATTATCGTTAGTATTTGGTAAAAAGGATTGTTTATAATTATTCAAGTTCTTTCCAAACTTTAATTATTCAAATCCAATGAATTTATTTTAACCAAGTATTTGTCTTTCATTTTCTTTTATATGAAATCTCATTTTATATGAGTTTACTATCAAGGTAAATATTAGTATTTGTAAATCAATGACTAGGCGAAGTCCTAGCTAAATAATCTCTATAGTTCAAGTATTCATATATATAATGGTTTATCCTCCCTTGTTTCCTATACATTTGTATGTTTTAGTTTATTTTAAAACCTTAGTGTATATGAATACCTCTCAAACACAAAGTCTTTGGTTTATGTAAACAAAGAAAAACAAAACAAGGATAATGATACCAAGCAATGATACCATAAGGTTTTGACTTTTAAACAAATGATTTGTGCAGGTTAAACGAGAGTTTAGAACTATATCATGAAACCCAAAATCTCACAAATAAATTGGAGGACACGTGGTTGGTGTTCAAAGATTAGGTTTTGTTGACCTTGAGGTGCCATATAAAATTGTTCCAAACCCTAAAAAAAATCACATTTTGTTTTGTCTCTGCTATGGGGTGGATGAGCTACGAGCTCATGGCCGCCAGGCTTGTTGTCAATCCTCCAATCATTTGCACATAGGCCTTCCATAAGCCATACCGAATTCCTCTGCAAGTTGAGTTTTTATATGCCCATTGTTTTCTTCTGTGTAGGAGATTTCCATCCCCATTACCATAACACTGTAGGTGCTTCTCTTCGTCGTTACCTAGCCTCTGCAAGTTTGTAATTCAAGTTTTGGTGCAATAAAAGTGAGCATGGTGCTTATTGCTGTCGTAGGGTGGTTTTGACTGTCGATTTGAGTGTTGTAAAGTTTAGTTGTCTTCACTGTTGTTTTTACTATGTGACTTTTGTACTCTATGAGTGCTTTTAACCGTACACAGTGTGAAGAGAGTTGTTTGAAAGAGTGAGCTAGGTTATTTGTTTTACGGCTTGTTTCCTATCGTGGGTTTTATCCTTACCTCGTCGTGGCTTGGGACTTCACACTTGAACACTGTGAATTGCATTTTCTTTTGAGAGTGCTCCATTTCAACTCTTGGTACTAACGAAGGAGGCTTGGGTTGGCTTTCCACGTCAAAGAAGCTGTGCAAGCTCCCTTAGGTAAGAATTGAACTTGTAAAAAAAAACTCTTATGCACATTAGAAAGTTATTATTTCGTTAAGTATATGTATCTAACATATTGGGGTTTGCTTTGTGTAGGCTCTCAAGACCAAAGCTCGGTTCTGAACTACTCCACCAACAGGCTTCCATGAGGGCATCCACCTTAGTAATCCTCAGTTTCACCTAGGGTTATCCTCCATGGGTTGTATGGTGGATTAAGATGATACTGCAGCGTGTTGTTGGTTACTTGTTCGGCCGTGGCTATTAAATGCTCTGTTTGTTTTTCAAAGCCCTAGTGGTTGTTTTGTAATGGAAGAATCGGGCTTTCACAGCCGTGACTTAATAAAGTACTTTTGAGGCCTTTTCGGCCATGGTTGAAATATTGTGCTATTATTTCGATTCCTGCTTTAAGCCGTGGTTTTGTTTGAACATGCCATTGGACCATAACAGATATAGTTTCAGTTTTTAGGGTTGAAATGCTAATTGAATTTCTAATTAAGCTTGAAGCTTACTATTTTGTAAATTATTCTTAAATATATTTGCAGTAGTTTTTTTTTTAAACGTATAGGCAACTGTGTTATTCTTAATGTTTGGGTTTTTCTTTGATTCTGTATATAGTATCATAAACAGGATTTTTGTTACTGTAAAATCGATATTTAAATGGGTGATGTTTAAATATGAAAAGAAATGTTCGGACTGTTAGTTTTTAAGTTGTAGTTTGATTTTACATAAATAATAAACTTTTTTCGGTGAGTAGATGGAAAAAAGAAATAAATGGATTATTCGACCGAGGTTTTTTTTAACAGCTTATTTATATAAATTTATTTATGAAAAATCCATATTTTTAATTTCAAATTAGTACATGGTTAGTGTTGATTATAATGTTATTTTGATTTTATTTTACTTGGATTAATAATGAATTTAACTCATAAAATATTTAGCCATATTTATTGTTCTTCTATGTTAACCCTGTTTATTTGATTACTATCTATATAATGTCTTTTAAATAATATGATATTAAGCTTATAGTAAATAACCTATCTACTGTGTAAATAATTCCAGAGATTAAGTATATTTAACTTCCTAGAGATAGATTTGTCTATATCATTACAGACTACTTTATTTAAGAAATACTTCTAATTTAAAACAGAGAAACATACAGAGGAATAACTCTCATGAAACCTGTAGAAAGTAAATAAACATATTCAAGCATACTCCATTCAGTTCTTCATCTATATCTAATCCAACCTATTGTACTAGAGTACTACCTTACAAAAGGTGTGGAAAAATACAGTTTAGTTATTTTCTTTTTATTTATCAATAAAATCATAAATTCTTCTATTCATAAACCCTAATCTAGCTAGTTCAGAACTTATTAATATTTACAGCCTATACATTTCTCCTAACTAACCCTAGCAACAATAAAAAACAAAGGCATAACATATCTTTACTGAACCATAAACTTTCCAGATAACAGTAAATACTTGGATAATTAAATCAAACAAGTAGAACCTAGAAATATAGATGAGGTGACAACAGCTTAAGGAACCCATTCCTCCCAACCAACTCCTGGAGAACGGCCGAACTGCAATTCCCAGGACCCCCGAGCTTGTCTCCTGGCCCACCTGGTAGAAGTACTGGGTGAGAGATGTAGTCTAGCAATCCTCTGCAACTCTACTGAGTCTTCAGCAGTAAATCAGTTCTGCTTACAACAGTATGAACTCAGCTTGGAATAGCTGCACTAGTTCAGGTCTTCAGCACTTTTCCACTCACACTTATTTCAGCTAGTCCCCTCCATCGAATTCTCTTGTCCACTTCATTCACTCAGAATGATCACCAATCCAGAATGAGCAGCCTCAGTTGTCTTCAATGGGAAGTTTCATTAGCATGCCTAGGTCTTTTGGGTTAGTTTTTACTTAATGAGTCACCTGCTCTTGTTCCACTTTCTTGGGGAATCATGACCACAAAAATAGGGAAGTTGCCACCTGCAATAGCTAGAAGTAGTTTGAGGATGTTTCCACATGTCAATCTCCTCTCAACCCAGCCTCCTCCATCAAGTGTCTAGTAAAACACTCATTTAACAGCTTCCCTAAGCTGTTGTCTCATCTTTCATTTATTTATTAATAAAATAATATGAAATTACATTAAATTATCCTTGACCTCACTTGGTCATTAATTACAAACTTTAACATAAAATATAACATAATGTTTCTTAAAACATAAAAATGTTTTGCAAATTGGGGCATGTGACATACACACCCCCTTAATTTATAACATCGTCCTCAATGTTATTTATTCTTCGTCATCAGAATTGCCCTGAAACAAAATTGGATATGCATCCCGTATATGACTTTCCAATTCCTAGGTGGCTTTTTCTGGGCTAAGGTGCTTCCATTGCACCTTCACCCGACCAATGGTGCAATTCCGAAGCGAGATCTCCCTTCTTTCAAGGATACAATCCGGTTCCACCAGAAAATCTCCTTCGGGCTCCACCTATACATCATTCCAGTTAATAACATGAGTAGCATAATTGACATATTTTTTTAACACAGAAATATGAAAAACATTATGAACCTTTAAGTTTGGCAGTAAAGCTAACTGATATGCTACCTGTCCTATTCTGGACATTATTTCAAAAGCTCCACAATGTTAGGGTGCTAACTTAGCACAACTTCCTAATCTCAGAGAACTCTTTTTAGGTCTCACCGTAATAAAGACATGTTCACTTACCTGGAACTCCTTTTGAGTTCGTTTAAGGCCTGCTTGACTTTTCTATCGATCTTGCACAACTTTCAAGTTACCTTGCACCTGTTTTGCAATTAACTCCATGTCTTTTAATAATTCAGGTCCTAATACTAGTCTGTCAACTCGATTACTCCATGAGATGGGGGTATTGCACTTCCTGCCATACAAAATTTCAAAAGGACTATACCTTGCTGAGGCTTGGTAGTGATTATTGTAAGAAAACTCTAACAAGTGTAAGTAATATTTCCATTTACCTGGTTGTTCTTTTACATACATTCTGAGAAGATCTTCCAATACCTGATTCACTCTTTCAGTCTATCTATCTCTCTGAGGATGGAAGGAGGTACTGAAATTTAATGTAGTATTTAGTCCCTTAAACAAAGACTTCTAAAAGTTGTCCGTAAACTTAGGGTATCTATCTGAAATTATTACTTTTGGTATTCCATGTAAACGAAAAATTTGTTTTAGGAATATATTAGCAATATTTGCAGCTTTATAAGTAGTTTTTATAGGTATAAAATGAGTTGCCTTGCTTAGTTTATCGACAACTACCATTATTGAGTCATTCATATTTTGATTTCTAGGTAGTCCTGTAATAAAACCAAGGCTGATTATCTCCCACGTCCAGCTAGGAATAGGTAATGGCTGAAGTAACCCAGCTGTATGCTGGTGTTCAGTCTTTACTTGCTGACATTCAAAGCACTTAGCAATGTATTCTACCAATTCATTTTTCATGTTTGGCTAGAAATAATCCTTTCTTAGCATGGTTATAGTCTTCGGATAACCAGGATGCCCTGAATAAGGAGTCTTATGAATTTTGTTTAAAATCAACAACTTAATCTTAGGTACATTAGGTATGTATAGTCTATCTTTATATAATAATAATCCTTTTTCATTTAAACTATACCTTGTACTTAAACTTTCAATTAAATTTTCTCTTACCTTGGCTTGTAATTTCTGATAATTTTCATCTAGTCTTATTCCTTCTTCTAGTTGTTGTTCTAAATCTGTTTTATAGGTGATGATTGCTGCTACAAAACTTAATTTTGCATTCCTGCTTAAATCATCAACAACCTTATTTTCTTTGCCCTTAATATGTTGGATTTCAAAATCATACTCGCTAAGGAAAGCTAGCCACCTAGCTTGCATAGCGTTTAAGTTAGGTTGATCCAACAAGTATTTTAACCCTTTATTATATGTCATTAGTAAAAACTTTCTTCCGATTAAATGATGACACCACATTTTTAAGGCATGTATGACAATAGCCAATTCTAAGTCATAGGTCGCATAATTTTTCTCATGAATCTTCAGCTTCCTAGACTCATAAGCAATGACGTGTCCTTCCTAAGTTAAAACTCCACCAAAACCGTCATTGCATGTGTTAGTACATATTATAAAGTCTTTATTAGGGTCAACAATTCTTAAGATTGGTGTGGTGGTTAATAATGTTTTTAACTTTTTAAAACTATCTTCACACTTTTGACTCCACTCGAATTTCTTCCCTTTCTTCTGTAAAGAAGTTATGGGATTTGCAATTCTTGAAAACCCTTCGATAATAGCCAGTAATCCCCATGAATGATAGTACGTCAGTTACGTCTTTTGGAACTGGCCATTCTTCGATTGCCTTTATCTTTTCGGGATCAACAAAAAATCCTTCTTTAGTCACTACATGACCCAGATACTATATTTTATCCTTAAATAAATCACATTTACTAAATTTTGCATAGAGCTGATGTTCTCGTAACTCTTGTAAAACAATTTTTAAATGCTCTTTATGTTCTTCTTTAGACTTTGAGTAAATTAAGATGTCGTCAATGAATATGACCACAAATTTATCAAGGTATTTATGCATTACATTATTCATTAGACACATCAAGACAACCGGGGCATTAGTAAGCCCAAATGGCATAACAACAAACTCGTAGTGACCATACCTAGTCCTAAAAGTTCTTTTAAAGATGTCTTCATCTTTCATTCGGAACTGGTGGTAACCAGATTGTAAATCAATCTTTGAGAAAACAGCTGCTCCATGTAGCTGATCAAACAAATCATCTATGCGGGGTAACAGATATCAGTTTTTTATAGTCATTTTATTTAGTTGACGGTAATCTATACATAATCGTAGAGTTTCGTCCTTCTTCTTAACAAAAATAACAGGTGCTCCCTAGGGAGACACGCTAGATCTGATATAATTTTTATCAATAAGTTCTTTTAACTGTGACTTTAATTCATTTAATTCCAATATATTCATCCGATAAGGGGCTTTTGAGCTGGGCACTGCACCAGGTACCAGCTCAATAGTGAAGTCTAACTCCTGCTTCGGAGGCAGTCCCAGAATTTCTTCTGGAAATACATCCGAATACTCCCTTAAGATCGGAATATCTTCCAGTTTTACTTTATCTTCGTTATTAGTATTTTCTTCATTAATTACTGTTACAGCAAAGGCTTTATAGCCCTTCCGAACAACTCTCTTAAGTTGCAAAGCAGAGATCTGTCTTATATCCGTTTTCCTAGGGATTTCTTTTACATTTACTATTTCTTCATCGTTATTTACGCACGTAAAGGTTTTATCGAAACACTTCAGGACTACCCTATGCTGTTATAACCAATCCATACCAATTAACATTTCATAATAACCTAAAGGTAATACATTAATCTTAACATAGGTTTCAAACTGATCCATTTTTACTATACAATTCTTAACAAAGCTAATCGCCTTTCTTTTTGCACCAATGGCTAGCTGGACTAACCAAGACTTTGCAAACTTTTCTACTGATAACTTGCATTTTTCTACTAAATCAGGAGAAATATAACTTAAGCTAGCCCCTGGATCAATTAAAATAGATATAGGTATTTCATTCAGCTTACCTTCCACTTCCACCATGGAAGTTTGATAGTCCGTCTGCCTGTTCTCTAGTGCTGCATTGATCCTGGCCATTGTCTTTGCTAGATCACTGATTGTCACCTCCTCCTATATCGTATGTATGTTGCTAAGAGTCTTCTTCTGGTCGGGGCAAGCTCATGCATAATGAGGACCATACATTCCCAGCACTTTACTAGTTCCTTTCGTTCAAAATTCTTGGTATAGTTACTGTGATTATTAATAGATTCTTTATTTATTTGACCATTATTCGTAAATTACCTTTGTTCCCTTGGAAACTTTTATTAGGAAAATTTTGTGTGTTATTATTTTTAAAATTTCGGTTAGGTACAAAACCTTTCTTCCTTTGTTCAAAATTATTAGTTCTTTTAGCCTTCCAGTTTGTCATACTTTTCTTTTTGCAATTCTGTTCATAATAGAAATTCACCTTTCTCATGTCTAAAGTTTTTGGATTGTCATATTCAATTATGTCTTTTATATGAAAGGGTAAGCAGCTTAGAAACCGATGTAACTTAGGCTTCTCATCCACAATGTAAGGCACATATCTAAGCAAACTTAGAAATTTACTGTTTAGGTCTTTCATATTCATTGTTCCCAGTTTTAATTCATAAAACTCCTTAGCCCGCTCCTCGTAGTACTGTTCAGACAAAAATTTCTTCTTAAAATATTTCTTAAACGTACTCCAGTTAATGTTCTTCTCCCTAATGCCTTTAACTCTTTTTAGGTCCTGCCACCAAATATATACCTTCCCAGTGAGGTTGTAAATAGCCATTCTGGCTTTTAGTTAATTAGAATAATTCTAAATTTGAAAATATTTCTTCATCCCAGACAACCATGATTCAGCTTCTTCTCCCTTCTCAGTTTCACCATTAAAGGTTGGTGGTTTTATTTTCTTAAATTCCCTAGAGATTTCTTCGTAAGGTTTAAATTTTCTCTTTCTTGTATGATGATTATCTTTGCTACTATCACTAGTGTATTGATAATTATTTTTATGTGGATCGCCATAAACCTCAGAAGATGAGCTACTTTCAATTTTAAACTGTTTAGACTTTTTATTTTTATGTTGGTAAAGCATATCTTCAGGCTCTATTTGTTTATCTTTTTCTTCATTCTTGAATCTTTCCATTAAAATCTGATTCAGCTCATGCTGAGCTCTCAGAATTCTGTCATTTTCTTTTTTGACTATTTCAATCTCTGTTCTTAGTTCCTTGACTATTTGTAATAATTCAGAAGAGTTATTAGTTATTTCTTCTTGTATGGGTTCTCTTTTAGAATTACTTCATTCAGTAAACGGGGACTCCTCATCCGCATATTCTTCCAATCTTTCCATACCTGCAGTTAAATCAGAAAAATTTTCTGGAAGTATATTTCAAAAGAAAAGTAAAAATCAGTATGCATGTTTTAATTCCACTGTTTATTTATGCAAGTTGAGCCACATTTAGGCCTAGTGTCTGAACCTTGTGCTCTGGTACCACATGTAATAACCCAAAAAAATTGTAAAAAGTTAAAAAAATTCATGTAACATATATTGTTTGAAGTCGTCACCGCCTAGGGACCAATAAATGCTAACAATTACTTTTAACAATCATATTTAGAACTGCACAATTTGTAAACCTTTTAGTTCTGTATAATTATTTGTTTATCTTCATAGTTCTATGTTAATGACTTGAATTTGGTAGTCTATGTTTTTCGAAATACAAGAAAATAATACTATGTAAAATCTGATACTGAGTGTGATTTTACTATCTTATGACAAGTAGGAAAGAATTTTAGTGGAGAACGGGGCTTACTTAGCTTACTGCTAATGCAGCGAAGTGATGCTCTTTTTACAGGTTATATACAGGTAAGCAGTTTTGCTACCAGTATTTCCATATCGAGATTATCATTCAACTAGCATAGAATAAGATCCTAGTTAAATTGTTTGTTTTGTAGCTTGACCAAGTAAGAGGTATTACCGATCGTTTATTGTTAGAAAACTGCATAAATGTTTGTAAAACAAAATTGTAATAAACTAGATTTAGTTCAGTTATGTTTACCATCACAGAACTTATTCAAATAACTTTTATTTTGTGTTTTTAGTTAAAACTTGTATTTAAATCTAGAAGGTGCATCTTATGGACAAATCTCCTTCTGCCATTATGAGTGTAGTAACCTAGGAAATCTATACTCTGTTTGATGTGATCAACAAAAATACTTATGACCAACACTACACAATATCGTTAGTATTTGGTAAAAAGGACTATTTATAATTATTCAAGTTCTTTCCAAACTTTAATTATTCAAATCCAATGATTTTATTTTAACCAAGTATCTCTCTATGATTTTCTTTTATATGAAATCTCATTCTATATGAGTTTACTATCAAGGTAAATAATAGTATTTGTAAATCAATGACTAGGCGAAGTCCTAGCTAAATAATCTCTATAGTTCAAGTATTCATATATATAATGGTTTATCCTCCCTTGTTTCCTATACATTTGTATGCTTTAGTTTATTTTAAAACCCTGGTGTATATGAATACCTCTCAAACACAAAGTCTTTGTTTTATGTAAACAAAGAAAAACAAAATGGGGATAATGATACCAAGCAATAATACATAAGGTTTTGACTTTTAAACACATGATTTGTGCAGGTTAAACGAGAGTTTGGAACTATATCATGAAACCCAAAATCTCGCAAATAAATTGGAGGACATGTGGTTGGTGTTCAAAGATTAGGTTTTGTTGACCTTGAGGTGCCATATAAACTTGTTCCAAACCCAAAAAAAATCACATTTTGTTTTGTCTCTGCTGTGGGGTGGACGAGCTGCGAGCTCATGGCTGCCAAGCTTGTTGTCAATCCTCCAATAATTTGCACACAGGCCTTCCGTAAGCCATACCAAGTTCCTCTGCAAGTTGAGTTTTTATATGGCCATTGTTTTCTTCTGTGTAGGAGCTTTCCATCCCCATTACCATAACGTTGTAGGTGCTTCTCTTCATTGTTACGTAGCCTCTGCAAGTTTGTCCTTCAAGCTCTGGTGCAGTAAAAGTGAGCACGGTGCTTGCGGTTGTCGTAGGGTGGTTTTGACTGTTGATTTGAGTGTTATAAGGTTTAGCGGTCTTCACGGTCTTTTTTACTATGTGAGTTTTGTACTATGTGAGTGCTTTTAACCATACATAGTGTGAAGAGAGTTGTTTGAAAGAGTGAGCTAGGTTTTTTGTTTTACGGCTTGTTTCCTATCGTGGGTTTGATCCTTACCTTGTCGTGGCTTCAGACTTCACACTTGAACACTGCGAATTGCATTTTCTTCTGGCAGTGCTCCATTTAAGCTCGTGGTACTAACGAAGGAGGCTCAGGTTGGATTTCCACGTCAAAGTTGTTGTGCAAGCTCCCTGAGGTAAGAATCGAACTTGTTAAAAAAAACTCTTCTGCACATTAGAAATTTATTATTTCATTAATTATATGTATCTAACATATTAGGGTTTGCTTTGTGCAGGCTCTCAAGACCAGAGCTCGGTTCTAAAGGACTCCACCAACAAGCTTCCATGAGGGCATCCACCCCAGTAAGCCACGGTTTCACCTGGGGTTCTCCTGCACGAGTTGTATGGTGGACTAAGATGATATTGGTGTGTGTTTTTGGTTACTTCTTCGGCCGTGGCTATTAGATGCTCTGTTTGTTTTTCAAAGCCCTACTGGTTTTTTTGTAATGGAAGAATCGGGCTTTCACAGCCGTGACTTAATAAATTACTTTTGAGGCCTTTTCGGCCATGGTTGAAATATTGTGTTGTTATTTTGATTCCGGCTTTAAGCCGTGGTTTTGTTTGACCAGGCCATTGGGCTGTAACATATATAGTTTTAGTTTTTAGGGTTGAAATGCTAATTGAATTTCTAATTAAGCTTGAATCTTACTATTTTGTAAATTATTCTTAAATATATTTTCAGTAGTTTTTTTTTTAAACGTAAAGGCAACTGTGCTATTCTTAATGTTCGGGTTTTTCTTTGATTCTATATATAATATCCTAAACATGATTTTTGTTACTGTAAAATCGCTTTTTAAATGGGTGATGTTTAAATATGAAAAGAAATGTTCGGACTGTTAGTTTTTAAGTTGTAGTTTGATTTTACATGAATAATAAACTTTCTTCAGTGAGTAGATGGAAAAAAGAAATAAACTTTTAAGTTGTAGTTTGATTTTACATAAATAATAAACTTTCTTCAGTGAGTAGATGGAAAAAAGAAATAAATGGATTATTCGACCTAAGTTTTTTTTAACAGTTTATTTATATAAATTTTATTTATGAAAAATCCATATTTTTAATTTCGAATTAATACATGGTTAGTGTTGATTATAATGTTATTCTGATTTTATTTTACTTGGATTAATAATGAATTTAACTTAGTAAATCTCTAGCCATATTTACTGTTCTTTTATGTTAACCTTGTTTATTTGATTACTGCCTATATAGTGTCTTTTAACTAATATGATATTAAGCTTATAGTAAATAACCTATCTACTGTGTAAATAAGTCCATATATTAAGTATATTTAACTTCCTAGAGACAGATTTGTCTATATCATTACAGACTACTTTATTTAAGAAATACTTCTAATTTAAAACAGAGAAACATACAGAGGAATAACTCTCATGAAACCTGTAGAAAGTAAATAAACATATTCAAGCATACTTCATTCAGTTCTTCATTTATATCTAATCCAACCTGCTGTACTAGAGTACTACCTTACAAAAGGTGTGGAAAAATACCATTTAGGTATTTTCTTTCTATGTATCAATTAAATCATAAATTCTTCTATTCATAAACCCTAATCTAGCTAGTTCAGAACTTACTAATTTTTACAACTTATACATTTCTCCTAACTAACCCTAGCAGCAATAAAAAACAAAGGCATAACATCTCTTTATTGAACCATAAACTTTCCAGATAACAGTAAATACTTGGATAGTTAAATAAAACAAGTAGAACCTGGAAATATAGATGAGGTGACAATAGCTTAAGGAACCTGTTCCTCCAAACCAACTCCTGGAGAACAGCTGAACTGCAATTCTCAGGACCCCCGAGCTTGTCTCCTGGTCCACCTGGTAGAAGTACTGGGTGAGAGATGTAGTCTAGCAATCCTCTGCAACTATATTGAGTGTTCAGCAGTAACTTAGCTCTACTTACAGCAGTATGAACTCATCTGAGAATAGCTGCACTAGTTCAGGTCTTTAACACTTTTCCACTCAAACTTACTTCAGCTAGTCCCCTCCATCGAATTCTCTTGTGCACTTCATTCACTCAGAATGATCACCAATCCAGAATGAGCAGCCTCAGCTGTCTTCAATGGGAAGTTTTATTAGCATGCCTAGGTCTTTTGGGTCGATTTTTACTTAATGAGCCACGTGCTCTTGTTCCACTTTCTTGGGGAAACATGACCACAAAATAGGGAAGTTGCCACCTGCAATAGCTAGAAGTAGTTTGAGGATGCTGCCACATGTCAATCTGCTCTCAACCCAGCCTCCTCCATCAAGTGACCAGTAAAACACTCATTTAATAGCTTCCCTAAGCTGTTGTCTCATCTTTCATTTATTTATTAATAAAATATTCTGAAACTACATTAAATTATCCTTGACCTCACTTGGTCACTAATTACAAACTTTAACATAAAATATAACATAATGTTTCTTAAAACATAAAAATGTTTTGGCAAATCGGGGCATGTGACATCTCCAGACTTTGAAGTGTCTTATAACCTTCTCATGAGGAAGGCGGTGAAGTTACGAATGAATGCAAAAAACTACCTCATTATCGGGGATACATTATATAGAAGAGGGTTATATTCTATTCCACATCGTTGCCTCACTCATGAGCAGACAAAGTTTGTACTAAATGATTCTCATAGTGGAGCATGTGGGGGTCATTTATCTGGGTTAGCAACAACCCATAAAATCTTACGTGTCGGTTATTTTTGGCCCACCATCTTTATAGATTGTGTGGATGTTGTGAAACGTTGTCATCCCTGTCAGCTTTACACTTGAAAGATGCGGTCACATCCTTCTCTGCTACATCCCATCATCGCGGTAGGGCCCTTCACCAATTGGGGGTTATATTTCATGACCTGCAACCGGGTATCTACTTGGGGGCATAAATACATCATTGTCGATGTAGACTACTTTGCCAAGTGGGAAAAGGAAATTCCTACCTTCAAAGTCGATGGTGAGACGACAACATATTTCGTATTCAATCAAATCATTGCTATATTTGGTATCCCGAAGCAGATTGTCACGGAAAATGGAAATCACTTCCAAAACAAGATGATGACTCAATTAACTACTTTGCTAGGATTTAAACAAGATCACTTGTCTTTCTTTTACCCATAGGCGAATGGACAAGTAGAAGTCATAAATAAAACTTTGAAAACCATTCTAAAGTGGACCATTAATGCAAGTAGATTAAATTGGCACATCACGTTGTATCCTGCACTTGAGGTATATCAAATGATTGTCAAGACTTCCACAAGGTTCTCCCCTTTCCAACTCGTTCACGGGGTTGAAGCAATTACACCTATAGAATGTGAAATATCGTCATTAAAAATTGCAATACATTTGCTACCTAACATTTCTAACATAGAAAAACATTTGTTTCATTTAGAACACCCAGATGAACAATGCAGAGATGCGCTTACAACAAATGAGGCACATAAACAACGGGTCAAAAACTAGTATGACAAAGCTGTTAAACCTAGGGTTTTCTCTGAAGGAGAACTTGTCTTTGTTTACGATCAAGATCATGAACCCTTGGGGCCAGGAATGTTCAAGTCCATGTGCCTAGGTCTATATATTGTGTCCAAAGTCTTGAAAAAGAGTGCTTATGAATTAGTAGACTACAATGGCAATAAGTTGCCTGAACCTCAAAACAGGCTCTACCTGAAAAAATTATTATGCTTAGGATATGTGTTTTTTCTTGTATATATCTGTATAACTTTGAAATTAGTTATCGTGTGTTATTGTTTCTTATGTAAATCCATTGTTATTTCATATGTCAATGTATATGTTCATAGGATTTGTTGACAGTGCAAGTCGTCGCACTTGTAAATTGGCTTCAACCGAATGGGTAATTTATGCACCCATGTTACCTCGGGAGGTGCTTGTTTAGGTCCTCAACTAATAATATGGCGGAGTACATCGCAGTGATACAAATGACAAGGGACACTATGTTACATGATATTACGTGTCTAGAGGTTAGACTTGACTACCAGTTAGTAGTCTCTCAGCTTAGTGGATATTATCAAGTAAGACATCCTACTTTACTACGTCAGTTCCTACGAATTATTGAAAGACATTTTAATTATATTATATACAAGCTTATTCCAAGAAGGCAAAACACAGTCATTGACTCATATGCAAATTATATCTTAGTTTGGCATTTGTCACATACATTATAAAAAATATTCAGATATACACATAGAAACACATGTAAATAAGCCACCATATATATATGTGTGTGTGTGTGTGTGTGTGTGTGTAAAATAGGTCTGTAAAATTGAAGCCCTATTCCAAAAATATCCAATCATAATTTCATCAAAATACAAAAAATAGGATCACAATGCCTCTCCATGTTAGAAAACTATGGATACTCTGCAACAACCTCTCGATAGCAAAGGACGGTCCTGCACACCTTCCTAAGAAGGCGTAACCATGAAGGAGGCGCACCCACTACATGCTCCTGCATATGAATGGGAATCCTCTCCATCCTCAAAGTGGGAATATCATGAGTAAGGCAGGTCAACTTCCCCTCTACAACTCAGAGCATGGAATCAACACGACCTCCCTCAACTAGTTGTACATATGTCCTAGGATGGTCATCCGGCTGAACAATTCCAATATCTGCATCACACAAACTTGACTTAGACTCGTATAATTTACATGTGTATATACACTTATATACAAAAAAATTAAAAATTAAAAATAAATATTTGAAACTTACACATCTCTACCCATGCCTCTCCAGGAGGCAGCACAAGCTCAGGGTCACCATGGAAGTCTAGTCCGGCATAAGGAAACTGCTCGAAGGAAGGTACCTGTTTTCTCCACCATGCATAGAATTCATCATTGTAAGCTCCTTAGATATCACCTCCACCCTGGAGAACAAAGACATCTCCCCACCGTGTGAGTCTAGGCTCACGTGAATGTGGATGGGGGAGTATCACCCTAGGGCTCAATGTAGGTACTCGCTCAAAGAAGAAGGCCACTAGGATGCCGGGGTAACCAAAGTTTTTTTTCTTACCTATCTTGTAATCTGACAATTGCTTCTTCGTATTAACAACTAGCTCGAAACACCAGTCGAACACTACATTCCTTAGGCATTCCACTCCAAGGTGCATATGGTTACGAGTGCCTAGGTGGAATGATGATACACCCACCACCCATGTGATGGTAATTCTCACAATCACCTTGAGTGGGAAACAAGCTATCCGGCCAATAGGAACCTATCTACCAGATTTCGGTGATCCAGGGAAGCAATATGTGTTCACATAGTCCTAAACACTAAGTGGGTCACTCCCAAGACTAGAGCCACTCAAATTCATCGACATTCCTATATGCGATAAACCTATGATAAAGTAAATATCTTCAACAGTGATTTCTAATGTTTCACCTTGTAGGTTGAACAAGCCCTGATCAGGATCCCAAAGTCATACTAGGGACTCTAGCAATCTGACTTTTGCATGCATGTTCGTCGTGCGAGAAAACTTTAACAAACCACATCATCGAAGAGCGTTTAATGTTAAAGGATATTGTAATTCTTCCCTATTAAGATCCTCGTGCTCCCTTTCTCGCCATTCAAGCACCATATTACCTGCAAACAACCAGGTTTTTGGTTATTTTCGTAAAAAAACATGTAACTCCCAGCATATGTGACTGTGCAGTTAGAACAGAGCGTATCATATGCGGGTATCTTGTTGCATACCAACATATTTTTCTCAAATATGGTATTTTGCAATGGGATACCTGCGTATTCCACATGGTGTTGTTTTAAAATCACTAAAACACCTAAAATGGCAGAAAAACTTCAAAAAAATGGCAGGAAATGAAAGATGGGAGAGAGATGAATTACCTACAACTTGCATAAATCGATTTGGTCCACTGGATTCACCATACAAAGCATTTGAAGATTGAAGGTAAAACTTGCACTATTCAAGGTAAAAGTCAAAATGAATTGTTTTTTAACCAAATCCACTATTTATGTTAAAAAATTCAAATTTCTTACCCACTTTTATATAGTTTTTGGTCATTTATGAATATTTTGACTAATAGGTCATTGTTTTTTGCCTAGTATTTCAGGTCATGGATGAAATTTGAACATGTTTCCTTGGCATATAAGGTAGGATTTGGTTCCATTGCATCTTGCATTTATACCAGATCCCGTTCTGAACCATAGGATTCCCTTTTTATCCATGGACTGCGATACATAACCTCGTCTTATCCTTCAAACATCGTTGTTCTTCCGTGGATTAGAACCAACCTAACATGGGATACCTTAGTTAGAACAATTCTTATCATTTCAGTACCCATGTTGCATGTTTCTAGGTCACATGAGCCTTCATAGTTGTCTTACATGCAAAAAATTAACCTCATACTTTATCTTTTGCGGACTATCCTTTAATATAAGGCTCTCGTCATATGGAGTTATCTTCAAGCCCTCTATTGACTCCTTAAATATGACTAGATTTCTAAGATACTTGTTCTTTTAGACTCGCTAAAGTAAATGAAAGATCATCCACATTGGTGCAAGTTTAACCCTTTTCTGGACCATGTGGATTACCTACGAAAAATGAATACTCTAGTTCACTGTGGCTAGAAGACTATTTCCAGGTATAGGTTTGTCTCTTTTTCGGGCCTGGAAGACTAAATTTATGAGAAATGAACCTATTTGAGCTTACTTTTTATTTTTCGTGCTCTAGATTAAACTAAGAAAAAGATTATGAGCGTTCTTTATGTCATTGTCATGCTCCTTAAAACTTAGTACAAAGCGATTTTATTGTTGGTTTCCCCATACTCATTAATAAATGGAACATCCTAAGTGATCTTTCATTCCTTCACACTCGTTAAACTAAGGCTATATGCTTGCTTTTGAAGGAGCATCAATTCGATGATAGTTTACCCCTTTTTTCGGACCTTACTTACTAAATACGAAAAAGGAATACCTTAGTTCCTCAGAAGATAAGAGAGTACTCCTCTGGATTGTTTTATACTTTTTCGAACTCAAGAGACTAACTTTACAAAAAATCACCCCCCTAGAGTCTTCTTTGGAGTTTTCAGAATCTCAAATTATGAAAACACCACTAAGCATTCACTAATTCCAGCTCATAATATCCACAAATCAGTGCTTTATTAAGCAATATTCTATATTTTCTTCAAGCTTGTTCAAAAATGAAGAAGACCTAGAGTTTACTTTCTTGGACTCGTTAAAACTTAATAAGAGAGGAAGGAAGGAAATACTCTCTTTACTGTAAGTTTGTTTGCAGCAAGTCCCTTTAACAAAGCACTAGTTTGAGCCTCTCGGTACTCATGTTTCAGTTTTAAATTTCCCAGTTTCAACTAGCGCTTTGAGTTACTACTCCTCCACAGTTTACTTATCCATAGTACATGGGGAATCTAGCAATGTCCCCTACATTACATATGAGTCCAACTGTTTATCCCGAAGTTTCAAGCTGTCTTGATTCATCTCTATGTTGAGCTCACTGTTCAAGGATTGCTAACCTATGTTGGTTTACGTCGATCCCCATCATGTTCATCTCTGAGTTTGATCTATGCTTACCTTCCCCTATGTAGTCTACTAGTTTCATGTGACCTGTTGAAGGATTCATTATCTTCCCTCTCACACCTGGCTTCCTATCAGCCCCTGCTTATAATGATGAAGACCTTGAGTTTTGATAGTACCTTGGGATCCACTCTCCATCTCAGTGGTTTCCTTTGCATTGATTGTTGGTACAACTCTTTTACCGATATTCCGATGTCGTCCTCCATGTTCGACTTCAACTACTATATTCACATGGTAGGATTTGTACTTAGTACTTTTGTATTTGGACGAAGACCTTGGGTTTGCAGCCTATGAAACCTAAGTTGTGCAATATCATGTCATGATTTGTGACACCGCTCTAGCTATTGAAGATTTGTTATTGTACTCAGGTGGCTATGATCCACCTTGTAAACATCTATGGCCTTGTAGCCCGTATTATATGATGTATATGTATCTTGTAAAGGAGATAAAGTTCCACATTATTGAACATAGCATCCTCAGTGATGATTTTGTAACAATGACCTCTATTTGACTGTTTCGGGTACTTCTCTGCAGCCTAGATTCTTAGTCGTCTGAGCTAAATATTGTAATGTATTTCGGCCATCCTTACCCTCTGACCTCATAGATTAGGGAGCATCTATTACACCTTGAAACAACACTTCTCTGCCCAAGTAACGACACTAAATGTGTTTTCACACAAAAGGACAATATGGATAGAAGTATCCCTAACTTTATAATAGGATTGGACCCTTGATACACACCATCAACTCTAGTATCATCATTCTTTGTCTATGAACTCACCTTGAATACCTGATTTTCCTTATAACAACTTGTGTACCATACGCAAGTTGCCCAAAAGAAACCCGAGTATCAATCCTAAGTGTTGAATACGCGAGTTTCCTTAAGGAAACCCACGTATCATTCGCGAGTTGCATTACTATAACCCACGTATTCCATTAAGATTTGAACTAAAAAAGAGGCAGTTGGGGTCGGTTTGGCCATGGGGGCATCACCTAGGGACCAATATGATATCATGTCCATTCATATTGGGGGGGGTTAAAATTAAAAAATTAAAAGTCAATATATTGGGGGTATATTAGGGGTAAAAAGGTTTTTTTTTTTACTATTTAAATATCCAATATGCTTGGGGTTAGTTTATTCCACATCCCTGCCTGCGCCATTCACCAGTGCTCCAAGCCTGCGAGCACCCTTCTGGTCTGCGTGCACCCTGCCAGACCAACATATGAATACCTTCAAATAAAGGGTTATCAAATACTTTTCAACATATGAATACCTTCAGGGTTCGGAACAAGTTGTGGACTCAATCAAAGAGAGCCTTGTCTTGGCTGACCTGATCTTCCTCACTTCGTCCTTGCCCTGCCTTCAAGCAAGATCTAAAAGCCATGTCGGTTGATTAGAGTTGAAGCAGGAAAACAGATGCAGTACTTAGTTATGCTACTTAGGACAAATTTAGGCCGTGGTGAGCTGTGCTATTATGTTTTGTGTAATCATTCAGTAGTGGAGTTGTGGTGTTCCTGTTCAACCTGGGATAACCCTACATTGGCTGTTAGAGTCGGTAGGGAGGACAGGGCCAGCCAGCTAGCACTTCGGAGGAATGCCCACATGTAACCTAAGGGCTAGTATGCGTAAGGAATAAGGAAGGATACCGCCCTCCAGATATACCCAGTCGGAAGGTCTGTAATAGATCCTTGGGCACCACTTAGATATGTTACTAGACGTAGCTTCAGTTTCTTCTTTCGAAAATCATTTATTATACCTCGAATCACCATGTATTGTTTGAAGAATACCCTTTGTAGAATATTATTTTTTGAACAACTGAGGGTTCTCTGCGTGCACCCTGTGAGACCAAGCTTGCAAGCACCCTTGTGGTCTGCGTGCACCCTGCGCGATCAATACCATGTATTGTTTGAAGAATACCCTTTGTAGAATATTCTTTTTTGAACAACTGATTCTATATTTAAGGTATGTTCAACTGTTCCAGTTTGGTATGGTTTTGGGGTATATTTATAAAGACAAGGTTTGATACATATTATATCCCCAAACACTGTGGAAATGATTGTAGGTCATACCCGGTGATTATGGTTTCATTACTTAGCTGAATGAAGGACGTCATCTTAAGAAACACCCCACTAAATTTCGAGTGGACAAGGTGCAGCAGGACTTTGACCCTAGTAAATTCAACTTCACAGAAGTAGGCCAGGAAGAGGTGCTCTTCCGTTTTGAAGAAAGTGAGGAAGACAAAGTTCATTACTTGGAAAAGGCCTCTGTCTTCGACATTCCAAACGTGGTTGCTATCAATGTATGTGAAATTAACGATGATGGCAGTACCTTTTATGCAGGGTTTGAGGTATTTTGAATTTTAAAAGATTATGTTAATCGATCATCTTTATTCTCATGCATATGAGTCTAATTAATATGGGCATGTGCTCCTCGTGCCAAGAGTGTTGGACTGCTTACCCCAACGCATTGACCATGATAGCTTACTGTTAGCTTTGCATTTGGCTGCTGAGGTTGACAACCCATCTTTTCGTCTGGGCTACAATAGCCAGGGAGCTTTTGCAACTATAAACCACCTGCATTTCCAGGTGAGACTATTGTTAATGCATTGTGTTAGTTGCAAAATTTGACTTTTCTATGAAACACTCTTTATCATTTATGCGCCTTTTGAACAGTAAAGAGATGAGGTTAAAGAAGACATTGTGTTTTCTTTGTTCGGTTTTTTCTTTCAATAACTCTTTCTAGATTGTAGGGATAAGATTGCAATGATGATATCTACAAATTTTGAAATTTTGCATAATGAATCAAACATTGTGGCAGCCCTATTACTTGGCCCTTCTTTTCCCTGTAGAAAAAGCACCCACAAAAAGAGTACCATGGGAAAGGTAGGGTCAAGATCTTTGAACTCTGCAACTATCCAAATCCTCTGAATTTCTCAAATCCTCTTATTGTGAGGGACTTTGACCCAAATTCGTGTACATGGGCATATGGCATGAATATATTTGACTTGCAAGAATGGAAAAAGCAGGACATGACAAGGATCTATCATAAATGGAAAAACCTAGTAAGTATACATTGACATTTTGCTTTTGTTATCCTGGTGCTTTATTTGTGGTTTCTGCAATGAAGTGATATTAGAATTTGGTTTTGTCTAAAAATGACTGTGATGCTTTTTATCTTAGAACAAGGATAGACAGCTATGGAAACTGAGCAGCCTGCCACTTGGGCTGATCACCTTTTACAACCTTAATTATGCACCAGGAGAACCCCTAATATTTAATGCCCTGGTGACATTCAACTTGAGAAAAGGAAAAAATTGCATAAAAGCTGTCAACATCAAACTTAGGGACGAGGGCTATAGAAGTGGACATGAAAGCTGTCAGCATCTTACTAGAAACCCCAGATTCCTTGAGAACCCTTAAGAGATTTTCCTACCAACACCTCATAAAATCTTAGAAAAACTCTATTGGCCATCCATCTAGGTTGGAGTTTTTGTCTTTTTTAAAGAATGCAAAATCTCCTAAAGCTCATATTTTGTTACCTTCTCCAGCAAAGTTACAATGTCCTCCTTAGAGACAAAGCTAGGGAATAGAGTTGCCATTTTACAACTTCTGCTATTGTAGCTTTATTCTAATGTTGAAATTATTTAGACAATCATTGCTTCTTGACAATCTTGTTTAATTTCTTTCCATGTATGAACGGTTTGACCTCCAAGCCCCATGAGCCATCTCAATGTTGTTGCTTGCATTCTTCAATGTGGCAAGAAGCAATAGGGCTGTTCAAAACTAAACAGATCTACTAGGACAAGTTTGCAGTTAGATTTAGTGCTCTTCCTGCCCATATTTACTGCTGAAAACATCCTTGTTTTGCTGCCGATCTGCTACCAGTTTACAGGCCTCCAGAAATGTAAGAAGTCATGCTGTAGATGGGTATTTGTAGGCTTTGAGTCTTCCATAAATCCAAGGAATAGAACACTTATAGACATGTCTGAAAAGGCATCATCAGTCTGCTCTGTCACTGCTATTTTGTCCAAAATTTTATGGAGCAAAACCTAAAAACATCCTCCAGATAAAATCATAAAAGTGAAATTGTTCAAATCATTCGTTATAAGTGAAAAAATTAAAATAAATTACAAAATAAACTAATTTGGGGTGCATGAGTCCTTCAACAAGGCTTTATCAATGTCAATTCTGATTTTGAACCAAGCAAGCTATTGACAATATAATAAATTCGATAATCTATTCTTTCTAATTATCTCCACACTTGAAAGATGAATCTATAACCTAGGCCAACCTTAATGCTGAATTAAAAAACATACTTATTTATATGTAATTCTCTCTTATAAAATTTGCAATGATCTAGCCAACGAAGATTTTCTCTTGAGCATCTCATCATTTTATCATTTAAGAGGAGGATTTCTTGAAGATGCTTATCAATGGACATTGCCTGATGAGAATGTCTCTCATCTTAAGGAGCAATTTAGATGAACACTTAGTTCATCACCAGGCATTCCCTCTTGTACTTTCTGATCTTCTGCTACAAACACATTTTATTGCTTTCGAATATGCAACAAGTTAAGATACAAATAATAGAACTGAACTTTATGCCTTGTCGTTGCTTTTAAAAATTCCAGGTCAAATAGGAATTGGCTATCTCCAAGTTGTGGGGATTCAAAATTGATCATAGAGTGGGTAATAGGAATATAACCTAATAAAAAAATTTGTTTTGAAACCCATCATGAAGAGGATCTCATCATCCCAAAGGGAAAAAAAATGTTTTTAATTTGTCCTTCACTTATTGTAATAGAGGATCTCATCATCCCAAAAGGAAAAAAAATTGTTTTTAGAACTCTCCTTCACTTACTGTAATAGAGAATCCAATGAAGAAGCATACATTTAACCTATAATGCACTTTATCTACAGGAATGAATATTGGCTAAACATGAGATCAAGGAGGAAGCCTCCATTCCTAGAAATATCTGGTCTTTACATTGATTTCCCCCTAAATATTCAATAGCTTGAAACTCTAGTACACATGGAATTTTACTTTTATTTATTTGTTATGTAAATGGCATAGTTTTAGGCATGTTTTGGATGAAATATTTTGTCATGGGCAGAAATTGCCTCATAAGAATGTAATATTCAGTTTTTTTAGACGTATAGAACTTCAAGTTCTAGAATTGTTACCAAGAAAAGAAGATTTTCAATATGATTTCACCTTTGAAAAAATGAATTTAAACTTATTTTCATGGAAAAGTCAGCAGTATTATACTTACAGAAATGGTACCATTACGATTCTCAATCTACTATGTTTCTACTAGTAATCTCTGATATGAGATGATAAAATATATACATAGAGATAAATCTATAAAGGGGTATTTTTCCTTTTTTGACATGTAAATTGAATTTGTGAATTATGGCAATGCATACCTTTGAAGCATTCCCATAGCACTACATCAAATGCATGGTATCACCCTGAAAAGAAAAGGTTGATATTTTGTCTTTCATGGCAATTCACTATAATGGGTTGATTGCCTTTTAAGTGCATGAAAGGTTTTAAATTTGATCGGGCACAATATTTATTAACATGGATCTATCCATGAAACCAAACATCTTTTCTTTGAATTTTCCAAAGGAAAAATTTGCAAGGAAGCCCCTAGACACTTCCCTGCATTTCATAGATGGTACTTAGTTTAAACCCATAACCTAATTTGAACACCTGATCTGGTAGAGACATTGTATGGGGCATGCAATAGAGGCAGCCAGCCTGGAGTAATAACCCTAAGACCTCCTGCATGAAGCTAAAAGAACTCAACCCCTCGAGCCATCCCTTTGGGCTATGAAACCAAATATGTATGTGATACATCCATGCAAATTTCATGAAAAAAAGGATCAGTTCAGCGTTTGTGTGGTGTGTTATATATGGATAAGAACGTTTCATAGGGCCGTAGTGTTTTGGAATGGATAACTGTGAAACTTAGTAGAAATAAGTTAATGTGAAAATCCTGACACTCCCTATATAGGGCATGTGTTTCATGTCATTGTGTTTGACAGTCAAACACACAGGACACATGTTGGACATGGGAAGGACAAACCTTTTTAAGTTTTATTCTAATTCTTTTTTATAAGTATGTGTGTGTGTGTCTCTCCATTCTTTTTTGTGGGGTTGGGTGGGGGTTCTACATGTTCCATGTCAAGTATCCATGTCCAGGTGTTAGGTGAATCAGTGTGGAACCAATTATTATGATAGTCATTTACTCTCTAACCTTTTTATGACTAAGATTGCAAAATAAGAGGCTACCTAAATGATGAGGACCAATAACCCCATTTCTTATCTCCATTGAACAAAAATATTTAAATTGAGAACCCCATATAATTCTCATTCAACCTATTTTTAATGGGATTTAAATACACATTAAGGACTTGGAAACCAAAATTGTTGGTAGAGGTAGGGGTATTTTGTACAACATCTCATTTTTATTCTGTACCTTCTAGAGTAAGGGAGTTTGCATTATTTATGTCTAGTTGCTTTTAGGTTATCTTTAGTATTTTGTACATGGACTTGGAGGCCAAGATTGGTGGTAGAGGCAGAGGTATGTGTACACCATCTCATTTGTTTTCTCTATACCTTCAAGACAAGAGAGTTTGCATTATTTATGTATGGATGCGATGAGGTTTTCAGTATCTTGTACCTTAAATCTTGAATTCATTTGTTCTGCAATAAATCATCTAGCTTCTCTTGGATAATATTCAGAGTTTTATTGCAGGTTTTTTCTTTTGTTAAATATTAAAAGCATGTTCACATATTGGTTCCCAGTTGTACTTTTTTTTAATTCTCAAGCTTATTTCCGTTTAATTAAAATTTGTTGTTGTACATGTCTTTGTATTAATTTGTAACTGTATGTTTTTTAGTTTTTTCAGTCAATACAAAAATGAAGTTTCAGTTTGGTTGCAACCTCTAGTACTATGGTGTTGGATTAGTTTTTAATTACATGTTAAATGGACATACCATGGTTGTTGTATTTTTTCTTGGGTATCGTGGGTGTGGTAGTTTTTTTTCCAATTCTGGAAATTCTTGCATGTTCCACTCTTCATGTGGTTTTAGGGTATCAAAGTTAGATGATTTATCATCAGGGAAAACAATATTGTCTTAAGTATTGGAAGATTGCACTTGAATAATGCTCACTACAAATGTGTATATTGTAGGGCATTGTTAATGGACCATGATGACATGCGAGCACTTATATTACATTCTTGACTAACTTGGAATCCCTTTATTTTTCCAGTTTGTGACCTCCTTGCCTCTAAAGAGTCTAAAGAAGAATAGGAATAAGAAGCTTAATGCAAAACCCAAATCCATGTCATTATGTAAAATAACCAGCCATGGATTACCTGAGATTCTCTTGTCATTCCAGGACCTCATAACCCTTTTCCTTGAATCCTGAAAGGTTTCTACCCAAATATGATCCTGATACTTGTGAAACCGCCTTTGGCCAATTGCAGAGCACACTTAGTGCAAATGCACTTTCAAACCAAGAACATATTCAATATCCATAGAGTCCTATGAATTCTGTGTCTATGATCTCTTCAGCACATGCTAGTGCAAATGTTGTTTCTGGTCGTCCTCTATTGATGCCTCAAAATATGGTGCAAGCCTCTGTTAGGATAAGTGTAAACTAGGTTGTCTACTTGAAAATAGGGCATAATGTTGGCTGAAGGAGATCAAAACCAGTCTTTTCTATCGTTGGACCTTACCCACACTTAATCTCCATTATAATTGGTTGTTATATATCAGGGATTTTCCCCAAAAACATGGATATGTGATCCCAAAAATAATAGGAGTTGAAGCTGAGAATAGTGTTGCGTGGTTTACATCTGTACTTCCCACCTGCGTGAATACTGGAATATACGTTGTATTCTTCCTCAATACATGGGTGCATGATGCTTGTGTTACTCTTGTGGCATGTTTTGTTTTAAATGTAATGGAAATGTCCCATATGCATAGGAGATAAGAAAATAAAATGCATTATAATGCAAACTACTTTTTGTTTATGTTATTGTGTGTTGCATAACATAAAACATTTTATGTCATTGTTTGTGCTCTCTGTGATTCTCAATACTTCAACTCGGGCTCTTAATACTTCGTGGTCAATGCCATGGTAGGTATACTATATGCTACTGCAGTCCAACCACTTTACTTATTTTTCTCCTTAAATGGTTCTTGAATCAGAAGCTCATTGCCACCTTCCTTTCCTTGAATACCTGTGGCATACCTTTGGTCTTTTCTGCATTCTTTTCTTTCTTAAAGGGACAGTCATTGATAAAATGATTAGGAAAAACACACAAAGGAAGAATCATTCAATTTTAGATTACCTTCTGAATGTGGACTTATCCTGGCAGTTGCAGATAAATTTTAGAGGAGATATTTTCTATGGGCTCAACTTCAACACACATGACAACATTTGGCCTTGTTGATATTGCCTCTCGCTTGTCCCCACCAGCACTTGGTCGACTGGCTTCACTATTTTTTAAATACACACACGACAATATTATGGCAATATTGGAAACTTAATCCAAAATTAACATTGGTTTTGGGAGGCATTTTTGGGTGAAAAGTCATCCTGCAAATAATGCACATTTGGCCTCATTACATGCATGGAAATATTGTGGCAATATTGGAAGCTTAATTAAAAAATGATACTGGTTTGGATGCATATTTGGTTGAAAATTTATTCTACCAAGATCGTACACTGGTTGAAGCCACTGAGTTGATCTAGATTCTATTCAGCAACACACTCTGAGCTGTGTTTTCAAATTAAGAACCACACAAATGTAACCTTTCTCAATCCCCCTATTGGATTCATCTTGCCACCCTTGGGAGAAGTGGAATACCAGTTGTAGATGTCTTTGTCTGGTAGCATTTTTCAAAGAATGCATATGATATATGTTATTTTCTTCAATATCTCTTACGATGACATAAAGACAGGACCTTCTTACGATGACATAAAGACAGGATCTTCTGGAGGTCTTTAGTCGTAACATTGTGATGTACAGTTCAGTTTAAATCTGAAATACTAAAATAATCTAGAAAATGACAATATGAAATCTGCAGAACCAAATAGTTATAGTTTATAGACTAGCCTTATATATATATTTTTGGCGACTTATCTATGCTCATATTCTAGTAAGTTGAAATGTCCTTTTGTCTTCACCATATTTAATTTCTTGTAGTTGGGATAAAAGTTATAAAACTTCCATAAGCACCAGCCTAGATTGTTTTCTATTATGTTTATAATGTTTTCTGGTGATTGGCATACATATAGCTCTTTCTCCATTTATTCTGTTTACAGGTTGAGATACACAAACACATGCACATATATCATTATATATATTGTATGTGTATGTATACTGTAGAATTTTTTTACTTATATGAGTTTTCTGAAGTCATTTGGGACACGGTGTTTGATAAAATTTGGTAGTGGATGCTCAGTTATAGGAATAATATATTTTGTAGTTTTGGGGAATAGTTAATGAGCACTACAATGGTTATAAGTTTATAACTATGGTTGGATTGATGTAACCTGCTAATAATAAATATGAATTGAAAAAGGTATGCTCTTTATCCCAGGATTTACAGGCGTTCTTGCAGTAGAGAGTTTGAAATATAGCTTTTCCTTCCTTTTGTTCATTCTTTTATCAAAGGCACATAAGAGTTATTCTTTGGGAAATGAATGTGATCTCTATGATGTTGATCATTGTGGGTGAAGTAATGTGCATCCACAATATACATCGAAAGAAGCAAGGTGCATTGTAGAATGTATGTGGGGTATCATGTCAATATACTAGGTAGAAATATAAAGGGGTATAAAAAATGTAAATGAAAAAATGGATACATGCAATATATAGTGAAAATAGGGATTTTTTAACATCGGGAAGGCATATTGGGAGGGGGTTAAAAAAAACGATTTTGGGAGGTATTTTCCAATATTTTTTGAAAATAGGGGTATTGTTTCATATGCCACGAACGAACGTGCTATGACATGGTTTCACTAAGTGAAGACCTCGTGGGTTTGGAAACCTCCCTAACTTACCTAACTATCCTAGCCTTGAAATCCTTCCTCCCGAACAACTATAAAAAGAGGAGAAGGGCCAAAGGAAAGGGGGGCCAAATTTGGAGGCAAAGTCATGCTAGAGAATTTCCATTAAGGAGAGGAGTAAGAGGGGCCAGATCTAGGTTTTCAAAAAATCTTGACCAGGTAGAGGATATGTAATGTTTCTAGAAACACTATCAATAAAGAATGTATTTTCCTTCCATCAATGTGTAATGCATGCTTCAATTTTTTTTGAGTATTGACCTAGTTTGTTCTTTGATTTAAATTACAATAATTATATATGTTCATGTCCCATATGTTATAACGGTTGAAGGTGCTTTGAGGAAGTTTATCTTCTTTGTTGTAGGTGTTGAAGTTTAGGAGTTAAAGAGCATTTGGAAAAAGAGACCAAGGTATGATCGACCTTCAGAACAAGGTGCACATCCTTCATCTCTTCTTCTTCAATATATGCTTGTGAAATCATGTTTTCCTGTTAGTAAACCCTTAGTATGTTGGTGGCCTCAAACCCCTGCCATATGATAGATTCCCTAACAACAAATTTGTCATCCAATACTTCAGAGCTTACATTATCTACTAGCTATCGTGTTTGTCTGTTTCCCCTCTAGTTTGAATTTGTTCTTTGATTTTTGAAATATGGTACCATTAGACATCAAACCTGCTACCAATCTATTTTGCTTTGTTTATAAATAAAGTGGAGTGTTTTGAAATTTATAAATTGTTTAAATGTCATCATTGTCTATATTTGTTCTCTCTATACTGTGCTCACATTTTTTATTTCATTTTTTAAACATGGTATCACAGTTTAGACCATTCAAAAAATTTCATAAGAGTAATGGTTGTTGATCATTAATATTTGTTGAGTGAAACATTTTTAGGGATAGAGGATTGGTATAGACTATATATGTTTGTGAGAATTATATCTCTTGAGTTTGATTTATAATAAAAGTTTTGTGGTGAATAAATGAAGCATATGTTGAAGATGTATTACTGTCTTTTTTATACCTTTGTGGTGAATGAAACATGTGTTAATGAAGTACCATTGAATTTTGTTAGCATGTTGATGCTTAAAACTTTGTCGAAAATGAATATAATCTTAATTTTGAGTAATTGACATAACTTAGGATTATGGGCATCATTTGAGAACTTGTTACCTTTATAGAAGATATGCCTATTCCACCTTGAAGATTGTATCCTTCTCTTCCACAAACTTTCAGGACGTCCTGCGCATGTTTTATTCAAATTCAAGAACCTTTTAGAACATCCTACCCAAATTTCATTCAAATTCAACAACCTTTATGTTGGATTGCCCAATAACAATGGGAAACAAATAGAAAACATAAAGCAAAAAATGGATAAGCGTTGATGCATATTTCTCATTAACATATGTACATATAAATACATTAAGATGGTCCTAGGGTTCATATTCCCAAGGGGTCTCTTGGACTCCTAATGACTGTTCACATTCACATGTGACTCTTGGTGTGAATATGCATAATAATACCAAAACACAATAATTATTAACCCATACAGATAAATGCTTCCAACATTCCCCCCTATCACGTCCCCTCCCCTCATCCCAACGAGGGAGAGGACGCGACCTACACAGCTGCTGCTATCAGATTGGGAAATCTAGCCCCATAACATATAAAATATAATGCATTGAAGTAAATACATACACATGAAGATGTAAAATTCATTAAACAACAAAAGAAAATACATTCATTCACATTCAAGCATTCAACATGTTCATGATAATTTACAAAACAAATACAGTTGCAGAGTTAAATACAAGAAATACTTATCTTGACAAAAAGCTTCCCCACAACTAGCTATGTCGCTACAATGTTCCACCCAACCATAGGCCAGTGTGCTCATTAATCTCTCAGAATCACTGCCACCCCCGAGCTGGGCACGAAGTAGGGAACAACAATCCTACACACACAGCAAGACCATATTACACCCACAGTCAAGCCAACACACAGTTGGGTTTCACAGACTGTCCAACCAAGCCAATAACATAGGGGTTCCTTGGACTTACTCAGCCAAGCCAACAATCACGTCCAACCACAGTTAACCAATTAACAGATGGGTTCCTTGGACTTACTCAGCTAAGCCAACAATCACGTCCAACCACAGTCAACCAATTAACAGATGGGTTCCTTGGACTTACTCAGCCAAGCCCACACAGGGATGCCCTTCCCATCAAAATACAAGTTCTCAGTTGTAGAGAAACGTTTGGAAACCACAAACAGAAATGGAAGATGGGGAAAAACAACCTTGGGTGAGAAAATATGATTCTAGGAGTCATTCTTGGGCGATAGGGGAGCATACTCGACCACCATAAACCCCTAAATTGTACATATGAACTCAGAAAACGTTTTTGGGCATATCAGGAGCAAAAACGACCTCCATTCACCAACAAATTGGGAAATCTTGGCTCCCTAACCACTGAGCAACACACAAACGAATTTCTGGGTATGGAACAATGAGGAAACAACATAAATCGTGAGGCGAAAAATCCCAACAACTCAGTTGCATGAGGAAAGGAAAAAGATCCTCTTAAAACCCCCAAAATCATGGGTCTCTTCTCCCATTCACTGAGCAACGCAAAACCGAGTTCCTAGCCATTGAAGAATGGAGAAAATGCAAAAGAATGTGAGGGAAGCTCCCAGCTTGCTCATAGGGGAAAAAATAGCCTCTTGAAAGCCCAAAATCGTGGCCCCCTTCTTCACATTTGCCTGACAACACAAAATATGAATTCTAGGCATGGAGAAGTGAAGAAAACGTTAGAGACCGTGAAGGGAAAGAGCTCAACCACCTTCAGTTGCGTGAGAGAGCCCCAAACGTGAATGAGAATGGTTGAGGAATGAAAGACATGGGTGAATCATGGCTTGGGCATGCATTTCCAACCATTTACTTGCCCAAGAAGTCAAAAACATGTTTTCCAAAAATGGGTGGATTCCCAAATTCAAATTTGACTCCCATACTCTTCCCATCCCCATGCATTAACTTCCCCAACCAGTTTCTAAATGACTGGGAACAAAAGGAAAAATGGGTAGTTGACAACTTTATGGATTTTTCCTTTGACATTTGGTTTTTCCCCATTGGCTCAAGGGTTTGAATATTCCCCTCCATGTTCCTTGTGAAATCACGCCCCTATCTCTCTAACATTGCGGCGCATAGCTAGTTGTGGTATTTTTATTAATTTTCATTTTTACATGATGTCTCAAAACATATTGTGCCTGGCTAGCACATAAACCCTCAGCACAAATTTTAATTGCCGAAACATAAACCACTAAATCCATGGCGGGGCCTTTGCCTTGAGATCCACACCATGACTTATTAACGCTATTTACATCATATGCAATTCAATCAAAACCGGGGTGTTACACCCCCCTTAATCCAAAGGGGTGGATATGAGTCCAAGAAAAGAGAGATGAGAAAACTGGAAGTGGACAGCTGCCAAAGGATGAACATTTCCAACTTAACAATATGAATTTGCCAAGAAAGTTAGAAGAATTTTACGTCTTCTACTAAGTGGTGAAAATAAGGTGCTCTCTGAAATGGATGGTTTTAGGATTACCACAAACCAAATGGTTAGCAAAACCTAATGTCTTCTACTAAATGGGTTGTTATGGATGACCACAAACTTTGGAACGTGGAGATAACTCTAGTCTTGGCTAAGAGTTTCCCTCTGAAACTTGGCACCAACTCTGGTTCTTGGTTAGCATTTCCCTCTGAAACTTGGCACTAACTCTAGTCTTTGCTTAACATTTCCCTCTGAAACTTGGCACTAACTCTGCTTCTCACTTAGTAGTCTCTCTTAAACTTGGCTCTAGGTCTCAATAGTTCCGAATGGAAAATGGTGATTTAAGGACCACCACAAACCAATGTCTAACATAAGCAACAATAGGATGATGTCTTCTACTAAATGAGTGGTTTTAGGAAAACCACAAACTAGATCATGCTCAATGGAACACAACTTTGACTTTGGCTCTAAATGTAGCTCTAACTTTGGCTAGATGGATCTAGATTGAGGCTTTCGCAACTGACACAAGGTCCTGGCTATGGGTCTTGTTATGATTCAGGATCGCTTGTTCTCGCTTTCTTGTCCATCGTTCCCTCCTGTAAGGAATAAAGTGACAAGTAGAAAATCTCATGGTGGTTGTGAGTGTCAAAACTAGACATGGAATACCAATGATCTAATGAATGTTTTGGACAATGGATCTCTTTGTGTCTTCTGGCTACAAATTTGAATCTGGCGAGCGAATTTGATTGTGGCTCAAGCTTGCTTGTTATGGAAGTGTAGAAGGTTGTGATTGCTTATTGTCATATTGATAGGGCTTTGAAACTTGAATCCTGACTATTGATTCATGATGTTCCTCCTTTCTAGGTACAAGATGAGAAGCATGATTTTTTTTACTACGAGTTGTGTCAGGACTCGAGACTAGATTGCTAGATATGAATGATATATCTTCTTGGTTGTTGTTAACCATTGGTAAGAAGTGATCCACCCATAACAAATCTTCAATCTTGTAGGTTTCTTCGGCATTAAACATCTATCTAAAAATGGTTATGCTTCCTGCAATGCTGGTAAAAATTGAGATCAAAGCATTGCTCTTCCATGTGGCCAATTCACTAACAATGTTGGCACTAATGTTCAACTAGAATAAGCGAAGAGGACTCATCTTGAAGAAATCCATAACTCTAAAACTAGTTTGGTCTGAAATAATATGGAATATGAAAGGTCACTTCCTTATGATATCCGTACATGTTTTGTGTTTGTTGATCTTGAGTTCTTCCCAAGGTCTAATGATGAGATTGGAAAGATTATGTTGAGCATGGTCATGAGGGGATTTTTCTTCTGTCATCGTTTCACAGACTTGGTCGTGAGTTGATAGTTGATAGGAATCATCTTCATATTAAAAAAGAGGGTTGTTTTGAACAACAACTAGTTCAAAATCTTGCTTCCTTTGTTTTATATCATCACGCTGAAGAATGTCCACTGCAGCTTTCAAATCTTGCAAATGAGTTAGAACAGTTTGGAGAGTTTCTTTGGTAATAATCGTTGAATCATCAATAGAAGTTAGTATTAGAGTGTTCAATAACTCTAATATTTATTCAATATGAGCCATTTAAGGATTGTTAAAAGACACAAAGAGTTTTTTCCAACTCCATCCTTTTAGAAACAAACTCAACAATTGAAGTATTTGACTCTTAATAAGGAGGGGTGCCGAGTTCAACTGAGAGTGCGCTTGATTACATTGCAATTCAACTTACTTCCATTTTGACACTTACAAGAGAACTATTGCAAGTATGAAAAATACCATAAAACTTAAGAAAAAATTCAATGTTTGCAAGCTACACCTTGATGCAAAATTTAAAGTTGAATTGATCCCAAAAGAAGGAATGGCTTACCTTTGAATCCTTTGGTGAACACACATAAAAAATCAATAGACTTGTGCTACAAGCTGCTCTTTGCAATGCAACTTCTTATCAGGTTCTGGCTCCCAATTAAATAATAAGCATGAACCACTCTCAAATAAATTTTATGTTTTCAAATGAACAATGAATGTAAGCATAAGGCATTGATCCACTCTCAAATCGACTATAACAAACATCATCAACAAGAAACACACCAAATTTGATCTCATGCCCCGACCTTTTTAGTATCACCTCATCAAGAATTGAGAAGTAAGTGAACTCAGGTTGCATCTTGCTCTGACATAATATTGCTTTGCATTATCTTTGGACTATCTCAGGTCGTAGTGAGGATATGCTTCAATTCCTCGGATCCTTAGCAAATGATGGATTCGTAGTTTCATAGAGTCATTGAAGGCTGACTCTTTCAGTAGTTTTTTTTTCACTTTCCCTTGTCTACTTCAATTTTAGTATTCTCTTTAGCCAGATCGAAATTTGTTGTGCATAAATTTAAAAACTCAGGATGGCAGTTGCATATACCACTATTGGACAACCCACAATGTTTATGTTGATAACTCCATATTAATGATAAGAGGTAGGTGTCTATTGTAGTTCCAAGTCAGTAAGGATTCAAGAACAATGGCCATGGTTGCTCCATATTTGTCTTCAAGAGGCTATTTGGATCTAATTTTGCTTGCATACAATTTTGAAATATGTGCTTGGAACTCATGTGCAGAGATGGGGTGGTGTAAATGCCTAAATTCTTGTGTTACTCTCTCTGCCATAAATGGAGTGCAACCATGAATGTTGACCACCTTTAAATTGACCTCTCTAGTCAATAAGTAACTAATGAAGCTGTGACTCTTTCCCCTGCGATCACTCAACCTATCCTTGAAGCAATGTTGAATGGTTTCTCATCGGCTTACATATAATATCAAGAAGCCCTGAACGTGACTCTTTCCATGGGATGTACTCAGATATGAGAAGATTTCATGCATAGGTATCAAGATAGTTCATTTCCCTCTATGCACAAACATATAAAAATGCAAATAGAGAAGGAGCAATAACTACAGGAGTAGATCGAAGGAGAAATAGAGACAACACTTGTCAATAAAACATATAAATTAGGGTTTGTGGTAGTAGGAATGGAGAAGGTCGCACCAGTTGTGGGCTCACCTAGGTGCCAACCTGTTGTGAGATGAAATGAGAAATGACCTCAATGCATAGAAAAACATGCACATGTTAACACTATTGTGTTGGAATCCAAGCTAAGGCAACCATGTTTTAACAAAATTCAACAGTATAGGGAGCTCCGTCGTCATTTCTTAGTAGAGACCAAGCTTAATGTGAGTCTTAGTGGAATATAACAAAAGACTTTTCCTCATTCATAAGTCAAGGCTATGAGGATTTTCTTTCACTCAAACAATGAATTAGGGTTTTAGGTTGTCAATCAACTCTTCAAATCACTGTAGGGTGAAAGCGCTCATGGTGAGGATGCATATATATGTATACCGAGAGTGTAAATGATACTAAGCAATGGTTCTCATAGGTAGAAAAAATGCACTTAATTGAATGGGAACAAATAGATCCACCGTTACATAGAGATCCCGGATGGATGTGATAATGTAGGTTGCAAGGATATACACATGCACACAATGAGATATGAAAAAAATACAGAATGAAAAACCACACATTAAATAATAAGAAAAACACTTCACTAATAGTTCAAGGTGGCATAAGCATATTGGAGCTAGGAAATAGATTGCAGTAGGTTGAATTGGACAAAAAAAAACTTCCTCTGATTCCACTATTGGAGTGCCCAAGAACAATTGGAAACAAATAGAAAACACAAACCAGAAAATGGATAAGCGTTGATGCATATTTCTCTTTAACATATGTACATATAAATCCGTTGAGATGACCCCTGGGTTCATATTCCCAAGGTGTCTCTTTGACTCTGAATGATTGTTCAGATTCACATGTGACTCTTGGCGTAAGTGTGCATAATATTACCAACATACAATAATTATTAACCTGTACATATTAATGTTTCCAACACTTTAATCCCAATTAATTGTTTGAACATTCAAAGCTTAAAGGAAATTATTATTGGATCCAATGTATGGCAAAGAAAATAGCCTGGTTCAATGGTGGCAGTGGATGAGAATTATTTAAACCAATTACCATGGCGTATGCGAGCTCTACCCACTGTGCTCTATTTATTACCATAGTCTTCCATTCAATCAATTTCAAACCCAAATTGTTTAAACATAATGTTGTAAGATGAACATTCAAATGAAAGCAAATATTAGTTGGAGGAGAGTCGGTATACAAATCTAATACACACACACATATTATTTGAAGGAGATTCGATATACAAACCTAATACACACACATATTACTTGAAGGAGAGTCGGTATACAAACCCAACACACACACACACACACATGCAATAAGTCTTTGCATATGAAATCATCACGGTAAGCGACCATAGTTCATAACATCATAGGATTGGAGAAGATCAAAACGCAGGCAAGTGGATTGTGGGTTAACTATCATCTAGATAAATAGGCAATGTAAATATTGACAAATGGACTATCACCAACCATTTTATATAGTTTTGGTTCATTTAGATTTAAGGACTATAATAAAAACAATCTTCCTTCAAATTTGACATTAAGAGTTTTTGGTGGTAGAAAAGTATGATATGCCCAAAAAAAGTAATTAAAAAAAAACACATGCTTCCAATGAGAAGGAGAAGATAGGGGCCACATCACTAGGTCAAGTCTACTAGTCGATTGTGTCCATGCCACTTTGGTCGAGTCTTATGGTATGGTGTTTAAGAGAGTTCATATGGCATGACAATTACAGGTTACTTACCCTACACACAAACATACCATGTGTAAATATTTTCTAATGTATTTGTTTTTTGATGGGTACAAACAAACGATCAATACTGGGTATGGCAGCTTTAGGTTGGGATATTGTCCTCATCATAAAAATACTCTCATTTGTCTTGGAAAACAACCATATAATCAATGACTATCAACATGGCAGGCATCAAAATTTGCAACTATTCCGACCAACAAACATCGATATAGAATCCCTGCAAGCATTTAAAAGCTCTATTACATATGATGCTTCTCAAGCCTTGGCCAACTAGGACATTGGCAATTATGTCTGCAATTGGATGGGTGTCAACTTCCACCCACATAAATTGTGCAAGTACGGGTCTCTAGCTCATGGTATATACGTTGCCACTGAAATCAAACATGAAAGTATGGAGTTTGTCATGGTATATACATTGCCATTGCAAGAATGGATTTCGTCATGGTATATACATTGCCACTGAAATCAAACAAGGAAGTAAGGAGTTCATCATGGTATATACATTGCCATTGATCAAACATGCTACTAGTTCTATAAGTGTGGAGTTATTAGCTGTGTTAGAGTGCATTCTACTGACTTTTAGCTAATGTGCCTTGTCAGTAAAGGAAGATATAAATCTTATTATCAATAGGGGAATAGTTGGCATTTATTATTCTCATTGACAAGCATATTGTTTCCCTGTAACAGGAAAGTACATTGTCTTTATAAGGGAAATACATATAAGTAATGTGTGTGTAGTCCTATCATCACCAAACACAAATTTTAACTCATGTTTAAGAGACAAAAGGCACTTGGATAATTTACATTCTCATGTTCAACTTTTGTTTTAATTCTCAAGCAACAAGGACCTCCTCTCTATTTCTTGGGTTGTTGTTTGTCAAATAATGTTTTCACATATTCTTAAAGTATCATGATGTTTTTTGGATGATAATGTCGTAAAAATTGAGTGTAATATAGACACATTTACTTTATGAATGTGTTTATTTTTTATGTTCGTATTTTGATAGGTAATAAGGAGGTTATGGGAAAGGACTATCCTCAACCTTGGAGTTGCTCTAAACATTGGAGAAAATGGGAGATCCTTCTATTGTTTGAATTTTTTACAACTTGCTTCTTAATGTTTTGGTATAATTTCTTATCTTTAATTGTATATTTATTCAAATCTCAACTTTTACTTTCATAACAATGGCCATAAATATGCAATTAACAAGTCCTGGTAGATGTAGTAAGTGAAGTTAATACTTCTTTCGTTGGGATTTAGTATAGACTTTGTGATGTTTATGTCCTTACATAAAATAGTTGTGAGTAAATACTCGATAAAAATAACAAAGGTAATTAGTTGGATTAGTGATTCATTAAGTGCTTGCCTTCTTTACGGAGCTAAGGTAACTAGTTGGGATAAGTGATTTGTTAAGGATGGGTATTTGGGAGTCACTTACCCTTAATTCTTATATTGCTCCGAGTTTGGTCATCTATGATCAAACACCGTATTTAATTGAACTAGAGATTGCATAAAGAGGCCCACATAATGGATTAGTCGATCTAAAGCAAGCTCGTCCCTATTTCCTGCTCCCCTTAAAATTATTGACTTGAAATATACTAGGTAGGTCACTATAGATATCGTAAGGAGAAGGCTTTAAGATGTTATTTTACCTACAAGAAAAAATTCATTCTTTATTTTTAATTGGATTTCCATGTTTGTTGATTTCAAATTCTTTTCTTGATAAGCATGAAAATATGAGAGATACTTGTGTTACCAAATTTGCCTGCTAAGAGGTCGAGATGATAGAATGAACAGGGGGGCTTGAAGTGATGAGATGAATATTGATGTGTTGAGATGGTGACCTCGAGAATATCATTCATTGTAATCTATTGGGGCAATTTATCTTTGCGGTGGCTTGAGGCTACAACTTTGATATAATTAATTACATCACAATTGTAGAGGTAATACTTGGTATAGGTATGTTCTCGATATGGTCTTGAGCAGTGTTTATGAAGCAATTGGGAATTATGAACCCATTCTTACATTAACTAAAATGATATTGTTTATCTGTAAATTCCTACGCCTTACCTTTTCATCCAGAAGTAATCTTGAGAATGAGCTTGAACTTTCTAATGCTTCATTCTAGCTACAATTAGTCATTTCGAAGAGAACTATTGACCAAGTTTAAGTACTTGTTGACAATTTGATTGTTAATGCTTATCAAGTGATTAAGGGATTGATATATATGCTTTTACATAAAACTTTTGTCAACTTGCATTGTTAAATAAACATATGTTAGCTAGAACAATTACTAGTTGTAAAAAATACCAAGAAAACACAAATTCTTCAGTGGATTTAAAGTTTTGCATAAAAAATGGAATTAATTTACACCATCATGTTTTGGGCCTGTCAAATTTCCAAGATATCACTTTTAAAAATGATAAAAAATAATATTTTTTACTTAATTATAACATTTATTAGATCTTATGAGTTTGAATAATTTTGCATATAATTATTTTTCTAGGCTTTCAATATTTGTAAATGTTATTTTTATATGATATTAAAGGTATTGCCAAGTCATATTTGTTATTTTTTATAAGATACAAATTTATTTGCAACAGTCTCGAGCTTCCCCATATTTGGGGTCTCGAGCTTCCCCATATATACATGGAGATTTCTCTTTAAGCATTCTAATTGTATTGCCAATTTACATGGCTCTTTTATTGGTTGTTATTCATTTTTGGTATTTGAGCAATGTTGGATCAACCTATTATCTAGGATCCTATACTATAACAACACTTTCATATGCACATGGAAATTCATTTTTAAACACATTAATTATATTCATGCTAATTTGCATTGCTTTTTTATGTTTTGCCTTTGCTTTACCCTAGTTACAAAAAAAAAATATAAATATTTTAATTATATTTAATAACATTTCCAACTCACATGCTTTTAGTTGGAGCATTGATTTCCTATAAATATAAACAAACATTTTATACAACACTATAAATTCACACAAAATAAATATAAATAAATAAAAATAACAACAAAATATTCGTATATACTAATTATTTAGGCTCCATATTGTTCTTTATTACATCTTATCTTAAGTCATTTCTCCACTTTCTTTCATATATTTTGTGTTTTTAAATGTTAAGAAACACATTGTGTAGATTGTACCATTATATACCATTGTTACTTTTAATTAGGTGATCAATTCATTTTTCTTAAAAACAAAATTTTAATTTTATTCAACATTTTATAACTCAATATTAAATAAAATAGTTATATTTAACAATTTTATTCAACATTTTATAACTCAATATTAAATAAACTAGTTACATTTTATTAAATAAATTGTAATATTATTCTATTATAATCAAGTTAAATTAAATTAAATTTAATAGTACATTTTGTAGATTGTATCATTATATAAGTGATCATTTTTTTTAAACAAAATTTTAATTTTATTCAATATTTTATAACTCAATATTAAATAAACTAGTAAAATTTCAAAGTTTTATATAATTTAATATTAAATAAATTAGTTACATTTCAATATTTTATAAGTCAATATTAAATAAATTAGTTAGATTTCAAAGCTTTATATAATTTAATATTAAATAAATTAGTTACATTTTATAAAATAAATTGTAATGCTATTCTATATAAAATTAATTTAATTTAAAATTATTTTATTTCTCTATCTATTTAACTTTAACATTTTATGTAAAATTAACTTAAATTAAATTAAATTTTAAATATTTTTATCTCTTTACCTAATTAACAAATCCAAAATTAAATTAAATTTAGTTTGAACAAAATTATTTTTTATCTTAAAAAACTTACTTAACAAATCCAAAATTAAATTAAATTTAGTTTGAAAAGAATTATTATTATTATTTTTTTCATTAGACATATCCGCACTTTGGTTGAAAGGAAAAGGCGCAATGTGGAATTCGCAACTATACACTTGGTAGTAACGAGAAGGTTGGGAATATGGATGAACAGTGACAGAGGATGCTTGAAAATAACATCCCTCGGCCATACCAAACATACAATTAGCAAACGCTTCAAAAAGGTCGGGCAGAGAAGGCAGAGCAATTAGTTAAGTCGTTAGTTCGTTGTCGTTGCAATAATTTATTTTTATACCCCTCGTTCTTGAGAGTCGCACTCGTTCCACTTCGAGCAGAATGCAATTGAATACAAAAGGAAGGAACCCCAGTTGACTCTGTTCACTGTTCAATTTTCGCTTATGTTCATCCCCATCTTCTCTCGCATTTAAGCGGAGGACGTCGCTGCGAAAGTCAAATAACGCGGTAAGATGACCGCAGTTCGAAGAAGAATGTCCTTTTGATCGGCTTTATTTCATCATCAGAAGAAGAAGACGGCGAGTGGTTTGTGGAGTAGTCGGAAAGTAGAAGAAACGAAACAATGGCCGAGTTGGGCCAGCAGACGGTTCGGTTGTCAGAGTTAGTGAAGAGGGCGGCAGAGGAATTGTACGTCGCACTCGAAGAGCTCGTGAACAAGTCTCCCGAGCAGTCTGATTCTGAGAAGAAAATCGGCATCCTCAAATATATTAACAAAACCAGACAGCGATTGCTTCGTCTACACGTTCTTACAAAGTGGTGCACGCAGGTTATTAACCCTACACTCCTTGACTATGCATGCATATATTTAAGAAATCCCTTTTCGCTAGCAGGCAAATTCTATGAAACAGAAGTAGTTTGCATTAATCTAACCCTAATTGTAACTAGCCCTAATTTTGGGTGAATAGTTTGTCTTCCAATCCTTCACTCATTTCAAGTGGAGTATGCGCTTTCCACAATTTTGAATGTTGCACCACCCAAGTTTCGCGTCACAGCAAAAGCATGCAATTTTTGGAAACGCTGGGCAGAATCGTCGATGGAATTTGGGGTGGAGCTTGAAATTTAACAGTAAAAATCATCGGACTTCCTGGAATATGTTTTCCAGTAGGAATTTGCTCTAAAAAGCTTTGCTTTCAGAAGATTGAAATAATTTTTTTTTTCATTGGGCGCAACCCAGGACAAATAACTAAACTTTTAGAGTATTAAAAGTATTCAGATGCATTTTTTGTCATTTTGTCCGGATCTGTTTTCTTTGTCTATTGAGCAGGGCCAGAAACAGTGACCCTAGATTTACGGGTGGTGCATGGAATTATGATTCCCTGATAGAATTGACAGTTTTTAGCGGCATTAGGATAGAAGGCTTTTGACATCCTACCCCTGTTTAGGATAACGTAGCAAATTAGGGTGCACACATATTTGCACAAATAACGTGGAGAGAAAATATATAAAGATAGGCTGTATTGTTAAGCAACTCTACATCTCACTCTGAACAAGGTCACATATTGATAGTACAGCACCCTTTCTTAGCACGATCATTGTTTTGGGCCCAAGTCACTAACACATAATGTGGCATAAACATTGCTTGCCCAAGTTACTAGTGACTAACACATAAAGTGACAAAATCTATGATTTATAGAGTGACAGTTGTGGTGCCCGCCAGTTCCCTAGAGGAGCCACCTGGTTACCTCACATATCTTCAATTCAATAACAACTACATCTCCTTGCAACTGCTTCTACTTCAGAACTCATTATTAGTTGCTCCATCAAGGTGTCATTAGACTCATATTGATGACAAAGCTAGAAATTGCCTAGACAACCATCCATATTGAGCACCGTCTACCTAAATATTTGCTAATTAATGGGCAACCAATCAACGATACACTCCTTTTCTTATTTATTTCATCAGGGTAAACATTTTGTTTATTGTGTTCGGGGGAAAACTCTCTGGTGCAGATTTTGGGCCAGTATCATGCTAGGTGGGCAATACAACCATTTGATCTTAAAAAAATGTGACTCACACAAATTGCAACGTTGGAGGAACACTTTAGTCTAGAGTAACCAGAATAATTAAAAATAAATGAATGCTACCATCCAATTTCTTAGGAAAAAGATAATTAAAAATAAATGAATACTACCATCCAATTTCTTAGGAACAAGAATACTCTGCTTCTGTCATCGTTCAAGCATATCTCAAATGACGAGTAGGTTCCTTTATCACACAGCCCTCAACAACAATCACATGAATTTTATGTTTTACAATGCATATAGGTTAAAAACACTTAGACCTCAGGTTTCAAACTTATATTCCCCATTGCAATACATTACAATCAACAATAACCACTCATATAATCATTAAGAAGAAACATTCTTTGACTTTCATCTCAGTAGCTTCTTGCCTTTTGCAATCTACTCACCGATGAATGATTCCTGTCTGTTGCTTTCCTGCAAACAAATATTCCTCACTTTCCTTGCAACAGATCTGAGGCTGCTATGTATTTTCACCTGTTTGAGTGAACTTGTTATATAAAAAATATATAACATAATGAGATATATAAACATATATAAATATTAAATATCAATATTAATTATTAATAATAAATATTAATAATTAACAAATAAGAAATGATTAATTGAATTAATTAATTCGAAAATAGAAAAAAATTTTCATTTGAAAAGGCACGATAAGGCTTATATAAAGTCCTACAATGGAACTATTTTCTAACTGCTTATATAAAGTGCTTATATAAAGTCCTACAATGGAACTATTTTCTAACTGCTTATATAAAGTGCTACCATGGAACTATTTTCTAACTTTTGAGAATATTCCGATAACTTTTATTCCGAGAATAGTCGATACGGATTTTACATTGGTTGGTATCAGATCATAATCCGGCCCTACCATGGTATCAGATCATAATCCGGCCCTACCATGGTATCAGATCATAATCTGGCCCTACCATTATTTACACCTTGTGTAATTTGGTTTTTAACCATTATCTGAGGGTTTCCCTAAAATTGTGGTTATTTGACCAAGAAGGAAAATAGAAGAGGTAAAACAATAAAAGGAACAAGAAGAAAAGGGAGAAACAAAAAAAAACAACCCTCTGTATTATGAAACCACTTGTTTTTTTAATTTTTAAACCATTACATTAATAAATATTAAAAACTGGTTTTATGATAAAGGAAAAAGAATTTAAATTATAGAGTGAAGGATCTATTTTTAGATTGACAAAGATTAAAGTGCCTTACAAGTCTATTAAGAAAATATATTATAAGGATGACTCCCAAGGCTTAATATTTCTTTTTTATAAAACTTAATCCCCAAGATTTGAACTTGGGTGGGGAGGGTAGCATTCCTTGTTCCCAACCACCCAAACTACACACAACCTACAAGAAGCAAGAAGTAAAAGGAAGAAGTTTTACAAAAAGAACCACATAGGGTTCTTGAACATGCGTTCATTATTATCGAAGAAAAAATAACTAGAAATCACAAATTATGATGATTACATATTTAGAAATGTAGATGCAATTACAATCAGTATTGGGCGAGTTAGAGCATTATAAAGCAACCGATCATCATCTATAATTTGAAATTAAGAAGCAAGAAAATAGTAATATCATATATGTTAAGAGAGAAGGAAAAACATCGGTTAAAAGAGCATATTAAGTAATTAACCACGTATATCGAGGAATTAAGGAATGAAAAATATTCTAGTCAGAATCTTCAAGGACGAAATATCGAAAGGGAAATAGTCTAGAGTAAAGACAAAAGATGGAAAGATGCAACGACACTTACAAAACAAAAAGACCTAACATTGTCTTCATCAATATGCTTTGAGGACAAAGCATATCTAAAGAGGAAGGCAATGTTATAAATATAAATAAACATTAATTAGATATAATATAAATAAATTATATAAATGTAGCCCGCATGGGTGTGGCTTATGGGCGGTTCAGTTGTTATGAAGTCACTTGTTGTAAATTGGAGGTTATGAGTTCAAATCCCACCTGGATTTACCTATGTCCCATGTCTTGCGGCGGGTGTGGGGCACATAGGGGTATAGTGGTAGTAAGAATGGATGCCTGGACCTCGTGTCACATGAGTACTAGCCACAGGTGGGGCTCATTGGCGGTTCAGTTGTTATGAAGTCACTTGTTGTAAATTGGAGGTCACGAGTTCAAATCCCACCTAGATTTACCCGTGTCCCATGTCTTGCGGCGGGTGTGGGTCACCTAGGGGTATAGTGGTAGCAAGAATGGATCCCTGGACCTCGTGTTACGCGAGTACCAGCCCAGCTCCAGTTGTCGATTCCCCTAGTTACAAAATATATATATATGTTAAAACTTAATAACACAAATAGTTATTAGTAAACTATTCTAAAAGGATGCGTCCTTTCATGGATGGTCTCCAAAGTGCCTTTATGATTATTATCTATATGGCACTCACTCTGTAATCTTTCATCATCATTCATCTTCAATATTCATTTTATATTTTCAATATGGAGTTATTTTCCATTGGTTGATTATTCACTTGAGTAATCCTTAAGAATATCTAGATATGGATATTACATTGGTATCAGAGCTAGCCCTATTCTTGGGCCTCCCTGATTCTGGTTTTTAACCAATACTGTCAGAGTTTCTCTGAAACTAGGCCTGTGGCCATCAAAATTAGATTTTTTGAAAACTCTCCCCCACTCATGCCCTCTTCTCTCTTGAGCCTCTACACCCCCACCGTCATCTCCTTCTGCCTTCTACTATTATTCCACACACTGCATCGAGCAGTCCTATTTACTACACCCTATCTCTCACTTAACTCCCAGTAATTGCGCCTACCTCTTCCACACTACACAACATTTCCCTACGCTTGTCATCCTTGCGCTCCTGAGATCTCCCTCCACTTCGCAGATTTGTCCAACATCGCCCCCTTTTCATTGCTTCATCACCCCTACCCTCCTTCCCTTGCTCTCCAAACACCTCTCTTACGTCAGCACCTGTGCGCCACTCCTTCCAATTCATCGCACTCCTTTAATTCCTCCCCGCGCCTACCCTACACATTGATCCCCTCCCAAATCTCGACACACTCCGAAATCTCTATAATAATAATAATTATTATTATTAATTAATAATGGTCATTACAATTATTACTTAATACAAAAAGGAAAGAAGACCAAGGCAAAGAAAGAAGACCCAGAAGATATTAAAAAGAGAAGTAATTAAATCTTGGAAGATATTGAAGAAGTCATTGAAGCCAATTTACAGATTTATTGAATAAATTATGGATTCCATATATAAATCCAGATTTTGGGTTAAGTGTCCTTATTGTGAAATATAATTCCATTATCCGACATTTTTTAAGGATTGCAATCGTTTCTGTCCAATATGTGGTAAATATATTATTAGAAAGATGATCAAGGTAACTCATAATTGCAATCACATTGATTGGAAAGAGAATTAGGATAATACAAGGAAATCAATAAGAATCTACAATTTGAGATAAGTAAACGGAGCATCCTTGATCAGTGGATAGAACACCATAATCATCGCTTAAAAGATCAAATTCAAAAGCTGGAAAAAACTAATGAAGATATCGAGAAAACGATATCAACTAAGAATGAAGAAATATCTCAATTAAAAATCACAATCAAGATCTTGAAGACAAAATAAAAAAGGTCAACAAATAACGAAGAATCACCATATAGGAGTGATAACGATTTAGAAGAAGACATAAAGCATTTAAACAAGCTCATCATGGACAAAGATGATGAATTGGCGCAAATCCAAAGAAAGCTAAAAAGTCAAGAATCATAGATATGTCGACATCAGCAACAAAAGGAAGATCTCCAGCAAAAGTATGACGACACTAAAAAGAAGCACAAGTTAGAAATAACGAAAATCAATGTCAAATTAGCAAGCAATACCGAAGAACTATCTCAACTAAGAATTCATAACAAGACATTACTTACGAAAATCAAGAAACTAAAAAATAGTCGGAAGATGGAACTTGCCAATGAAGACCTCAAAGGAAGAATACTAAAACAACAAGAAGGAAACCATCATCTGAGAAATCGTAATCCAGAACTAGAGGAACAAATCAAGAAGTTAAAAGAGGATAAATAGTCGCAAGACGAAAGGTTCGAGAAGATTCAAAATGATAATAATCTATTAGAAAACAAATTAGTTCAAATCCAGAAGGAAGCATCTAGACTCTTCGAAAAACAAATTCAAGTTGAGAAAGAAGAAACAAATACAAATTCAGTCTCCGTCACAGTTCAAAAGAAAGTCAATTCAGCAGGGAAACAAACAACAAGAACTCCTTATCGACACCCAAAGAACACAAAATCTGCAACCTAAGCAGAAAACGAGAAGATTTATCCAACAAGGCAATCAACAATCATCTCTGATGAAGATAGATCTTGAATGGTACAACAACTACTTCAAGCTAGGGTGTAGCCTCCTCAATCATATGCCGAATCCACTACAAACTGTCCAAGAAGACTCCCCAACAAGCTCCAAAACCTCTAATTCCTTAACCTGCAATTCTGCTTCAAAACCTCCAATTGCTCACAAATGCTCAATGAAGATGGTGTGAGGCAAATAGAGGGTGGAGGAGGGGGACTCCTTATAGCTAAGTTGGGGGTCTTCTTATAGCTAAGTTCCTAGGAAACTTGGGTGTGGGAATGGGGACGGGGATGAGGATGGGGATGCTACATTTTGGAACAAGGGATTTGGGGTTAACGTAGACACACACACACACACGTTTAAATTAAAAATTTTATTACATATGAAATTCAAATTATTTTCATTGTACATATGCATCCATGTGAATCCAAATTAGTGTTGCAAATATCTCCAATTTCCCCCACCATTTTCGATTTCTCCTGAGTTTTTTTGTGTTGCCAATTTGTTCGTTTTTTTCTTAATTCTGTAGGTCTAAGTTTATTCTTGTCGATATTTTTCAATAACTCCCGATATTTTCCTTGATATTTCCAAACCCTTGGCGATATATTCCTCGAAACGATATTTGCAACATTGAGATTCCAAGCCATTATATACAAATATGTAAAGCTTCTCATGTATAATAGCAAGGGTGAATAGAACTAAAAGATCATAGAGTGCAATCCATATCTGACCCAAAATACATAAACAACGAGGCTGTAAATGGTCTGTATAGTCCAAAAAACTTCATGCTACAACAAATAACTACATATCATCAAAATCATTGCCTATGTTTGGATCTTATTTATCAATATCACCCTGTGCATCCCTCCTTTAGGCTCTAGCTCTTGCCTCTATCTCGAATCTTGAAGTCGATCCTCCAAGGATATTGGTCAACACCCTACAATTTCGATGAAACTTCCTTATTTGAGTGTTAAAATAAGGTAGAAAAAACTTACCATGCTTAATAGGCAATTTTGCTTAATTAAGGGGTACATTTTTATTAAGGTCATGGCAGAGGAGTTCAAACAATCAACACCACCAACATCAAGGTACATAGAGAGGTTGATGTGCTTGATTAAATGCCAATTCCTTGCCCTCATACATGATAGAATCCGGTAGAAACATTGCGATCCTGAAATTCAAAAAACTATTGTCAGTTGAATTTTGAATGGGATATAAAATTCTACTTTTTGCATATGAAGTCCGATGAGGTTGGGAGTTATTAGTTATTACTATTATTATTTATGTATTCTATGTTCATTATAGATAATAAACATGCCTTGCTAAATTAAGCTTGGGAGTTAATATCATAGTCATCTGGTTTGAAGGGATCTATTGAGTTGGTGCAGGGATTGTTATCAACTGAGCAAGAAAATGATGCTACCTTCATAAGAAATAATGTCGAGCCTTGTGCATATGGTGAAGCCCTAGGACCCCAATTTGAGACAAAATCACCCAGTTACCACACAATTGGGTATTATTGGCAATTCAAAGCGGGTGGAATTATAAATTATAGTTTATGAGATAGTTGGTGATTGAATGTGATGATTTGGAAAGGAGAGTTACACATATGACAATCATATCTAACCACTAAAGGGTCCATTGTTGCTCTAGGATAATCAATTGACTAACAAAAGCACCTTCGTTGCTAGGATTAGGGAGTAATAATATTCAAACAAGAAAATGATAACACCTAATGATGTTGAGGGATGGTTAACAACTATTCTTGTTAGCAATGCCACTCTCAGGTCATCAATTCAAGTGCAACAAATGAAGTTACACAAGTAGAGGGCAGTATTTTGGAAATCAAAATGAAGGGTAGTACAATCATGTGCCCAACAAGGAACATTGTTCGAGAAATAATCAATCAACTTTGCATGGTCTCGCCAAGTGTCTCAGGCTCATGAGACCCTGGTAGTTGAAGGTAGATCAATTAAGGATGCCAAAAAATAGGTTCTTGGATCAAAACTGCCCAACTCTTGAAAGTCATTAGGAAGTGCATATTCTTACAACAACTATATAATTAATCATTGAAGGCAAAAGTTATAAGTGGAGACTATCAACATCAAAACATCTTCACTGTGAGTGAGTTTTCATTAGCTATCTTTTCTTTTTCTTTTTTTCTTTTCTTTTGAATTCGTTCTTCCAATCTATAGATTTGATTAGTGCCTTGAAATTTAGGCCCTGAATTGATGATTTAAAGTCTAGATGGAATATTTATTCATTAGAATTATCCATACTGGCCAAGTATAATGTATTTATGTAGATGTTGAAGCAACATGCACTTAGTGACATAAGCTTAAACACCATATAGAATTATAACAATATCTGCTTAAGACTAACTAATGAATCTATTACCCCTCACATGGTATGAGGGTAATCCTACAGATGATTGTGAGGGCTTATTCAGATTTTGGATCTTGGCACAACATAATTTGTTGCAGATGGCTTATAATGCCTTGGAATAATTATCATGTATCTCATAATGTTTCACCGTGGACATATGTTTAACTTTAGAATTAGTTAGGGTCCCTAGCAGTGATTAGATTGTCTAAAGATTGTAAAATATTATTAAATGGGATGCAAACCCCATTTTGACCCCCTTTAGACCCTCAGATTGAGCCTAGCGCACCTTCTAGAGATAGTAGACCCTACTTTCTGTATTTTGGGGACACATTTCCTCAATTTAAGGGATATTTGTATGATTTCTGGATTCTGGGGACATAATCCCCTAATTCTGGGGCCCTGAATCCTTATTTGATGAATTTTTGTTGGGGAATATGCTCTTTGTAAGGGGGGTGCACCTCTCTTTGTCTCTTAAACTCTCAAAGGTGGCACATTTTCATGAGGAGAGGTTTAACACATGGCTGAAGGCTCCTAGAGGTGGTGCACTCTTCCATACATGAGATTTAACACATGGAAGGGCTCCTCTCTTGCTCCTAAAGCTATATAAGGAATGCTCCTTGCTCATTGTAATTCATGGTTGTATTTTGGAGAGTTCTTCTTGGAACCTATTAGATATATCATTATTGGAGGTTTTGTGACATGTATGGAGGCGCTTTCTTCTTAAATGTGTGGCATTAATCTTGCATGGAGCTTTCAAAAGGTTGTGAGTATTGCTAGCTCTTTTACATTGATATTTCTATGTTTTAGGTTGGAGGCGATAGAAGGGTATTACTACATTGGAAGGAAAAGGTTTTAAATAATTTCTATTCTATGTTGCACAAGATTTTGCTACACGGGTATGTGGGGTACATGGACACGAGTATCCAGTACGGATAGAAGCTTTGCCCAAATTTACAGGAAATGTCAGGTTGGGAGCGCCAATAATATAATATATTAAATTTTAATATATATTAAAATTAAAATAATGTATGACAAAAAATAATTTCTTAAATGATTCAAGTGACAATCTTAAAAACAAAAAACCACCCCAATCATATTGAAAGGATGGGTGAATTTGAAATTGTTTGCAGACTGCTTATGATGTCCCCCAAGCTTTAAATATCCAAGTGACCACTTGGCACTAACCAATGTTAAAAATTGATAAATGATAAATCGCTCGATGTTAACCAAACGGGAGAAATGAAAACACAGAATTGAGAAAAACTTTCCAGCAGAGGAAAAACTTAGAAAATCGAAGAATGTAATGTGATTATTCAAAAGGGAATGTTGTTTGTAATGCCTTAATTACATGACGCCCCCTTCTTCCTTGCCTCTACATGGTAGGGTTAACATCGTTTGCATTGGTGCATTTTTTTTCCCCACGAGGAGTTCTTTTCTGTGTTTTTTCCCGTGGATTGTTTTTTTCATTATTTGGTCTGTCAGTGGGTTACAGATTCACTATGATCAGTAAATACTCAAAAGAACTCTCTAGATCAACACTCGACATCTGAATTGTGTAATTCCAAAAGGCAGATCCCATATGCAAACTACCCCATTCGAAATTTAAATTTTGCATTTGCAGTGAATCAGTGTGTAATAGAGGGATTGGCTATTGCAAATTTTACCATCGGAACATGTGCAACGTCACCCAGATTTGCTACAAATTCTGCGACTAGCAATCTTTGGGGTCGACTATGTATTTGGCTGGGAGCAGCTATTGCTGGACTGTTAGTACCCATTCTTCCTACGGGCTTAAAATTCGTGTTAGTAATGTGCTTTCGACCATGGGTGCTCATGGTTGTATCGAGAGCTTCCTCCAGCTCCCAACTACACGTACCCCTGGAAACTTGTACCGGGAGCAGTCATTTTACTTTTGCGAAGTACCTGAAAAGCTCCCAAGTTCTTGAAGAAGCTCCCGCCTCTTTTGGATTGTTTTGTACGAGCTCCAAAGCTCACTGGTATGCGGGAGCATTGGGTACACTCTTCCTAACTGTCGGGAGCAGTACCCGTGCAATAAAGTTTTTATTTTCTTTCCTTTGTATCTATGCACATATGGAATTTTTTGCATTCATTCTTAATTTGAAGTGTGTAATATTGATCTTTCGTGTGTGTGGTGCACCCTAAAAGCTAGAAAGGAAGTGGATACTTTATCCAATACCTTTCCTTGTTCCTTGTAAAACCTAGTATATTCTTGCACTTCACTAAGTAGGGTTTGATCAATCATGCAACTTTTCAACCTTAGTGACATATGACACAAGGCCCTCTTAGAAAGTACTTCTTTGACTCCATTTGCCCTTGGTGGATTGACACTATTATCTTGATTGGTTTCTCTCTATCTTCTCATCACCTTTTCCTTTATTATTTTTTCTATGTGACAACCATTTTGCTAGAGTTAACTCTTCATTTCACCTTGCATTCATTGCCTATTGCTCTAGTAATCCTAGTTTAGGGAAGCCCCCCTTGAGTTGGAGAAGAGCCAGCCAAAAGTGTGAAAGGGGATTGGTTTGGTGACATTGGCGTTTTCCTCTTGAGTTTCCCTCAACTAGCTTGCTTCTTTGGGACTTTAATCATACATGCTAGTTTGGGCGGTAACATAATCTACTTAAAGAATGAACAATACGAGAGACTAGATTCAAAGGGAAATGCTTCCAATATATATAAAATTTAAACCAAGGAGCATGAACAAGACTTATTACCAATTCACCAATGATACAATAATTAGGAGTATGTACACCTCTGTAGACTTTTACAGTCAAATCGCTGTTCGGAGGGGGTCTCTTGTCCTGCAAACAAGAGGGTCTCAGTATCTATTTGGTGTCTAGCTTGGCCGTGACCTTAAAATTAGATTATTTTATTATTATTATGAATTAATAATATGTCCAAGGCATATATGGCAAGGTCTAAGGTAAAACCCTAGAGCTTGTCATGGGCATAAGGATGATTATTTAAGTTATGTGAGATATATAGCTTAATCATTCATTGAAACTAAGCCAACTAGATATGATAAAATAACTTGAAGCAATGCTTAATTTGCTTAGAGTGCTAGAGATATCCACATTTATGATGTATCCAATTGCAAGATGAATGATAAATAACCATGACAACAAGCAATTAAATTATGTGACTCGGTGATTAAACTCAAAGGGCTAGTGGTCAAAACCACTATTATTTTTTCTTGCACTTGATTTATTAATTATGTATGGAACTTACAAGATAAAAACACTTTTGGAAATGAATAAAATGTAGAAATTTAAGTGCAATTTCCAGAATTAAAGAGCTAAGTAAATTCTTAAAGATATACTTGAAAAGTAAGCCGATCACTTAACTAAATTCTGCAATAGAAAGAGATATAGATTGCTGGAATTTAATGCAGAAATATATCTATGTATCTTAGAAAATAAATGGTAAACAATTAGATCTTTAAGAGTTACTAAATCTCATTTTATTCCCGCTTATGCGTAAATTCCAGATTGTAGAAATTCATTAGTTGCCCCAATATGAAAAATAAGTTAACGACTTGTGAAATATGAAAAAGAACTACATGAATCTGAATGTTAAAAATATGCAATGAAAACAAATAAGATCTACAAGTCTTTTTATGAAGACTCAGAAAAACAAATTTGAAATTAGAAGATCAAACCATAAATGTAATTTTCAGATTTGTAATTTGGACTAGTTATCAAAATAAAGATGTTCTATGGTATAAAATAAATGAGTTACCACTAAATCTGAATTTTAAGATGTATACAAGGTGAACACATTAGATTTATGCTAGATCTAAGTTAGAGATATTTAAATAAACCAATTAAATCTATGAAGAAGATTTAGCTTCGACGTTAGTAGATTTGACAAAAAAAGAAATAACAGCACCAAAAAGTGGTGGGTCACTGATTTGCAACAATAATTGTTAGGATCAAGAATTCTAACTTTAGTTTATCAACTCGAGGAAAATACAAAGTTAATAGGTTCTGTGCACAATATATGCGACTTATAAAAAATTTAACTATTGGAAAACAGGAAAACATTAAACTAATTCCTATTTAGCAATAAGGGTGACTTGCTTAAAGATAGAATGTCTTGGGATCCCATTCCTCCACATGCCTTTGTTAGTCTTTCTAATCTAATTAGCTTGATTAGGATCTTTATCTGAAAGAATAACAAGTACAATAAGATACACAAGATAGAGCAGATACACAAGACACAAAGATTTTCGCCGGGGAAACCATAAAGGAGAAAACCCTGCAAACTTCCTCAGAATAGTTCCTTCACAAAGTATCACAAGATGAACAAACCCAATAAGAAGAAGTCTCCTGCAGCTATCTATCTCTCCTCGTTGTCTCTCTCTCTCTCTCTCCTCATGTGAACTTGAGTGAGTGTGAGTGTATATAAATGAGGGAGGGTGCTTCCATATTTGTACCTTTTAAGTGATTGACCTAATACATGACTGGGGCCAACCTCTTACCCTAACAGGGCCGACTTTTCGTAGAGAGACTCCAAAAATACATTACATGATGTTACACTGGGGACTATTGCCTTGACTTACAACAGAGGTTGTACCTCAAGGTCCATACACAATAATGACATCCCAAAAGAAAGAAAACACATTTTCGATTGGGGGTACAACAACATATAGTGATATACATCAGAATATCTTTCGAAATTACAATTACAACAACACGCCCTCTTAACTAGGAAGGTATTCTCTCGCCACAGTGATAAACAAATCTGGTCACATCACTGAGTCATCATCGTCGCTGCTATCGTTGTCCTCATCTTGTCCAATTCATCGCATCTATCTGTCATAGGAAGTTTCTATAGAGGCAACCCTTTTTCATGCTGGGTATAGGCCTAGTTCTCATCCAGTTCTTCATCATATCCACGAGCAAGCCATCGTGTAGGTACAACGCATGACCATTCTTTACATTGCCACTACAATAATGCGCGTCTCCTACCGTCATCTCCTCGTATCCAGATCATCTCTTTGTCCTGCACAAAACAAAACAAAACAAATAGAGCACACAGAGCACAACCCAGATGCAGACCACATGCATTCCACCAACATAGGAGTATGCCAGGATCTTTCATGTCCTCAAGACAACCTGCAATTTCCACTATGCGCGAATCGCCTAGGAGCACACCAAGTGCATTACCTCTCTCTACGATCAACCTGCGTTCTACCAACATAGGATAGCTGCTCAGGTTTAACCCAAGTGCCTTGTGGCCTCATCATCTCTAACATGGGAACACACACATACAAGGACTGATTACGATCGAACAACCTGCGCACTACGCTAGGATCTTTTCTGTTCAGGTCATCCTCAAGGACTCATTACATTCGAACAACTTGCGTACAGGATCTTTTCCGCTTGGACAACCTTGTGGGACTTATTACGTTCGAGCAACCTGCGTACCACGCCAGGACCCCTTTTACACTTTGGACAACCCACAGGACTTATTACATCCAAACAACCTGTGTACCATGCCAAGACCCCTTTACACTTTGGATAACGTGTACCAGGACTGATTACATCCAAGGATAACCTGCAAGCTCCACCAGGACTGATTACATCCGAGGACAACCTACAGGACTGATTACGTCTGAGCAACCTGCGTACTATGCCAGGATCTTTTCTGCTTGAACAACCTGTCTCATTTCCCATGTGAGATCTCATGCATCTGCGTCTTTTGGTCTCTTGTCATCTTCTAGCATAGGAACACATAAGGATTGATTATGTCCAAGGATAACTTGCGGGCTTCCCTAGGACTGATTATAACTGAGCACAATCTACAGGACTGGTTATGTCACCAAGACAACTTGTATCTTCGACTATGCTAGAACTCATCACTCCCTCTTTCGAGGGGTCTCGTTCTGGATCACACCAAGTCTTTCTCTGAAGTACTCGAACTTCTCTCTGGCTAGAGGCTTGGTCAATACATCGACTATCTGCTCGTTCGTTGCCATGTACTAGAGCTTCACTGCTCCTCTCTACATCATACAAAAAAAAACAAGTCAGATCAAACAAATCAGATAGTAGCTTTCGAAGCCATACTACCTTACGGCTAGTCGAGCAAGCTGCAACATATTCTGCCTTGGCTGTACCCAGCGCTACACAGGACTGCTTCCTGCTAAACCAGGAGATCATACCGGATCTCAAAGTGAAGCAACAACCCGAAGTGCTCTTCTGATTAGTGGCGTTGCCTGCCTAATTTGAATCAACATAACCATGTAGGTTAATCTTCTGATTTGTATCATACTTGAGACCATACTCAACTGTACCCTTCTGGTACCTCAATACATCCTTTGCAGCAACCGGGTGAACATGTCTCGGATCCGTAAGGAACCGGCTCAGTGTGTTCACAACAAAGCATATGTCCGATCTCGTATTCGTCAGGCATATCAATGAACCAATCATCTAACGATACATCGTGGCATCAGATGACTGATGATGTTGATGTATTTGTAACTTCGGAAGATATTATGATGTATATCATCATTGTATGTTGTTGTACCCCCATTGGGGATGTGTTTTCCCCCTTGCAGGATGTCTTAATTGTGTCTAGACCTTGAGGTACAACCTCCGTTGTAAGTCGGGGCAATAGTCCCCAGTGTAACATCATGTAATGTATATTTGGAGTCTCTCTGGGAGAAGTCGGTCCTGTTAGGGAAGACATGTGGGCCCCAGTCTTACGTTTGGTCAATGACTTGAAAGGGTATAAATAAGGAGGTGCTCTCCCTCATTTAGACACATCTCACTCTCTCAAGTTTGTATGAGAGACAGAGAGAGACAAAGGAGGAGAGATAAATAGCTGCTGAATACTTCTTATTACAGCTTTTGATCATCTTACTATATTGAGGAAGTTTGCAGGGTTTTGTCCTTTATGGTTTCCTCGATGAAAATCTTTGTGTCTTGTGTGTCTTTTATATCTTATGCATCTTGCTATACTTGTTATTCTTTTAAGTAAAGATCCTAGATAAACTAATCAGATCTAAAGAAAATCTAACATGGTATCGGAGCCTCTCTGAAAGAAGGCATTGTGCAGCTGCGAAAACTAGGGCTTCCTAGTTCAAGGTGTTCTCTCCACAGATCATCAAGAAAAGAGGGCTAGGCTAACTTGCCTCACTAGAGTGCATCTTTTGGTGGAAGCAGTTTCAAGATTGAAGAAGTTTCATTTTTGACCTTGTCACTATTGGCGGGAAAAACTAGGGCATCAAGTTTCGGAGGCGTCCCACCTCTGTTTTCAGAAAGTGACTTTGCTGAGCAACTCGCCTCAAGGAGGCACATCTTTCTGTCCAAACAGAATTCCCAAACTCCAAGATTGGAAAATTTTAGTTTCTTTGACAAACCCTAGGTCAGCCAGCTACGAAACTAGGTCGGGCACCTCAAATCGGTAAGACCTAAATCTTTGCTATTTCCATTTGAGGTTCTCATTTGAAAAGATGACTCACCATACTCGGCTTGAGGACAAGCTTGGAGGGGTTGATAACTTTCGAGCATGGAAGTACAAAATCTCTTTGATCCTTGAAGAAAATGACTTGGATCAGTTCATCACTGGAGAAGTTCCAGAACGAGAGGGAGATGAGGCTAATGCTGCTCATAAGAGAAGCATGGCTAAGGCTAAGAGAATCATTGTAGATTTTATTAAGAATCACCTCATCCCCCATGTGTCTTCATTCAAGACACCGAAGGAAGTGTATGATGCTTTGACAAAGATGTTCGAAGGAAAGAACATCAACCGAAAGATGACTTTGAGGAACCAGTTGAAGAATGTGAAGATACAAAACTTCGAGACTATACAGTCTTACTTCACAAGGGTTGCTCAAATCAAAGAACAACTTGAAGCGGTTGAAGAGAATGTCGAAGAAGGAGAAATTGTAATGAATAGCTTGAATGGTCTCTTTAGATCATGGGACTCATTCATTCAAGGAATTTGTGCAAGAAGGAGGTTGATCGCTTTCAGCAGACTCCGAGAAGAATGTGCACAAGAAGAAGCTCGACTCATGACAAGAGAAGAGAAGATGGGAGCAATTGAAGATCAAGCTCTCATGGTTCACACTAGGAAGAACTTCAAGAAGGAGAAGAAGGAATCCTTTCATCACAACAAGAAGAAGGACAAGAAACAAATGAAGACCAAGAGAGATACTTCAAATGTTCGATGCTATACTTGTGATGAAAAAGGGACATTTTGCAAGAGATTGTCCCTTCGAGAAAAAGAGACGCCATGCTCATATTGCCGAAGATGATGAACCAACAAACAAAAGATTTAGACGAGAGAAGGATGATTCAAATGAAGAGTATGTGCTAATCTCAGCACTTACTGACACTATCTCACACGGAAGCAATGATTGGCTTGTGGATAGTGGAGCTTCTAAACACATGATGGGATACAAGGAATCATTCGTCAATATGTCTGAACATGAATCACCTCACAAGGTGAAACTTGGGGATGATTACCAATACCCCATAAAAGGGAGTGGAGACTCCAGGAAATCCTTAAAGATGAAGGATGTGCTATATGTTTCAGGATTGAAGAAGAATCTTCTCTCCATCTCTGCGTTAGATGCAAAGGGAATTAGGGTTGCATTTGTAGATGGCCAAGTTCTGATGTGACCCAGAGGAAAGACAATAGAGGATGTAATAGTGATTGGAGAAGAAGACAGAGGCTTGTACAAGCTAAAGGGACAACCTGAACAAGCACTAGTTCATGGGTCAATTGAACTAAGCGAACTGTGGCACAAAGGGCTTGCACATGTGCACTACAGAGCACTACTGATGGCAAGCAAAGCAGTCTTAGGATTACCAGAGATCTAGGCAAAGCATGAAGGTATTTGCAAAGGATGCGCACAAGGAAAGAATGCGAAGAAGACATTTCCCTGCAGTGAGAGCAAGGCTAAAGGAATAGGGAGATAGTACACTCGGATGTATGTGGACCCATGTTTTCTAGCTCTTTAAGCGGGTATGTTGTGTATGTTTCCTTTATAGATGATTTCTCATGTAAGAATTGGATATATTTCTTGAAAGGGAAAAGTGAAGTTTTCAGTAAGTTCAAGGAGTATAAAGTCTTGGTCGAGAACCAAACTGATAGGAAGATCAAGATTCTACAGTTAGATAACGACAAAGAATTCACATCAGATGAATTCAAGGAACTCTGCAGAGAGTCTAGGATTAAGATAGAGTTGAGCACTCCATACAATCCTTAGCAGAATGGGGTTGCGGAACGAAAGAACCGAACCATCATGGAAGCAACAAGGGCAATGCTGCATGACTAGGATCTTCCTATGCATCTTTGGGCGGAGGAAACAAGAACATTTGTGTATGTACATAACCGTACTCCTCATCGAGTACTTGACAACAAGACTCCTGAATAGGCTTTCTTAGGAGAGAAACCAGAAGTCAAGCATTTGAGAATATTTGGTTGCCCGGTGTACATACATATCCCAAAGGAGAAAAGGACCAAACTCGGTCCTTCTGGGAGGAATGGTATATTTGTAGGATACAGTGATACATTAAAGGCCTACCGAATATACTTCTCGGGATTCAAGAAGATCGACATCAGTAGAGATGCAACCTTTGATGAAGACTCGACATACTTCAAATCCAAGAGGACTCCTATCCAGGAAGTCGAGGAACCTGAAGAGACGAGAGTCCGAGAAAGGGAAATTGGAGAAGTAATTCCAGAAGACTATGAAGATCACGACATGACAGAACCACAAGAGCCGGTAGAGACATTTCTTGAGAAGGACTCCCACAAGAGGAAACCGGCATGGGCACAAAAGCTCATATGAGAAGCTGAAAGGTATGGCGCCTCAGAAGGAATACATAGAGAGAGAAAGAGGGCAAAGCCCTACAATAGCTATGTGGCCCTGCTCTGTGACATCATTGACAGAGAACCCTCCACCTATGAAGAGGCTACACAAAAGAAAGAATGGAAGGTTGCTATGATCGAGGAATATCAGTCGATCATGAAGAATGATGTCTGGGAGATTGTTTCGAGATCGAAGAAGAAGTCTGTCGTGACTTCAAAGTGGATCTATAGGATCAAGCATGCTGCAGATGGCAGTATCAAGAAATACAAGGCAAGGTTCGTAGCACGAGGCTTCTCATAGAAAGAAGGCATAAACTACGAAGAGACATTTGCACCTGTGGCGAGGTACACTTCCATTAGGACCATACTGGCATTGGCAACAGCTATGAAATGGAAAATACACCAAATGGATGTCAAGACAACTTTCTTGAATGGTGTAGTCGAGGAGGAAGTGTACGTGGAACAACCACTTTGATTCGAGACACATGACAAGAAAACCCATGTGTGCAAATTGAAGAAGGCCTTATATGGATTGAAACAAGCACCGAGGACATGGTACGACAGGATGGATAACTTCCTGATGAGCTTGGGCTGTACCAAGAGTAAAGCATATTCCAACCTCTATTTCAAGGTGGAAGATGGAAGACCTGTGATACTCCTGCTATATGTTGATGACTTGTTTTCGATAGGCGAAGAGGAACTCATTACAGATGCAAGGAGGAGACTTGCTACAGAGTTCGAGATGAAATACCTAGGTTATGATGCACTACTTCTTAGGCATGGAGGCGTGGCAGAGTGCAGATGGGATTTTCCTTGGTTAAGGAAAGTATGCAGTGGAGATTTTGAAGAGATTCAGAATGTTGGACTGCAAGGCGATAGCCACACCTATGGCATCTAACTTGAAGTTTCTGAGTGATGCTTCATTTGAGCCGGTTGATGCCACGATGTATCGTTAGATGATTGGCTAATTGATGTATCTGATGAATACGAGGCAAGACATATGCTTTGCGGTGAACACCCTGAGCCAGTTCCTGACGGATTCGAGACATGTTCACTTGATAGCTACAAAGCATGTTCTGAGGTACCTAAAAGGTACAATGGATTATGGGCTCAAATATGATGCGAATAAGAAGATTAACCTACATGGTTATGTTGATTCGGACTGGGCAGGTAGCGCCACCGACAAGAAGAGCACCTCAGGTTGCTGCTTCAGTTTTGGATTTGTCACGATCTCCTGGTTCAGCATGAAGCAATCATGCATGGCGCTGAGTACAGACAAGGCAGAGTATGTTGCTGCTTGCTTGACTAGTTGCGAGGCAGTGTGGATGCAAAAGCTACTGTCTGACTTATTTGATCTCCAGTTGGATGTGACTTGTATCTTCGTTGATAATCAGAGTTGCGTGAAACTGTCGGAAAATCCAGTGTTCCATGACAAGTCGAAGCACATCGAGATCAAGTTCCAATATATCAGGGATATGGTGTGGAGAGGAGCAATAAAACTCCAGTACATGGCAACAGAGGAGCAGATAGCGAATGTGTTGACCAAGCCTCTAGCGAGAGTGAAGTTCGAGTACTTCAGAGAAAGACTTGGTGTGATCCAAATCGAGATCCCTCGAAAGAGGGAGTGATGTGTTCCAGCATAGCTAGAGAGACAGGTTGTCTGAGCGTAACATCTTGGCGAAACTCGTAGGTTGCTCAGATGTAATCAGTCGTGTAGGTTATCCTTGGATAAGTCCTGGCAAAGCTCGTAGGTTATCCTTGGATGTAATCAATCCTGATATGATTCTATGCTAGAAATAGCTGATGCATGATATCTCACATGGGAAATGAGACAGGTAGTCCTAGTGGGAAAAATCTTGGTGAAGTAGGATGCTCAGACGTAATCAGTCCTGTAGGTTGTCCTCGGATGTAATTAGTCCCGACGAAGCTCGCAGGTTATCCTTGGACGTAATCCGTCCTGTGATAGGTTATTCGAGTGTAAAATGAGACCTGGTGTGGTACACAGGTTACTCGAATGTAATAAGTTTTGTGGGTTGTCTGAGTGTAAAAATGAGACCTGGCGTGGTACGCAGGTTACTCAGATGTAATACACCTCGAAGGTTGTCTGAACGTAAAAGATCCTGGACGCAGGTTGTTCAAATGTAATAAGTCCTTGAGGTTGACCAGGGAACATAAAAGGTCTTGATGTAGCAGGTTGTTTGGTCGTAATCTGTCCTTACATATATATATATCTATATATGTGTGTTCCCATCTTGAGAGGATAAGGTCATGAAGCATGAGAGGTGCACCTAGGCGGTTCTACTGATAGAACGCAGGCTGACCGTGCAGAGACGCAATGCACTGAGCGTGCTCCTAGGCGATTCTCGCATAGTTGAAGCTGCAGGTTGTCTTAATGACGTGAAAACATTTAGGTTTACTACTATGGTGAAAGAACGCAGGTGGTCTGCATTTGAAAGCTTTGTTTTTTGTTTTGTTTTGTGCAGGACAAAAGAGATGATTTGGATACGATGAGATGAAGGTAGGAGTCGCAGGTTATTGCTGTGGCAATGTAAAGAAGGTCCTGAACCGTTCCTACGAGATGGCTTGCTCAAGATGTGATGAAGACCTAGATGAGGACTAGGCCTACACCCAGTCGAGAGAGGCCTAGCTCTGAAGAAACTTTCGATGACAGATAGTATCGATCGATGATCAATAATAAGAAGTTGATGGCAACAACTATGATGATGACTCTATGACTCAGTGATGATGACTCTGCGATGAAGACTCGACCAAATATGTTGATGACTGTGAAGGGAGAGAGAGAATACCTTCCTAGTTAAGAGGGAGTGGTGATGTATTTGTAACTTTGGAAGATATTCTGATTTATATTATCATTGTATGTTGTTGTACCACCATTGGGGATGTATTTACCCCCTTGCGGGATGTCTTAATTGTGTTTAGACCTCGAGGTACAACCTCCGTTATAAGGCGGGGCAATAGTCCTCGGTGTAACATCATGTAATGTGTATTTGGAGTCTCTCTAGGAAAAGTCAGACCTGTTAGGGAAGACATGTGGGCCCCAGTCTTATGTTTGGTCAGTGACTTGAAAGGGTATAAATAAGGAGTCGCTCTCCCTCATTTATACACACCTCACACTCTCAAGTTCCCATGAGAGGGAGAGAGAGACAAAGGAGGAGAGATAGATAGCTGCTGAATACTTCTTATTACTGCTTTTGATCATCTTACTATTCCGAGGAAGTTTGCGGGGTTTTCTCCTTTATGGTTTCCTCGATGAAAATCTTTGTGTCTCATGTATCTTTTATATCTTATGCATCTTGCTGTACTTGTTATTCTTTCAGATAAAGATCTTAGATAAACTAATTAGATCTAAAGAAAAACTAACAGATGTAGCATCACACGGTAGCTTCAAGTTCGATGCCATAGGTGTGGCCATTTCCTTGCGGTCCAACATTTTGAACCTCTTCAAAATATCCATTGCATACTTTCCTTGACTAAGGAAATCCCATCCGCATTCTGCCACACCTCCATGCCTAAGAAGTAGTGCATCATCCCTAGGTCTTTCATCTCGAACTCAGTGGCAAACTTCATCTTTGCATCTATAATGAGTTCGTCCTTTCTTCATCGACATATACCGGTCTTTCGCTTTCAACCTTAAGGTAAAGGTTGGAACCCGCTTTACTCCTGGTAAAGCCTAAGTCCATCGGGAAGCTATCCATCTTACTGTACCATATCGAACTCGGAGATCTTCTGCAGTCACTCCCTCTGAAGTGGAGCATCATCCTCCCTTTGCGTTTTCTACTATCGAAACATTCTGTACTAGAGTGACAGGTAGCTTCCTCTGCTACTTATCTTCTATTGTATCCATCTAAGGTCACTGGATACATCATACCAAGATCCTCTATTGTGAACTTTGTTGAAAAGTTCCTCTTGAACCATTTGTGAGATTGTCGTCCTCTATAGGATTCCATCTTCAACCTTGTAGCAAAGGTTAAGATCTTCATCACTCTAGGTGATCTTCAAGCTCCTCATTTAAATGCATGTGCTATCCCATGGGTGTCTTCTAAGCTTGTACAAAGCCTTCTGTGCACATGTGGTTCTCTGTTCGATATACTCTTTTACTTTATTGGGGAAGTGTGTCTGGTCAATGGAGTATGTCATGCCATAGTCTACTCCCTCTTTCGGAGACAAACCACGAACCTTGCTTTGTATCCCTTGATGCTGCCATTTGCTACATGCTTGATCTTGTAAATCCACATGGAAGACACTACAAACTTCCCTTCAGGTCTCGGAACCGCATCCTAGACATCATTCATCTTGATCAATTGATACTCTTTGATCATAGTCTCCTTCCATTTCTTCTTGGCTACTTCTTCATAGATGGAAGCATTTGCATCAATGATGTCACTCAACAGTGCCACATAACTGGAGTGTGTTCGAGACCTCTTACTTTCTTTGGAAGTCTCGTCATACTATTCTTCATCTTGGATGATTTCTCGTGCCCAAGATGGTATTCATCTCTCGAGGTGGATCTACCGTTCTCTTTAGGTCATATTATGATTCTTTATATTATTCTGAAGCTCTTTCTTCCGCAACGGTGTCTCTGACCCGGGGAGATTCAGGTTCCTCTTCTGAGCTGTCATCACTTGTTCTTTGGAACGATCTTTTCTACAAGTCAAGTTCAGTTGCATGATTAGAAACATTTCATTATTTCTAAAACATATTAATCTAATGCATCAAGATATATGTCACACAGTCTTGCAACTATCTTAGCCAATGCTACAACATTCATCCCTGTCCCGTATACATATGGTAACTTTCTAGATGCCTTCCATCTCTCCCAATTATGTCATCACAGAGGTTTCATTCTAGATAAGTAGCAATGGAATGTTTGGTTTGTTCATTAAATACCTGATGGTTGAATGATCTGTATGCAGTGTGCACATACACTGGATAGCCTGTGATGTAATGTCTGAACTTGTTTATGGAGTAGATTACAGCTAGGAACTCCTTTTCTGTTACAGTGTAGTTGAGCTCAACTCCAGACATATTATTGTTGATCTAATATATGGCAAATGATTGTTTATTCTCCTGCTTGCGAAGTACTGCTTCAATGGCTATGAGAGACATCTGTATGTATGTGGAATGGCATGCTCCACTTGGGCCCCTGTAACACAGGAGCTGTCATTGTTTTTGGCTTGAGGTTTTCAAATGCTGTCATACACTCTCCTGTCCATACAAAATTTGCATCTTTGGTTAGTACAGCAAACATAGGTGCAACTGTTTTACAGAAACCTTCAATAAACCTCTGGTAATAGTCTGCTTGTGCAAGAAAGCTCCTTACATCCTTTTGGTTTAGAGGTGGAGGCAAATTTTTAATGACTTCAATTTTGTTTTGGTCAACCTTTATGCCTTGGGAAGGTACATGGTGGCCTAAGACTATGCCTTCATTCATGATCTTTTCACATTTTTCATTACTTAAGCACAAGCTCATTTCCATGCATTTTTTTAAGACATCATCTAAATTATCTAAGGCTTGTTGGAAGACCCCACCATTTTGTGTGAAGTTATCCATGTAAATTTCCATGTTATCATGTACAAAGTTTCCCAAAATGCTTAAAACAACTCTTTGGAAAGTTGCAGGGGCATTGCATACGCCAAATGGAAGATCTCTATAAACAAAAGTGCCCCAGGGTTAGGCGAAAGTTGTCTTGTCCTGGTCCTTTGGGTGCATTTGGACTTGATTGTACTCACTAAACTTTAAAGCCATCTAAAAAGAGAATAATTTTTTTCTGGAAAAAGCATCCAATACTTGGTCAATAAAGGGCAGTGGAAATGATCTTTTTTTGTTGCTTTGTTGAGCTCCTTATAGTCTACACAAATTCTCAACTTACTTCCTTTCTTTGGGTCTATGACTAAGGGGGACACCCACTCAATATCAGATATGTGATAGATAAAGCCAGCATCCAACAATTTTTCTAATTCCTGTTTGACAATGTCTTTTAAGGCTGGATTCATTCTTCTCCGAGGTTGTCTCATGGGTACAACATCTTGTTTTATGTAAATGTGGTGTTTGTAAATATCTAGATGTATCCCCTTCATGTCTATATAACTCCAAGCAAACGCTGCATTGCGGTCTGCGAGGACTCTTATTAACTGTTGTTCTTGATTTGACTGTAGGTTCTTGTTGATTTTTAGAGTTTTCCTCAAAGAATCTCAATTACCTTGACAGTAGAAGGCTGAAAGGCAGAATACTCTTTGCCATAATGATTCTGGGTCTCCTGTAATTCCAATAACTTCTTCTTGTTTTGCTGTAAAAATAACTTCAATTGCTTCAGGATTAGGATAGATATTATGTAGAAAATTGGACAAGATTGTGTCTTCAGCATTGCATTTCTAAGTGCAAGGGCTGCATTTACGCTGAGAACTGGATAAATGGTATGATTGAAATTGTCATCTTCTTCTAAGCATATAGTATCCTCTGTATCAGTGAATGGTCTAGCAGGTGGATATAGAGTTTTTTTTTGGACAGGAACTTGTGATGGTTAATATCCCCTATATTCTACAACCAATGTAAGCATCAGCTGTTTCTAGCCAGGGTCTGCCGAGAATAAGAGGGTATCCAACGAGCTTTGTTTTAACTTGCAAGAAAATGAAGTTTGCAAGGTATTCCCATGAGTCTATTGTTACAATGATATCTTCAAAGATCCCTTTTGGGCGCACAGTTGAAGTATCCACCATTTGTAGAACTGTTGATGTATCCCTCAATAATTTTTAGATATGTAATTTAGACAAGTTACTCAAAATAAAGATGTTCTATGGCATAAAATAAATGAGTAACCACTAAATCTGAATTTTAAGATGTATACAAGGTGAATGTTTTAGATTTATACTAGATCTAAGCTAGAGATATTCAAATAAACCAATTAAATCTTTGTGAAATCTATGTATGAAGATTTAGCTTTAAGGTTAGTATATTTGACAAAAAAAGGCAAGAACAATATTTCTTTTTATATTTTAGGTGGATGGTTGCAAGAAGAGATTAGTGCCAAATACCTCGGTCAGATGGAGTCACCCTAGAATTACTTCGAGGGCTTTGCTCAAAATATCACCCACGAAATAAGATTGCTCTAGCCTCAAGGCTAACCTTGCCTCATTAGATGTTATGGAGGGTTTAATTGCAATCACAAAGGGAAGGAGAAACTCTCTCCTTACTTCCTTTCTTGGGTGTACTCTACACAAAGGGGGTTAATATTGCAGTATTTGAATGAAGAACAAAGTAAAAAATAACCCCCCTTTAATGCAGAATAACAATTGAACTCAAAATAGAAATAAACTTACCATAGGCTCAATCCAACTAGATAGTACTATCCTTTCAATGACCTAAAGATTATAAATGAATAGACAATCAATATTACCTCTAGTAGATAAACTCAATAGCAAGAGACACATCAACAAGAAACTCGAAATCCTTACCTCCAAATCCAAAGATGATTTTAATAAGAAGACTGTTTTAATATACAAAGATAGCTCTTTTTGTATCAACAACCAATAACACAAATGAGAGAGGAGTTCTCTTTATATAGGATGAGAAACTCGACCTCTTCTCATTAAACAATTATTTTTTGACTCAAACCCTAACTAAATTCCCCTTGCCATGGTAAACAATGATTAAAAAAGGTAGTAAGTGGTTAGAAAAGGCCTTGTACACTCAAAAGAGGAAGGGTGCCTCACTCAAAGGGAAGGATTTGGTCCAAGAAGGAGAATTTTAGAGGAAGGTTGGCATGTGTTGGTCTTAAGGAGGCTAAAACCCCCTTAAACTACTCACCAATGGCTAGGAGACGATCAAGCAAGGCAAATAAGGGTCAAACAACGTGAAGAGAATGAAAAGACAAGGGATATGACTCACACGTGTGAGGTTAGGAGGTACTTTTTTTTTTCCTTAGGAGAGGAGTGCTTGGGATCTTGAGGATAGGAAGGCCTCTAGAAAGGTCTAACACATCAATTGGAAAGGTCATACTTGAGGGCACTAGTCTAGAGGGGTGTCTAGGTGGATTGCGTAACCGCTCAAATTAGCACCCTTGATCAAGGTTACGGATCCTGGTGCAATGAGGGGTAAGCACAAGAGAAGCTAGTGCCCAATGTCACCACACCCAGCTTCTCAACACTTTAGTTCAACTCTTGAGACCGAGGGGGAGTTCTTGATATTGATGAATGATATTTACAATCACTCCAACAACACAAATACCCTTCACAAGCAACCTCTTGGCTAAGACCAATGCCTTATGGAGTGAAAACAATGAAATACACTAGGTGTGATGGATGAGTTATAACACTTTATTATGAATTTCAATAGATAACCTCAATATCTTAGTACTGTTATGAAATTATAGCAGTCAATAACACTTCACAAAAGGAATAAAAATCAACCAAAACAATCCCACTTGTACCTTGAGGGTTAGGGCAAGTAACATGCCCGAAGAGAGTGAAAGGAAGCCCTAAACCAGATCTGGTTTAAGCCCTAACCAATGCTCAAATAGATGGTGGACCTGCTTAAAACTATCCCAATAGATGTACAACCCCTAGGGGTTAACCTAGGCCTTTTTCTTGCATTTTTAGGCAATCAAAGCTTGCCGATTTGATTGATGTACCTGATATACCTGCTATACCAGATCTGAAAAATGCCTTAGATAACTCAAAACACAGTATCATTCTCAATCCAACCATAGGAAATGGTTGCCCTTGAGGATCCACGAGGAAACCTACTAGGGTGCACTTTTTTAGCAAAGCACAATTCCAGAATTCATGATATATTTTGAGATATGAATTTTCTATATTTTTTGGGTTTTTCCAAATATTATTTTTTTGTATTTATGTAATATATGCAACATAAATTTGATTAAAAAAGTTTAAGAAGAGAAGGGGTTAGACCTAAGTCCTTAACCCTAGTGCAATAAAAGATCAAGGTTAATGTCCCTTCTCAATTTGGCTATTCAAGATTTACCAATTAGGACAATGACTAGTAACCCTAGATAGGTCAAGTAGCCTTAGCCTAATTAGGGCAAACAATGAATTCCAATGCCCAACTATGGAGAGCTCCTTCAAGAGGAAAGTCCCCTCAAACAAGATAAACAAGATGTAAGCAAAACCCTAACTTGCCTTGCTTAAGGTGCACAAGAGCAATGCCAAACTAGAAAATGTAAAGATCTTACCACATCCACCAAGAAAAGAGCAAGAGAAAGGTGTTAGATCTTCTCTTAGCCTTAAGTTATAACGACCATTCAATGAATCAACCTTGAGAGATCCAAGGCCCAACTATGGAGAGCTCCTTTAAGAGGAAGTCTCCTCAAACAAGATTGGCAAGATGTAAGCAAAAAAACCCCTAACTTGCCTTGCTTAAGGTGCACAAGACCAATGTCAAACAAGAAAATCAAAAGATCTTACCACATCCACCAAGAAAAGAACAAGAAAAAGGTCTTAGGTCTTCCCTTAGCCTTAAGTTATAGCAACCATTCAATGGATCAACCTTGAGAGATAGTAAAACCCTAGATATTTCATCATCCAACCTTCATCAGAAGAAAATTATGCCAAAGAGAGAGTTGCGCATCTTGTTACATAATGGGAGTAGGAGCACTTTATTTATAAGAGGCGTCCTAGTCTTTTTGAGTGTTTTAGAGCCTACCTTACTAAAAAACAAAATAACTTAAATTAGGGTTTGTTAGCCACAATCCGGGGACTAAACTAGAAAAGACTAAAAATAGTGATAAATGATGCAAATGGCTTTAACCAAGTGGAACGTTGAGCCTAAAGGAGGATGCCATGGCTCAAGTAACCCCAATGATGTGCTTGTCCCTCAATGTCCTCCTTTTTAGCAAGGTAAGGCTTCCTTTAAAGGATGATGTCGTCATCATTCTTGCTAATGGAGACCAAGAGGAGGCATAATACATCAAAAGAGAGGTCCAAGTAGGCATAAATGAGGTGTGCTAGAGTGGGTATGACAACCCTTACATGTGCAATCACCTCTACAAAGCATAAACACAGATGTGGCTTGGAGCCCTCGAGCCATGTGTGTCTTAATGGATCCATCCCAAGAAGCACCAGAGCACCCACCTAGGGCACAAATGCCCAACATGATGGGGGACTTTTGCCCATCAAGGGGTAGTCAGCAAAACTACAAGGCCAAGGCCCAATACGCCTTGAAATGGGAACCAAGAGAACCTGTCATGACCAAACCAAGGGTCTTGAGCTCCACTAAACCAACTCTTTACATAAACAAGCCTAGAGTTGGCCTTTTACAATGGCTAAAAACCCCTTCACTCTGGTATTTCCTAAAGGGCACACTGCAGAGAATCTGGGGTGTAATAGACTGCATAAAAATATGTTGAACATCTCACATGAGAAGGGGGAAACTTTGAGTTATAAAGTTAATTAAAAATTAGATAGTTAAACTGAGAGTTAGAGCTAGGGAAAGGCACTTCTAGCCCTTTTAACTTAGTTCTAACCACAAACCCACTTTAATTTTTATTTAACCATGTGCAAGAGGGGCTCCTAAGACTATACTCTAACTGACATTGCATAAGTGTCCATGGTGACACAATATATGAGATGTGATACATTACAATGACTTTAGGCCTTGGGTGTTCATGGGCATATGGTAGAGGCACTTAGGACATGCTCCCGCTTTGAAGAATGTTATGAATGAAAAAACGTTCAACAATTTATGATCATGAAGATGTAAATTTTCTTCTGTGAAAAAAGCACTCAATAGTCATTTGTCTCAGCGCAACCACCATAGTTGAGCTAACTATGGATTATAATTGGCCCTTTACATACAAGAGACATCTCAATTACATCATTTTTACAACATAACCATGGACATCTGATAATACAATGATGATGCATAACAACTTTGGCTTAGACAAGCCATAAATTGGAGTTCTTGTAGATCATCATCCTCTTTACCCCTTGAACAAACTTCGTGCAATCTGAGCGGTAACACAACACAGGATCAAACTGTGAACATATTCACCAAGCCTCTTGGTCTAGACAAATTTGTGGAATTTAGAGAAGTTAGGTGTAATTTCCAGTATGACCTTTAAGTGAGGGTGATAAAGTAGCTACTTAATAATGGTCATATTTTGTAAGTTTGCTTAACTTAGAAGTTTCAGTTCACAACTTTATATTGTAATTTGTAGTAAGTTCAGAACTTTATATTGTAATAAAGTCATGTTATAACGTTAAGCTACAAATTACAATGACTTAAAGTTAGCTAAGTCACATTTTAATATTTAGATGTTGGTTACATAACAAGCAGGTAATTCATGTCTCTCATTGAAGTCATGCTTATGTAATGATTCTCTTACCTGTGAATGCAATATCAAATTAAATTTGTTTTCCTCTTCTATCTGCATCTTTTTGATTCTGCAATTGTGTATGCATGTTTCTGATATTCAGTTTGTTATAGGAGACCAACAAGAGAAACTAGTAGATTTGTTAGTTGAAACCTATGGAAATGATGCCTATCAGCAGGGAGTGATACAAGTGGGGCTTTGACTGCAAAGGTTTGCTGGTATTTGGCTATGATACTGTAATTTGAAAAGTGATCTTGTTATGGAGAAACGATCTGCAAAGTATTTGTATAGATGGGGTCTGCATTTTGATGCAACTTAGTAACTTTTTTTATTGGTCTAATCACTTAAAATTTTAAAAAGGATGACAATTCTCTGATGTGTACTCAGCAATTAAGGCTAGACTGATTAATATTAGAGAAGATGCTGAAACTGAAAAACTCATGGCTAAGACCAGGGAAAGCCATGCTAACAGTAGAAGTAATAGCTTCACATGGGAATTATGGTAATCTTGATTCTTCAGATACCCTGGGTATCATCTCTAGCAACGGGTGGTTCTACTACTTTTTGCTCAGTACACTGCAGAATGATGTCAATGTAGCTCTAAGCTGCACCTGGCTTAACATTATAAACAAGAGGAAGACCTTTGCCTTGATTCTATCTTTGTTTCATTCCCCATGCAGTAATTTATCCATTATATACAATTTGATCTTCAACTAGGGGATACATGCAGTGATGAACTCTAAAATGGTTCTTAGCAAGTCAGTTCTTCAGTTGCCCTCAACCATCAGGACTAGCAGGCATTGACATCCACTCGCTCTCTCTCGCTCAGCACAGGGATCTTCAATGTCTGGCCTTTATATTGTATCATTGTACCTTTTTTAGGTTAAATTGTTAGTGAATAGCTTAGCTAGACACTTAGTTATGCTTCCTTCCTTTTGTTGTCTTTTGCTTTTAGCGCTGCTTTCACACTCCCACATTGTATTTGCACTGGGTGTACATTTTAGTCCTATTGACCTATTTTTGTGGTCATTTGTTGGATATTAATAAATGTATTTTATCTTATCTTATCTTACTTCGCAGCAATGATGAGAGTTGATCTGTCTAGGATATGTGGATGCGACTTAATGCTTGGGGTAACTATGTTTGCCAGAACTTCTTGCTGGGCTGGATTCTCCATGGAGAAGAGTTTTTTCTTAGAATTGGGAGTTCTATTGTGTTTCAAAACTTCAAACTAAATTGCCTTTGCACATTGTGTGCTTTTCTAAAAGATTTTGAATTTATGGTATTTATTTGGTTGCTTGTGTTAGTCTCAACAATGAGCTATTTCTGCAATGTTATTACCTGCTAATTAAATGTGCACTTATAAATTAAAGAAAGAGGGAATTATATTCAACAAAGATTATTACGGTATAATTGTGTTTGTTTTCTTTTTTCTATGATTACAATTTACATTGCATTCTTAGGATGGTTTGAGCCAAACTTAAAGAAAGAATGTTGAAATGTTTTTTTTTCATTTTGCAGATCCCCTTGGTTCAATACTGCCAGCAACTTGAAGGGAGTTTGTCAAGTCATGACATGTGTTTTACTCAAGCTGCTGATTCTCTATTCTTTACACATGAGGGGCTACAGCAAGCACGTGCACCTGTTTATGATGTTCCATCTGCTCTTGATGTTCTCCTCACAGGAACTTATCATCGTTTGCCTAAGTGTATTGAAGATATTGGTATGCAAACAGTGCTTTCTGGAGAAGAGCGAGAGCTAGCCTTGCCAAAGCTGGACACACTGTTACGATCACGATTGCTTGAAGTATCTCTTCCAAAAGAAATTTCTAATGTAACTATATCTGATGGTAGAGTGGTACTTCTTGTTGAAGGCGAATTCAAAGTTCAGCTTACACTGGGCTATCGTGGGCATTTATCTCTGTGGAGAATACTGCATCTAGAATTGCTTGTAGGTGAGAGGAGCGGCCCCCTGAAACTCACTGAAATGCAAAGGTTTAGTGTTGGAGATGATCTGGAACGCAGAATGGCTGCAGTGGAAAATCCATTTGAAATATTATATTCTGTCTTGCATGAGTTCTGCATTGCATTAGTAATGGATACTGTGTTAAGACAGGTAATGACTTTAAGACAAGGTAGGTGGAAAGATGCGATCCGCTTTGACCTTATATCTGACAGTAGCTCAGGACAAGGATCCAATATTTGTCATTCTCAGGTCCCTCCTGATGGAGATACTGATATGAATGGGATGAAAACTCCAGGTATAAAAATCATGTACTGGCTTGATCCTATGAAAGGGATTGGAGGGACTGATTTAGGCTGCATACCTTTTCTGAAAATTGAACCAGGACAAGATCAGCATATTATCTGTTCTCATAATACCTTTGTGATAGACCCCATGACTGGGAATGAAGCTGAGTTTGTGCTTGACCAAAGTTGTATCGATGTAGAGTGTTTATTGCTGAGGGCTATCTCTTGCAATATACATACTCGTCTTTTGGAAGTTCAGAGAGTGCTCAAGAGTAACAATCAACTTTGCCAGGCTGAGGATGATATTATTTTGAAGCATCATGAGAATGATTCTGATACAGCATTGAATAAGGTTTGTTATATGGTTTTCCTCTGTGGTTTCTTTATGTTCATCTGTTATATCTTAAATTTATATTGTTTTCATAAACTTAGAAACCCAAGGACTTTTTACCCTTTATTTGTTTTTCTTCACCCTTCTTTGGTTATAAACATATTGCATTTATATAGAGCTAATTTTTAATAGGACATTTTGTAGCTCTAACTTATGGGCTAGCTTAAATTCTGCTTCTTTCTTTGCTTGCTATAGGCACTTCTGTCTCTTTATAGGATTTACAAAGGACATTTTACCAATGTTGTCAGACTCAGACTTGGCGACTTGGCAAATAGAAAAAAAACTCAAAATATAGTAAATTTCGTACACAAAAATATACTAATGACATCTCTAATCCATATGAGTTATAAAACCACATCTTTTGCAGAAATTCATTAGATCATCTCATAAAAAATGATAATACAACATTTGACTCTGCATATTTGTATGCAAAATAGTGAATTGAAAGATGATTCCTTGAACAAATTTACAAATACTACCAAGTTCAACTACATAACTCAAAACATAATTAAAAAATCAAAATAGACAGTGTCTCCAAGTCCAATCTTGAGTCTCATGCATGACATTGAGAAGTAGAACGCCTAGAATAGGGCCTAGAGGAGCTAGTGCGAACATTGCTAGACTAAAGCAACACTTGTGATGCAAGTGTATTTGTTAAAGTCACAGCATCATGAATCAATCTCCAAGCCAATCTTGTGTGCCAGGATTGGGCTTCATGTGTTGAGGTAATGCCGTAGGGAGCCTGAGTTAGACTCAGGGAACTTGGAGTAGATTCTTGAGTTGGATTCAAGGATGACTAAGCAACCTTATGTGTAAAGGCTAAGCCTAACCTGCTGAGGAATGTACTTTTATATGTCAAAGTGATGATGTTGTACAGTCTTGTTGGACAAGACCAAGGACTTGTGTGTCAAGTCGAATCCTCATGTGTTGAGGTGGTACCTCATGTGTAGAGGTAATGCTTTGCATGTCGAAGCATGAATGTTGTGTGATGTATTACTAACCATGGTCACTTGAGATGGATGTGCTATGGAGTCTCCTCTAGAGAATGGCCGCCTTTAAAGTGGATTACTTTAGCATACGACCACTTGGAACAATAGTAAAACAATATGATCACATCATTGGAAAAATCTTCCGAGTGTAATTGATATGATAGATAAATTAAAGTTGGCACATGCGGACCATGCAGATAAGATAAGAGATAAATATAAGATGCACTGAGAATAGAGAGAATTTGAATTGCTCATGATAAAGTCTTCAGTTAATTAGGGAGAACTCGAATTATTAAACTTTGAGTGATATTAACAAGGAATACTTCAGCTAATTAAGGAGAATTCGAATTGATCACTTCAGTGATGCAATTAAGAAGATATTTAGTTGAGAGAATTAACTCAGTGTTAATAAAGAAGATCTAGTTAACTAAAAGTGTTTTGCATGACGACACTTTAGTTAAACTGAAAGACGACATTTAAGTTGTGACATTAATGTTAAACTAAAAGACGACACTTGAGTTAGCATCCTAACTAAGTGGTCTAGCATCCAGTTGGAAGGCGATTTCATCCTGAAGTTAAAAGAGCAAAGATATATGCCAATAATGTAAAGTATTGCACAATTGTTGTGCATTATTGATGAGATCGAGGTGCAGAGCTATTCTCCCATGCAGGCATACACTACCTTCTGCATGTGACCTATTTCTTCCATGTAGGCGTTTGCTAATTCTTGCATGAGACCAAAAGTTGAGTATTAAAGTGTGTGCAGGGGCATACCGTTGTATTATCCAATCTTTCTCTCTTCTCTATTGCTCAATGATTATACTTGCGGTGTTTGAATTCTCTCTTATCTTGCACCAGGGGTGCCGAATGTAATCTGCAACTGTAAAAGTCATTCTTTGCTATCTATCATTGTTCTAAGGAGATTTGTTGGGATTCGAATTGATCACTTCAGTGATGCAATCAAGAAGATATTCGGTTAAGAGAATTAACTAAGTGTTAATAAAGAAGATCTAGTTAACTAAAAGTGTTTTGCATGACGACAATTTAGTTAAACTAAAAGACGACACTTATGTTAAACTAAAAGACGACACTTGCATGACTACACTTGAGTTAGCATCCCTACTAGTTGGTCTAGCATCTAGTTGCAAGGTGATTCATCTTGAAGTCAGAAGAGCAAAGATATATGCCATAATGTAAAGTATTGCATAATTGTTGTGCAATATTTATGAGATCGAGGTGCAGAGCTATTTTCCCATGCAATCATTCGCTACCTTCTGCATGAGACCTCTTTCTTCCATGCGGGCATTCGCTAATTCTTGCATGAGACCAAAAGTTGAGTATTAAAGTGTGTGCAGGGGCATATCGCTGTATTATCCAATCCTTTCTCTTCTGTATTGCTCAGTGATTACACTTGTGGTGTTTGAATTCTCTCTTATCTTGCACCAGGGGTGTCGAATGTAATCTGCGATTGTAAAATGCATTCTCTGCTATCTATCATTGTGCTAAGGAGATTTGCTGGGATTTTTCTTCCTCATTGTTTTGAGGGTTTTCTCCAGGGTACATACTGTGTTATGTGTGAATGCTTATGTCTATGATTGTTCAATTGATTTCAAGTACTTAGTAATTCTGCATTTAAAGATTAAAAGATCAAAGTCCAACAAAATTTAACAGTATTTGGTGTTTCCATTTTAGAAAATAGTACACTAGAGGGATCCTTAGTCTCTTCATCAAGTCAACTCAAATCGTAACCAAGAGATGCATCCTCCACAACCTAATTAGAAACCAGATCAGTCTTATCCAATAAAATTAGATCCAGATCCTTTGCCTACAATTGTGTTGTGAGCATTCCTCTATGACACAATTAGAGATCAGATCGGTCTTATCCAATAAATTGGATCCAGATCCTTTCCCCGCAATTGTTTTGTGAGCATCTGAAGGTTGTAGTATATGAATGACAACTTCTTTAACCTCTCATGCTCCAACCTATTGCCCTTTTAAGTGTGGATGTGCTCAAATACTAACTAATTGTATACACAGCTTGAAGCGCTATAGGGTTTACTCAAAATTTTGATGGCGAATTCTTGTAGTTGTGGTGTCTCAGAGTCATATTCTGTTTACCAATGGGATGTTATAAAAAACAAACAAAGGTTATAGGTTTTGTGCAGGTCTTGGATGTGTTTCATGAGTATTGGGGGTTACTCGGGATAATGATCCCACTCCCATTGTTCATAGACCACGGGAAAAGAAATTAGAAATTTCTTGTGGCAAGAGGAAACATCCATACAATCTACTTTTCTTGTCTTTTCTTGTTTAGAGTACTTTCAAGGTTCCACACTATTGACTCTTTTATATTTATTATGGTATATTTTTTAAAGATTACATGGCAATTCAATTTTGAAGTTTGAAGTTGAACCTATCTTTGAAGTTCACTATTTGCAACTTTTCATTATTCAGTCATTAACTGCATAAAATCATTTTATAACTCTTTGGTAATGGATATGGTGATTCTGAATTGTTTCAACTTTCATTTCATGGTTGATGTTCTTTGTTATAGGCTATATTGCATGGTTTGTTTACAAGTACAACTTTAGTGATGACAAAATGTTATATATTGAAAATTTCAAGCTTTAAGGTTAATGTTATGGATACTGGACCTATAGTTGACAAATTCCTTACTAGATGATTGATTAATGATGTTATATGGTATTATGGTTTATTTCATGTTTTTATGCTTTCCATGACTAATTCAGCATTCTACATGCATTTGTTGACACATATGCATCAAAATAAATATTATATACCAAGTCACATGACACGAGGACACAGGACAGGGAGGACACAAAAATACAAATATTCGACATGAGACACGACGACCCCGAAAATAGGACACAGGGGACACATTATATATATATATATATATATATATATATATATATATATNGTACATCAATCATAATATCATTTAATTGAAATTTGACAATGATGAATCAGTGAATCATGAACCTTTGAACAATAAATTGCATATTTGATATTTATGATTAAACCACAAAAATCAAAATGTATTACATAGATATTGAGAGGATGCCATCGACAAATACAAAATAGAGTAGATACTACTTAGTACTAAGTTTAGTATCTACAATACTACTAGATACACAATGAAAAAACTAACTAGCCACAAGGAAGAATATCATAGCTCATCAATGGTACTAGCCACTGTCAATCGTCCTCCTGCTCCTCCATGTCAAAATTAGCATTACTGTCGTAGCTTTTTCCTCTATCGTCCTCTTCTATACCCTTTTTGACAGGACACATGTCCTGAATTTAGGACACGTTCCTATCACCTGCTGGAAAGTGTCCAGATTTCGAGACACAGACACGTAATAGGGCAAGTGTTGTGTCCGACACGTGGAATACGTGACACAAGCTCTATTTGGAAGTGTCCTGTTACTTAGATTATATAAAAAACCTATGTTGCCAAGGTACCCGTACCCGGGGGTAGGGTACACTTACCCGTACCAGGTACTTGGGTACTTGTAGGGTACGTCTCCTGTCGTACCTTGCCCTACCCCATGCTGGGTCCACGTTCCCGAGACTCCGTTAGAAAAAAAGGGGTGCTTATAGGCGAAATGGTACGCTGTACCCCGTGTTTGGGTACTTCGTACCCCATGTTTGGGGTACTCCGGGGTACGACCGACTCAGCAAAATGCAATCCATTGGGGAAAATGTAATGACCCCCCACCAAATCTGAACTAATTTTTCGCTAACTACGTATGGAGTCTGGTTCAAGACCTATGTCAAACACTTAGCAACACTGTTCAAATTCCACTGAATATTGTCCAAATCTGGTAGATTGATGTTACTGTTTACATTGATTTACAATGAATTTTTTTATGGTTTTGTGTTCAGCACTCATGGAACATAATTTGACTACCAAATGTGCACATAAAAAATATACATATGTATTTAATACTGAGAAATACACTCACATCAACGTAGGAATATATTTGGTAATTTGCAATTTTTTATTGCTTGTAACGGTAGTACAAATAGGTGTTCAAAATAAGATTTCAAGTGTACCTTTATGTTTGAGATTGATTGTCTGTTACAACTGCCTGGTACAATGATTTATGTAACTTCCACTCTTCCAATTGAGTCTTATGATTTATCAAATTTTATGTTTCAAATTTTCAATCTGAATGTTCATTGTTCAAATAATCAAATGTTCATTGTTCAAATAATCATCGAATTTATAATTGTGAATCATGAGTCATAATTTATGAAGAAATGTATCTATCTATCTATCTATCTTTTAAGTTTTTACTCAGTTTCAGTCTCCGGTTTAATAGTTGAAAATATCACAGTTTAATGGCCAACCCAGAAAAATTAAAAGGCTGGAAATAACATAAATTTTCAGACTCAAATAAACACTGTTGTAACTCAATCTTTCATGACAGAAAATAAATAAAAGCACTCCATGAAATTTTCAGACACAGTAAATTTTTGGCAACTTGCCTAGGAAAAACCCACAAGGGGAAAACTTGTTAAGAGAGAGAGTATTTTTATTATCAGGAAATTTACAGCAAAACTCAGAAATTTTCAGATCAACTTATCTCAACCCGGAAGAGAAAATTTCTGCCTCGTTTTCCATGTTGAACATAAAAAATCAAACTCAGAATTTTTTCTTGTTTTTGCCTCGATTTTTGTGCCGTTGTACAGACTGTACCGTACGGACCTCGAAATCCATCCCCATAATTTTTTTCTCGAAAATTGTGCCCAAAAATTTGCCTCGAAAATCGTGCCTAATGTACTGAAAACTGTATCGTACAGACTGTACGGACCAGCAATAAATGCTGTCGTCCTCTCCTCGATTTTTGTGCCCTCTCTGTTGCTGTCCTTTCCCTTGATTTGCGTGCTGCAATTTTTTTTTCTCTCTTAGAAAAATGGAAACTTTCTCTCTCAGCTCTCTCCTTCACTTCAATTTGCAAAAGTGAGTGAAATGGCATTTCCTTGCCTTTTTGGTGAGAACCCTAGGGTTCATCTAATCCAACGATGGAGATTAGATTAGATCGGTGGATGAGATTAAATGCTTATATTTAATTCTCATAAATATTAATTTAACTCACCCACCTAAATTTATCAAAAAGTGACTTTATTCTCTAAAGTCATATTAAATGCTTCACTTAAGTCATTTAATGCAAGGGTCACTTTAATTTCCCCTTTTAAGTGACTAAGGCTAAAGTCACCTAGGGGAACACTTTCCTAGGTACAAAAATCAACATCTCTCTCTCTCTCTCTCTCTATATATATATATATATTACCCTCGACGTACCCACGTACCCTTTTTCAAAAAGTGGTGTACCTGTACCCCTCCCCATACCCAAGTTTCCTGGCAACTTAGTAAAAAACGCTCCCGAAATGCTCTCAAACCAGAATCTTTTAAAAATTTTGCTTATCGCTCCTGCTCTTGCTTTTGCTTCCCGCTTCTGCTCCCGCTCTCAAGTAACCTTGAGTCAAACCCTAGAGCGCTTCTCCTTCTCATGCAACAAACTCCCTCAAATTGTGGAATGTGTGGGAGATTAAGTGAGACGTTCCATCAAGTATGGAGCAAAGAGTGCAACAACCTCTCCAATATTCACGCCAAGTGTTAAACATAGGTCCATAAGGCGCCAACTCATCCTCATGTGCTAGGGGGTACTGTTATCATCCAACAATGAGGGGTCGACGTCATCCTAATGCCCTCTAGGCACCCATGTGTGCCTCCATATATGTGGACCAAGGAGGGAGCTCATCAAATAAGCCTAGTCATCATCCATGTGTGCAATAACAAGTGTCAAACTATAGCAATATGCTAGGGCAATTGTCTGCTAAGGGGTTCATCCCATGCATAACTAGGAAGTGTCTCCAAATATGAAGAATAAACATGAAATAAACAAAAATTTACACTTTTCTAATGGCTCAACAACTTATTTAGCTTTTATTCATTTAAACATTGGGCTTACCATGGTGTGACTAAAATTAACCCCTATTACATTTGAAACCCCTAAGTTAAGGTGCATTTCCTAGTTTCCTAAGCTAGGTGAGGGTGATGGAATGAATGTGGTACTTAGAATGGGTATCTTTTCAAGTTGAATCATCATATCAATGAGTGTAATAGGTCTACCCTCTAGCTTTTAAGAGTTAGAGGTTTATAGGTTTTCTTCCATGTGTGCCCTTTGAAAGGGAGCACCTTTATCATGAGTTACCTTTTTCCTATGCCCTTTTGTTCCCTTTATTTTGCAAAGAGCCAAGAAAGAGCTAAAGGTGTATTTGATAGGAAGGCTCGTTGAAGGGCATTGTAAAAAGGTGACCTAGTGCTTATGTGGAATAAGAGAAGTGAGAAACTTGGGAAGCACGGTAAGTTTGAAATTTATGGTTAGGTAGGTAACACCTTTAAGTTGTGGTTGGGCTACTATTGTTCTTTTAGGCTTTACTCACACATGCTAGCTTGAGCTGTAACAGAGGTGATGCTCACTCTTCCTCACAAAGACTACATTGCGTGCTAGCTCTTCTCTACACATGTTTCCCTCCGTTGTTTCCTCCATTCAGCTATGGTTGTAAGCGTAGCTAACCCTAGCAAGACGTATTTGTTCTCACTGTTTGTATTGTTGCTCTTCGTTCAGTTCACTTTGTACACTTTCCTCCTAGATTGGATTTCCATTATTTGTACAATCTTCATATCTCATCTTAGCTTAGCTTATATTAGTGCTTTCCTTTACTATCTGCATCTCACTTGTTTTAGGAGCCATTTTTGTGCTCTCGGTTTGTATTGGCACTGTTGTACTCAACAGTCCCATGGCCCTACTTTTGTGGTCATCCCTCCGTTGTTTCCTCCATTCAGCTATGGATGTAAGGGTAGCTAACCCTAGCAGGACCTATTTGTCGTCACTGTTTGTATTGTTGCTCTTGGTTCAGTTCACTTTGTACATTTTCCTCCTAGATTGGATTTCCATTATTAGTACAATCTCCATATCTCATCTTAGCTTAGATTAGTGCCTTTACTATCTGCATCTCACTTGTTTTAGGAGCCGTTTTTGTGCTCTCAGTTTGTATTGGGACTATTGAGTATGCGCTCAGTTTGTATTGGCACTGTTGTACTAAACAGTCCCATGGACCTGCTTTTGTGGTCATGTATTGGATATTGATAAAATTATTGTATCTTATTATTCTCTCCCTCACAATTGCTGCCACTCTCCATTATCAACGCATCGCCATCATGAGCAATGTCCTTCACCATCACAACAACCTTCTCAATTCTTCATTCTAATAGGAGCCTCAAACAATTCATATTTAGTAATCTCCTTACCCAGGCATCTCTTTCGAGGGTGGATATCTTGGTGGGGACCATCCTAAACCATTCTTTCCTTTCTGCAATAACCGTATAAGTCATGGGTAGGGAAGAAATCTATTTTTAAAGTGTTACCCAAACATATTCCATACTATACTCAAGTTTTCCTCTAATGTGCTATTTGTTCTCGTGAGACCTGGGTTTCTTTCCATAGCATGCTTTAGTTTGAGAAAGTCAATATAAACTTTTGATGGCTTCTCCCCCTCTTGGATATAATGTAGAGAATCCATAATACTCACACCCTTGGCACTATATTTCTCCTTACATATAATAAATTTATCCAACCTCACAACCTCTTCTTGAAGGCTTGTATTAATTAGATCCTCCCTGAGGAGATTTTTGGCCTACTTTAGCCTACTCAAGTTGTTGTCTTACCTGTTTCATCGTGCATTTGCAATTGCGTGCTTTGATTTTGTACTTGCCACGAATAGATTTTATGGTATGATGCACCACAAATTCCCAACATAAAATCCAACTCCTTCCATGTTAAAGGCAAGAGACTAAATTCCATACTGTGAATCATGGCATGCAAGTCCTCCTATGCAATGTGAGAAACATTAAGTCTGAAAAGGGCTCTTGGCAACTCATCCTGTTCCCTCCCAATGGAGAGAGCAGACACGATTGGAGGGTGCTCCAAAGTAAGGATAGGCATAATCAAATCAACTTGTTGACAAGCTGCCGAGAAAGAGAAACCCTCCTTTGGGCTGTAAAACCCAGTGAAGCACGACTCGTGCTGGACTCATGAGCACTCGCGAGTCGCGCTGAGTCAGCCACTGAACTGAGTAATCGCAATAGATTCGGCCACACACTCGGCCAACTTGTCGGAACTCGCCAGAATTGCAAGAACTCGCCAGAATTCGCATGGACTCGGCCGGAACTCGCCATGGAACTTGCACGAACTCGACCATTGTGATAACACGAGGGGTTGGATGCTTTCAAGCCAGAAATCATTTCATGAGGAGAACTGGTCACTGCGAGAATGCTGCATGAACTGGCCGCATGGAACTTGCTGCTGAATGTATTTTGGTAATTAATACATTCGGAGACTTAAAAAAAAACTGTTGTAAATACTAAATTGCCTATTGGTCGAGGCGTATGGAACATATATGGGCTAGTAAAACCTGCCCTAGATGCATGTTGTCGCCGATAAGAAAGAAGCTAGGTGGTCGAGGTCAAAATCGTATCATTATACAAACTCACATTATAAATTATATATATGAAGTTATAAACATAGTTTTTCTCTGTTTTTATTTATTATAGATAGTTATAATAGTGTATATTAATTTCTTTTAGCTTGAGGAATTATCTAAAATTTTAGAGGAACTAAAGCATCTCATAAATCTACAAACAAATAAAAATAAATCATTTATTTCATTAATTTAATAAAATAGTAATATTTTTTTCTTCATAGATATACTTAAATGTATTAATATTATGTAATATTTCAATTAAAAAAATTAATATATATAAAAATTGAAATATTTAAATAAAAATAATAAAATTGTCAAAATCTTTAATAATTATAAATTTTTAAATAAATATATTTAAATTAGAGCATTATATTAATATCAATAATTTTTTTTCCTATTTGCCGAGTCTTTCCGAGTCTGCGAGTCATATGCCAGCCGAGTCTTTGCCGAGTCCGAGTCGTGCAACATTGGTAAAACTGATCCAGATACATTTGGATACACTTACTTCCCTCTCTCAGGTTGTACCAAGTGAACAAGCCGCCATAATCAAGAGAATTTTTTTCTGTTAGGGAACAAACGTTTGTAAAGAAAATTTACAGTTTTCCATGCTGATATTTTAGAACCTTCTACATGGAGACTATCTGCCCCTTTATGATCTCACATCCTCTCAACTATATTGAAGTTACCCTCTAGGATCTTTTCAAATTCTGAAAGGCACAGAGGCAACTAATCCCAATGGTTTTTGGGTTTAGGGTCAGGTCCTATGAACAAACCTCAATTAATCTTCATTGAACTAAAATAGTAGCCCATACACACCTTTGAGTTGGATCAGTGCAATGATCAACCAAGTGGGAATGTTGAGTAACAAACAACACTGCCCCTTCACTGTGTTATTGATAATTAGTAGTCCAATATGCCTCCATGCTAGCACCAGTCCATCTTGGAGTGAAGTTCACAGCCCGAGGATCTAACTCCTTGAAGAAAGACCAACCAGGCTAAACTCTTCTTAGTGTATCTCTCATGAGCATTATGTGGCTTGGGATAGTCATAGACATTTCTCTCACATTACAGGAAGGGAGATTCAACTTCAATGAGGGGGATCTTAATCGAACAACTTCTTAAACAGTTGTCAATCACAAAGCGTCCTATGGTAATGTTGGGATGAATGGGAGAGGTCCTTGTTGCCTCCTTGTATATTTCAGGGTATGGTCTTTCGTCCACATGTTTGCCAGCTTTTTCTGGATAGGAAGTTCTTTTGCTGTGCTTAGTTTGCCACCCGTGACTGTCCCCATGTTGGATACTTATTTAATTGATGAAGGGTAGAATCATAATCTTTGCCATTGCTTTGGGTATTTTCCTCGATAAGGAGACTTGGGGGTTATATGCTGGCACGCTGTAGTTCATTCTGAGGCTTAGATGATGAAGACGCGGCACCTTTTTGGGAGTTGGTGTTATGATCATTTGCATGAGATGGCACAGGGCTAGGTTTTCTATTGGGTGATCTTGCACCTGGTATTTGAAATATGCCCCAGGCAATTTTATATGTTTTTCCTTTTGGAACTGCACGTTTATGGGAGTTGGCATTATGATCATTTGCATGAGATGGCACAGGCCTAGGTTTTCTATTGGGTGATCTTGCACCTGGCATTTGAAATATGCCCCAGGCAAGTTCATATGTTTTTCCTTTTGGAACTGTAAGCCATCAACAATAAACATTTTAATGTGCCAGGGCAACTATTTGTTCAAGCTGACTTCCCAACAGATCCTGGGGTTAGCATACCTACCATCACCAATCAGGTCATTCCGACTCTTTGAGCAAAGAGTTCTGCAAAGGCAAACAAGTCAGCAATGAGCTAAGAATTTGGTCCAGAGGGGGTACCCTGCCTGGTTAATGTCTTCCTGATTGGAGTCTGATCTCCTAGACAATGCTTATGCCAGTGACTTGGTAGTGTTCCATGTCCCATATTATCTAGCAAGAGATTCATAGTTGTGCAAAAGAATAAACATGGATACTATCACTTGCCATTTCTGGATTCATGATTTCCAATGTTTAAGCTGATGAATGTTTTGTACTGTATTTTAGAACATTATTTTCCCTTTGAAGTTGGATAGAATTGTCACGGACATGATTACTCAACTCCTTTATATCCATTATTAATGGTGATCTTGCTTCTAACTACTTGCTGTTGCTAATCTGTGATTGTGGATACCAGATGTTAGACAGTTCTCAAGAAAAACCTAAAGCTGATGTTGGGGAACTTGGCGAGGAAGTATTATGTGTTCGAGCCTATGGACTGTGTTATGTGGCTCTTGGAATCAACATCAGGTTTGTTTACAAGCTGTCCTCCTATTTGTTGTTATATTCTTTTACTGTTATTGACAGTGGTCAGGAATCTGTTTATCTTTTCTATTGCTTCAAACAGTTCTATGGATTAAATGCATATACATGTTTTCCTTTGCATACATTGTATAGGGTGGATGTGTTAGATCTTATTTTCTGTGTGGTGATCATTGAAGGATTGAGGCCGCAAAATGATCAGGCAATATTTAAAAAAAATTTGAAATTTATTGTAGAATTAATGTCATTCATGATAGCTAATTGAATGTGAAATGTCATTCATGGTAGCTAAGCATAGTTAGAAGGTTTGTCTATGTTAAAGTGAGGAAATTTAGTTAGCAATCTATAAGGTTTGGTGAACATTATCAATTTTTAAAGATGTTGTGGTCCACACTTTTTGGCTTTTTGTTATGGGACTTGTGGAACCCTGAAATATGAATTCAATTTGCTATTTAAAAAAATAGATGTAATGCACTAATTTTAATCCATGCCTCACAATGAAGATGAGTAACACTATTGATGCCAGATGGCATGGCAACTTGCAGAATCCATTGTTGCAAAGATTGGCCGAAAAATTGCGAGTTTTTCAGCTCGCTGTTTTTTCTCAAAAAATCGCCTAAAAAATGGGCCGATTTTTTCCTAAGATATTGCCGATTTTTTCTTGTTTTATCCCGAGATATTGCCAATTTTTTACCGATTATTTCTAAAGGTGATTTTGACTCCTTGGAGGGTGGAGTGTGAGGAGCCTATTATGAAATCCGCCCTTGGAGAGCATTCTTACAACACCAAATGATTAATTTCAGAGAATTCTTACAAAACTAATTAATTAATTCCAGTGCATTTTTACGGCACTAATTTATTAAATTCTGAGCATTCTTACAGCCTTAATTAATCCGCCCTTGCAAAGCATTCAGTATCCTAGTCGAACTAATTAATTTCATTTATTATTATTATTGGCTCATGATGATCATGAGATACATTTGTTGTATTTTTTGACGACTCGGTAGTTAGGATTCAGGAAACAATTCATTTTTGATGTGTGATGTATCACTAAACACCTTATATATCAGTTTTCTTTTTATATTCATGTTATTATTGCTTTAGATGTTTAAAAAATTGAAAAAAAAGAATATTTTTGTATTTTATAAGTTTCCTGTTTTATTGTCGATGTGCTGCTGAGATCAAGGTTGCAGGGAAGCGCCCCCCCCGCCCCCGCTCTGGAAGCTCACTTCGGAAGGAAGCGCTGTGGAAGCTAACCGGAAGCGCGCTTCCTGGATCGCTCCCGATCCGAAGCGATTTTGGAAGCGCGATTCCTCCTTCAAAATTTCGATTCCTGCTTTGTCTGGAAGCACACGCTTTCATCCCGCTTCGCCGACGCTTCCATCGCTTCCTCCCGCGCTTTCGGCTTCGCTCTCGACGCTTCCAACTTCGCTTCCTACATCGCTTCCTGTCGCTTCCTACAACGCTTCCTGTCGCTTCCTACAACGCTTCCCCCATTAAACGACGCCCACGGCCCGTGGAAGAGAGGAAAAAGACGTGATTTGGTTTTTGGAGGGAAGGAGGAGGGCTTTGGGGGATAAAGCCTGGGGTTTCTTAGATGGTGCAAATCAAGGAACTCTAGGTATATGTGGCACTGGGGCTGTATTTTTTATAAATAATCATCATTCTTTCACTCTCAAATATGGTGCTGGGCATGGAACTAATAACAGCGCTGAATTCTTTGAACTATGGGTTTTGATCAAATTTTCTTTATTTTAACTGGTGGTGTGAAGTGATCCATAGGCTGAGGAATATCATCTTAACAGAACAGCGAACCGTGAAAATCTTATATTGTAACCAAGTTTTTTTTTATTTTCTTCCATTCAGGCACTGGAATGTTGTCAAGAAGGGCATGGAATTACACCTACTGAAGAAAATTTCTGCTGTGATTGAATCATAAAGCATATATTCTGAGAATAGTTGTAGAAACTAGGACCAGATAATAATAGTGCTAGAATCAAACCCCGAAGGCTGGGATACATAAATATGAAAATAAATTGAAGCTAGCCTCAGATAAAACAATAAGTGCAAAGTGGCCCCAAACATAGACTCGAGCATTAACATCTCTTAATGAAATGCTGAATTATGCAGAGCTTGTATTGTGATCCAGTTTTCATAATTATTTTTGGCTCAGGCACTATAATGTTAATCTTTTGCTAAAATGTTGTTGGAACAACATGGAATTATACCTAGGAAAGAGATAAGATAATTTTATTATTGTCCAACTAATGAACAGAATAGTAGGTCAATGGGACTGGTGAATACAATGGATACGATTTTAATTGAACGCAAGGGCATTAATTTTAAACATACTAGTAGAAACTCAGCTCAGGAAATAATAATAATAATAATTTGATTGAAGATAGCAGCCTAGCCAAACATCAAATTAATGTACAAGACCCCCTTGTTTGTGGAATAAGGGACCCCCTCACGCAGCAATTTAATTGCTAACGTTAATGTACACACCCTACCCTTTAGGTTTGGACCTGTAACCAGCAAGAAGGAAACATGTGCTCTTAACCACTATACGACCCTCAAATGTGAATTTTGAAAATGCCGGGGAAACTTAGCTCAGGTAACAATCCTTTCATAAAGCCCTAGGCTATGAAAATAATAGAATGATATTAAGATAGCCTCATAAAAAATGAAGACATTTTCAGATCATAGACGCAAAACTGAATCCCAGGACAAGAATTTTAACGATGCTAGTGAAAACTCATTACTGATAATGATAATGATATAATCAAAGCAAGGATACGTAAATAAGAAAATTAAATAAAATCTAGCCTCAAAAAATGATGACATTTTGAAACTCATAAGCAATGAAACCCTGCAATATGAATTTTGAAAATGCTAGTGGAACTTGAGTCATTGACTCTTTTATATTTATTATGGTATATTTTGTGAACATTACATGGCAATTCAAGTTTGAAGTTTGAAGTTGAACTATGAATCTGTAAGGTTGATAACTTGATGTTATGGATAATGGACCTATGTTTGACGAATTCACTAGTATATGATAATTGATTGAATCATTGATGGTTGATGAATGATGTTATATGGTATTATGATTTATCATGTTATGGTTTATTTCATGTTTTTATGCTTTCCATGACTAATTCAACATTCTACAAGCATTTGTTGGCATATATGCATAAAAATATATATTATATAAAAAACGCTTCCGAAATGCTTCGAAACCGGAAGCTTCTGAAAATTTCGCTTCCCGCTCCCGCTCCTGCTCCCAAGTAACCTTGGCCGAGATATTCCGAAACAATGTTTCTTTTTTGATGTGTGATGTATCACTAAACACCTTATATATCAGTTTTCTTTTTATATTCATGTTATTATTGCTTTAAATGTTTAAAAAATTGAAAAAAAAGAATATTTTTGTATTTTATAAGTTTGCCGTTTTATTGCCGATGTGCTGCCAAGATATTCCGAAACGATGTTTCTTGGACCCTACCAATTTTTTCGCTGTGCCGATGTTTGCAACACTGGTAGAAACAGAAGCATTCAACAGAGAAGACAGATTTCCCCATACATTTCAGTCATCGGGTTCTTACTATTCTATCATATTAAATTTTAAGTATTTCCAGATTTGGATTAGGAAAAGGAAGATACTTCACCCACATTTGGGCACACTATAACACTTCAATTCTGCTGGAAATGACCCCAGAAATCTGCTGTAAATGACTTTGGGCAGTGCCAAAATATGCTGGGTACATGGGTTGTGATAATTTCTGGAGTGATCAAATCTATTCTGTTGTCATCTCTGTTTGCATTAAATTGACCACCCAACCACTCCATGAAGTCAAGAATGTTCAAATGTACCAGGCATCCACGTCATTAGGGTCAAATCATACTAAAACAGACAAATACTAGTTGAGAGGGTTAAATCTATGTGTAAACAAGGTGCATATGATGAGCGCTCTCCTAGATTGTGCTGCTAACAATGTCAGCATGCAGTCATTTAATTAAGCACACCCTCTTTTGCTATGGTGTCTTCCATGTATAGCAATTAATCTGAGGATAACATAGATGAGTGTCCTCTAACCAAGATACTCAATCACAAGAAGCCAAGCACATGGGTGCAAGCAAAACTATCATAATTGAAGGACTCTCCTTGTCCACAAAATTCTGCATAGGTGACATCCAGCAAATCTTTTCATGTGTGATGAAAATCACATTTCTTTGTGATGAAAATCATGGTTGTAAGCCTCATACAATATGAGAGGTAACACATCCCATCCTTCTTTACAAATTCCACTAGTGCTCCCCATGGGGAGACACTTGGGCATATATATATCCCCTATCCAAGAAATCCTCTAGTTGCATTTGCAGCTCCGTAAATTTTGTACTAATCACTCTATATGGATTCTTGGACAGAAGTGCAGCTCCAGAGACAATATCAATGAAGAAGTCAGCTTCCGTCTTTGGAGGTAATCTAGGGACTTTCTTGTAAAACACCTTTGAACACCTGAAAGACTAGAAAATCAGCAAGGATTCAGTCTTTGTCTTTCGCTGATTCCAATACATGAGTTGCATACAATTGGCAGTTAGACAAGTTTCATTATAGACACTTTTAGGTAGCTTTAATGCATTTTGGAGATTGTGCATATTGACATTTTATAGTCAAAATCATGCCTGGGGTTCAGTTCTATTAGTTTTTCCAAGAAAACTCTTTTGAACTAGGGGTGTCTCCAATTTTTTTCTCCTTTGCAAGAACTCTTCAATTATTGTACTCTTGCCTGAAACTGATTCCAGAACCACTGTTCACATTTGGAAGTTCACATCTCACTAAATTTATGCAAGTCTGCAGGTACAGCCAAGGTATTCTTGAGATACGTCTTATAAACACTTGGTAGATGTACACTAACTCATATGTACTGACATATAAATGACTTGTCACATATCAAAATATCATGGTGTAAATTTTATCATATTGCATGTCATAGTTCACACATGAGACTAAATGATATCAAGCTACGTGGGTAAAATAACATCACAATACTAGCCTCTATGACAATATGAGACTTATGTCAAACTTGAGGTTGACAATATTTCATATCATAGAGTTCAGACATTATGACAAGATGCGTTACTTAAATCACACACCATGCTTTAAATGAATTAGTATCACACACTACACACTAAGTGAATTAATATTACTGCTAGGCACTTAGTATAGTGTGACAAACTCTATGCATTTCACAATATTGTGCAAGATTGAATCTATGTGCTATACGACTTTTTCACACATTCTATGTATAATATGAGATTCATGACTTATGTGATCTCGAAGGGAACATCAATATCTAACACTTAGAGAGTGTTATTTGAAAAACCACCTCTAATGGTGCAACTTTGCTTTTGTTGTTGGCTTGCCTCCAAGGTTGTAAACTTGAACTTGTGCTTCAAGTTCTTAGTTGGTGGTAAGAATGTCTTTTAACTCACATTGGTGTGCGTCATGCTTTATGCATTTTGCAATTTTGTGCAAGATTGAAACATGTGCTATATGACTTTTTCACACATTGTATGTATAATATGAGATTTACAACTTATGTGATGTCAAAGGGAACATCAAAATTGTTACAAGGGCCAGCGTCACAAAACTGTTGATCCTTAAACTCGATGACCTTTTAGTTAACCAACAAGAATTTAGATGTGAATTGTTCTTAATTGCTAAGTTTCAATAAGGCTTAAACAATAAGCTTAAAAAGACATATACAAACAAAATAATGAGGATAAACAAAGACTGCAACCATGAAATGAAGATTGAAAGTTGTTAACAGAGTTCGACTCAGAATGCTTATGTCTTCGGGTCCACTTCCAGTGCGACCGATTGAATTAACTCTTCAAATGCAAAAGGTTATATCTATTTTGGAGAATGATAGAAATATGTCTGTGTACAAAGAGAACAGACCCAACCATTGCGATACCTCAAGCGTACAAATGGAGACTGTCAGTCTTCCACGCAGTATCTCCTAGCATAGGCAACACGTTGTCTGCTTCTATAGTCTAGAATGAAATCTATTGAACTCCTACTATTCCAACTGTGTATTCCTTCCTCTATTGCCTCTCTTGTTCCTCTTCTCTACTCCTTTGTCCATCCATGTCTAAAACAGTCTGTTACATAGAAGAATTTGGCCGGTAAAGATCCATGGGTAACGTGCCCATTTTGGGACAAAATCCATCTTTATGCCTAAATTACCTATAGGATAAGAATCCATGCCCAAATGGCACGAAATGAAGATCGAATTCAAAGATCTATGTTCAAAGATCTCTATACAAACTGAAAAACCAATTTCGCAGACAATTTTCCGTTTAAACTAGAGTCGTTGATCTAATTCATCGTCGAACAAGCTGGACCACCAATTTGCAATCTGTCGTTGTGACTTAGACTGTTTGATGCTGACTTGTTCGATGTTGACTTTCTGGTGCTGACTTGTTTCGATTGTTTTGACCCTGACGTCGAAAGTCAGAACTGGTGACGCAACTTCCCCAGCTATCCTCTCGACTCCCGACCTTTCGACTATTTCAATTCGGAAGTCGACAGTCAGCATGGGCTCAACAAAACTGTCCTTTCCTTTCCCGACTTTCGATTGTGGCCTAATTTGATTCGGAAATTGGAGATAGACCCTACTTCTACATACCGCACGTCGAAAGATAATTGATCCAAATGTCAAAGCTTCAAATTGTGATAACTTTCACATCTGAAGTCCAAATTTAAAAAATGGGTATCACCAAAAAGCTCTCGGCGAGCTCTATACAACTGTAACCTTTGCGTAAGCATTTGAAGAGTTTGAATTTTAGTCATTTGGGAGATCCTCTTGGATCAACTATGGAGTTAAAGTGATTTCCCTCCAATGAGTGGGTAGGCCCAAATTCCTATCCTAATCCTTCTTAGAATTCAACATACATGCATACATCATTTAAGAGATGGAGAGGAAGAAGACAAGACAAGACAAGACAAGATAAGATAATTTTATTAATGTTTGACTAATGGCCACAAAAGTAAGTCAAAGGGGTTGCTGAGTACAATGATGTCAATTGAATGCTACAATACCAAAAGGTCTCCTATAAAAGGTGAGATGTAGAAAGTATAGATCGATAAGGTAGACTAGTAGAAAGTGAAATCTGCGCTCAGAAGCTTGCGCTGATGATGGGGTTTATAGTAGGAGAAGAAGATCCAAGGACAAAGGAACTAGAAAAAGTGAGTAGATCTATTCAGGAATGGATCCATCTCTTCTACCATCCGAGGTCAAATGAAGAAAGCCGAGTATAGTCAGTTGTCTTGAGGGGGACCTAGTGGGGTGCCTGGATCGTTCGTTGTGTTGCTGTCTGGAAGAGGTAGTGCACCAACAAGGTCTGGGGTATCTCATCTGTTTACTGGAAGGGAACCTGGTATGGCCATGTCCCTGAAATCTCGTGGGACGAGGGAAGGTCCCATGGGTTTGCACTGAGTTCGGGACTGTGCTGGTCTGTCTCTTAGTGCCCCTTCCTAAGCCTCGCACCGGGAAGAAGGAGGTGATCTGCCAAATAGGGTCTGGTCTTGTAGGAGGCTGAAGAGTATGGTCTTGGAGCTTGAGGGCTTCTTTTATGTATAAGGATAGACAATGCTGATTGGGATATTTGAAGAAGCTTGTGAGGGTTTGAGTCCTCCTGAATAAGTAATGAAATCGGACGCTAATCTCATCATAAATGGGGCGCCGAAAGATGAAGTGCTCCTCATACTCGACCTCCTGTAGCTGGCATAGCTGACAAATCCTGTTTGGTCGATCGCTCTGGTGGTCTATCTCTACCAGAAGTCTGAGAGCCCACTTTGAACTGGCCTAGAGGAATGCGAGGAGCATGTACCCATTGCTGAAATGTATACTATTGTCGCACGATCAACCCATCCCTAAGCTCTAACAAATTCTCAGCATAAAAAGCCATTTTTGGGCGTAATCACTAGGAGGGTTAACCCAAGTGATCTGTATAAACTCCCTATAAATGTCATCTCTGATGATCTTGTTCAACACTTGTCTTGTCGGTGGGAGATGGTCGGGTGCACCCAAGGAATACTGAAATGGAGGGAGGCAATCAAATTGAATGCCCACAGACCCTAGAAGATCTAAAACCCCTACAAACCAACCTCAAGCTCGACCTGATGGGCTAGAGAGGGCAATGGTCTCAGAAGAGCTGTAAGTCAAGTACGGGTATTGGTCTTGTCCCTTTGCTGAGTTGGTTAAGTCATGGATGCGATGTAGAAAAGAGAGCTGTTCGAACACTTTCTCAAGTCGAAAGGGCTGATTCCTAAACTCTGCTAGGATGTTGCAATGAGGAAATGTGGAGAGTGTTATTGCTCAAACTAGCAATCCCGAATTTGTAGTACAATGTGATGTGTATGCTAGTGAATGATAAGCTTGGGAGAGAACTAAGCCCAAATGACACCTTAGCTTAGCCTCAACTACTTTGGGTAACTCCTGAACCCAAGGGAGAGCCCTCCTAAGATACCTGCAAACACCAATAAGTAGATACCTATCTACAACCTTTATAGCATAGATTGGCTTGTATGGAGTCAATGAATGAAATATAAATACTACTTGATCTACTGAGGAGTTAATTTAAACAACTACTTGTCCAAGATAACAAATATCAATGATTTCTAGCACAATTCCACGTTTACCAATGAATTTCACACATCCCAAGGGAAACCTTAGAAAAGTGTTCCCTTAGGTGGAGAAGGACAAGTAGGGCAAGGGAAGGCCCCAAGAGGCCTTAGAAGGAAGACACTTCCTAGGGTTTGGGAGATATAGGGTTTTCATGTTTCCCGAGGAAGCTCCAAGAATGAGGACGCCATTCAAGATTTATGGACAAATCGACTAGGGGTGAACTAGATTTAGCAAATTCCAAATATTTTTAGGTTTTTGAATTTATGTAAATTTTTAGGGCTTTTTTGACAACATATGATTTTTACGTTTTTTTATACATAAAATGAGGACGCCTATCAAGATTCATGGATAAATCCCCCAGGGAGGATTTATAGGGAGGTCCAGAATTACAGACTCACAACTATTTTTGGAGTTATGAATTTTCTAATTTTTAGGGTATTTAGGGCTTTTTTGACATAAAAGTGCAGCCAAACTATAGTAAAAATGCAGCTAAACTATAATACAATAAATGCTGAAATTATGAGTAAAAAGATGACTGGGGAAGGGAATATGATTAGTCTCAATACTTAGGGCATTGAGAGATCTATGGTTAACGTCCCTCTCTTAAGATGTTCCTTAAGCACTTGCAAGCTAGGGCATCACCTAGCAACCTCTAGGGTTCGGTAGGTGAGCCTAACTAAGGAAAATGGAGAAGTCCAAGGGCCCAAAAGCAATAGGAAACCTTTATGCAAGACATTTCCTTTATACAAAGTTGATAGAATATTGGTAAAAAAGCCTTGTTTTAGAGAAAATGCAGAATAAAACTACCATTTAATACACATAGTAACATTATTCACCAACATTCAACAAGAGGTGGGCAAAGAAGACACCTTTAGGTCACACTTGTGCATGTGTTATTCCAACAAGTCTAGCATCAACCATAGCATGTGCAAGAAAGAAGCCCTAGATCATTCACCCATCCACCATCAAGCAAAGAAGATCACCCCAAGAGAAGTGTGCATCACCAAGAAGACTCAAAGAGACAGAGAAAAAGAAATAATTTCATATTAGAACCCTTGTCTTATGATTATACAATGAGAGGAGGATGTTTGTTTATACTATTTCATCCTCAATTATTTAATTTTGAGCCTACAAGTTCTAAAAAATAAAATAATAATATTTTTATGGTAAATTCTACATAATTAAGGAATTTTACCCCAAAAAAGACAAAAATAGTAAAAATAAGCTAAAATAAGTTGTCTAAAGGCTTGATTGGATGAAGTAGTGAGCCAAGGGGGGACGTCATATTAGAAAATCAAGTAATACTAAGAGGGGGGGGGGGTGAATCAGTATTAAGCAATCTATTTTATTTTTTATCACCTTAAAACAAAATCAACAATGAACACAGAACCCACAATATTATCGTGGAACCCCAATTGGGAAAACCACCAATACTTCTTATTACTACAAAATTATATTTACAAATAGTTTGCAAGCACCAACTTGCTCGATGCACCAACACCCAAGTTTTTCAGTTACAACTGAAGGATGCACAAACACCCTGTTTACCAGCAACTACTGGAAGGAGGCTACGACCCCCTACAGGTTTGCAGCCTGTCCTTGCGCCTCCCAACCACCCTTATATGATAATTCGATCTTTGACTTCTGTACACCTATGGATCTTCCAATTGAATGTACAGAGACACTTATTTGAAAGTTTAAATCCTTGTTTATATACACTCAAACATGTCTCTTCATCTAACAGTCACGTATCTTCATCGCAAATCTTCAGAATTTTCTCACGTGACCTTTCTGCAATTACCTTTTCGCAACGACCTTTCCACAATTACCTTTCTGCATCAACCTTTCCGCATTTATCTTTCCGCAATCGCCCTTTCTGCAATTTGTGGGAACTCCTCCTTTCCGCAATTGCGGGTCTGCTTTTCGACTTTTTTTGAAACTGCTTCTGCAATTCGTCTTTCGCAAAACTTCTTCTGCAATTGCGAATTGCGGGTCTGCTTTTTGACTTTTCTCAAAACTGCTTTCGCAATTCATCTTCTGCAAAACTTCTTCTGCAATTGCGGATTGCGGGTCTACTTGCACCTTGGCATTGCGGAAACTATTCTAGACCATTGATCTTTCTCTCTCTTAGGATCTGGGCCATCCAAATCTTCACTTCATAGAAACTTAGCGTTATAATGCTTCTGACTCTGCTTAGCCAAACGTGTTATTTTGGTTCAATCTTTTTGGACTATTTCATCAATGTTTCCTTATGATCTTATGTTGACAACAATGCCAATTTAATCAACAATCTCCCCCTTTGGCATTGATGGCAACATTTTCTCCTTTAGGCAATTTTTCTCCCCCTTTGACAACAATGACAAATTTTTGAGAAAACTCCGCCTGTACCGTTGCTCCATTTTGCTATATTCCTTTAGAATATTATAGTTTGTAGTCGTGTATAAGCAACACAGTAAAGTATAATTGCATTTCTCTTTGAACGTTGATCTCATTCTCTTGTGTTGATCTGAAGATGTAAATCTTACTTCCAGAGATCGTAATTTTTTAACACAGTAACTTCCATACGCAACAACAGAAATCATAAGTATTACAATTTCTTATCAACAACATCAATCTGCCTTTGAGGAGATCAAAACCACTCAGGATTATTCACTTATGGACCATAGATTTTTAAAATCACTCCCCTGTGGGTGTCTCCCCTTGTCAACATTTCTCCTCTTTTTGTGACAGGGTTTTCATCCTTTTAGTTAATTTTTTTATGATGAGGGATAACCCCCAACTCCTGCCTTATATAGGCAAATAATTCTCCAGGTAACGACTTAGTGAAAATGTCTGCAATTTGTTCCTTCGTATCAATATACTCCAATTTGACCACTTTTTGAGACACTTGCTCTCTTAAAAAATGATATTTGATTGGAATATGTTTTGTCTTAGAGTGCATAATAGGATTTTTGGATATGTTTATAACACTTTATTGTCATAGTGTATAACAATGGGGTCCTCATATTTTACAAGTAAATCTTCCAATGTTTGCTTCATCCAAATGACTTGTGTACAACATGATGCAGCAGCAATATACTTGGCTTTTGCAGTTGACAATGAAATGGAAGACTTCTTTTTGCTTAGCCATGACATCAAGCAATCTCCTAAGTCGAATGCTGCTCCACTAGTGCTTTTTTTGTCATCAATACTTCCTTCCCAATCTGCATCAGTGAATGCCCTTAAAATGAAGTTATTTCTTTTTGGATACCAAAATCCATAATCCACAATACCTTTTAGACATCTAAGAATTCTTTTTATTGCAACCACATGTGTTTCTTTTGGGGCTGATTGGAATCTGGCAACCAAACCTACAGCTTGCATTACATCTGGTCGTGTAGTTGTTACATATAATAAGCTACCAATCATTGACCTATATACATAGTATGATCTACTAGTAGGTTTAGATTCTTCCATTTTGAACTTTTTCAACATCTCTTTGATATACTTAGTTTGAGAGATGAAAATCCCTTTTTTTGATTGAGATACTTGTAAACCTAGAAAGAATGTTGGTTCCCCTAACATTGACATTTCAAATTCCTTCTTCATTTCTAAAGCAAAGTTTACACTTAGAATTTGTAGATCACTTACAAATATGATATCGTCTACGTAGCCTACAACAATGATCATATTTTTGTTTTCAAACTTTATGTATAGATTACTGTCATTGGCCCCTCTTCTATATCCTTGCTGCTTTTAATAATTGTCAAGTCTTGAGGACCATGCTCTTAGAGCTGGTTTAAGGCCATAGAGTGCCTTCTTAAGTTTGCAAACATAATTTATTTTTTTCTGATAAGAGAAAACCTTCAGGTTGCTCAACATAGACTTCTTCAAGTTCTCCATTAAGAAATGCAGATTTTACATCCATTTGATACACTCTAAAGTTCTTGTAGCCTGTAAACACTAAAAACATCCTAATGGCTTCAAGTCTTCCCACAGGTGCAAAAGTTTCTTCAAAGTCAACACCTTCTACTTGAGCATATCCCTTGCATACTAATCTGACCTTGTTTCTTGTCACATGACCATGCTCATTGAACTTGTTTTTAAAAATCCATTTGGTTCCAATAACATTCATGACCTTAGTTCTTGGAACAAGTTCCCAAGTTTGGTTCTTATCTATTTGATCAAGTTCATCGTTCATAGCATTTATCCAATCCTCACTTTTGCAAGCTTCTTTAAATGTTTTGGGTTCTACTATCAAAAGTAGTGCTTGTTCTTCATCATAAAGTAATTTTCTTCTTGTCTTAACTCCCGAGTCTTTGTCACCTATTATTTGACTTTCATGATGATTCTTCTGAACCCACCTAGATGGTGTCTTTGTGTCTGCTCTTGGAGAGTCTTCATTCTCATTTTCATGTGATTCTTCTTTCTCTACTTTTTCTTCTTCTTCTTCAAGGACATCCTCTTCTTGTGAACTTTCTTCTTTTTCTTTATCATCTATTTCTTCATCATCAGTTTCTTCAACATCCACACTTTTTTGGATTTGTATTCTTCTTGGTTTAGTATCATCAACAATTACGTTTGCACTTTCTATGATCTTGTGCAACCTTAGATTATAACATCTGTATGCCTTTTTGGTGGAAGAATATCCAAGAAATATGACTTCATCTGTTCTAGAGTCAAACTTCCCTAGATTATCATCATCTCTTTTTATGTAGCATTTACTTCCAAAAACTCTAAAATATTTAATTGAAGCTGGTCTTCCAAACCTTATCATAAGGAGTCTTGTCACTATTCACTCTGAGCTGTCCTCTGTTTTGTACATAGACAGCTGTATATACTGCTTTTCTCCAATAGCCATCATGAAGTTTTGCTTCATTAAGCATAATTCTAGCTGTTTCTTGGACTGTCCTATTCTTTCTCTCAACAACTCCGTTTTGCTGAGGAGTTTTTGCTGCTGAAAACTGCCTCTTGATTCCATGAATTTCACAAAACTCATTGAATTCATTTGAGGTGAACTCACTACCATTATCTGATTTTAGACATTTAATCTTGAGATTTGCTTCATTTTCAATAAGTGCTTTGAAGGATTTGAACTTTATAAAGGCTTCTGATTTTTCTTTGAGAAACGCCACCCAAGTCATACTTATATAATCATCGATTAATAACATAAAGTAATGTTCACCTTGAAAGCTTTTAGTCCTGGTTGGTCCACAAAGATCAATGTGAATTATGGTTGAATTATGGTTGAGAGGTTGTATACTCTTTGACCTTGAAGCTTATTCTTGTTTGCTTCCCATGAATATAGTGTCTACAAACATGATTTGGTGGCTTTATGAGTTTTGGCAAATTCCTTACATCTCCCTTCTTACTAACTTCTACAATATTGTCAAAGTTCAAGTGCCCCATCCTTCTATGCCATAGCAAACTTTCATCAATTTGACTCATATAACATTGTTCTTCATTTTCTAGAATTTACACATTGCTTGGAGTTCTCACAACAGTGCCAACAAGTTTTTTTGAATCTTTTCTTCTGATTTCACACTTCTTGGAATTGAATATACATGTGTCCTTGATCACAAGTTTGGCTCACACTTAAAAGTTAAAATATTAGGTTTTAAGTTCTTTACAAGCAAAACATTTTCAGCTTTCATCTTTTCTCTAAGAGCCACTGTACCCTTCCCAATTCTTTTAGAGGACATATTATCTCCAAAAGTGACTTTTCCTTTTTGATTTCTTTTTAGGCTTATAAACTTATTTGGGTCTCCTGTCATGTATTTTGAGCATCCACTGTCCACATGCCATAGATTTTGTTTTTCTGTTGCACATAGAGCTATTGAACATTCCACATCATCCTTCTTCTTCCAAACCCTCCTCTCCTCATTGCCTTGAGATTTGTGGTGTCATTCTCCATAGGAGTCACAATACTATACTATAACTCTGTAGAGGAGCAAAAGAATTATAGTTTCTTCCTTTTGGATTGCTTCTAGTAACATTCTTCTTATAGAAAGGAGGTTATGATGTAATGCCTTTCCCAATAGAAACCATTAGTTTACAATTTTTAGCTATATGTCCAAAATTGTTACAGGCATAACAATTTCCCAAAAAGAGTTGCTAACGTCTGCTTGGCACCTTATCTATCTTGCTTTCATTTTGAGAGAGCAAATTTTTTACTGTATTCCTTTACAACTGGTCTCATAAGTGCATCAGCATAACTTCTTTTATTTTCTTCTTTATTTATGAAGGAGGATTGTTTTGTCTTCTTTCCATTGCCATAAACTAGTCGAGTCTTATTACTAGATGATCTTTGACAACTTAGGATGTCATCCAGAGTTTTTGAACTGCTTTTAAACTTTGATTGAAAGGATTCTTCATTTGTCTTCTTTCTAAGCAAGATCAATTCAACTTCAAACTTTTCTAATTCTTGCTCTCTTTTTTTGAGTTGTTGCTCTAGATTGTTTTCTTTTTTTATAGCTTCTTGAAGCTGAATTTTTAAGTCAACAATAATTCTTTTTGCATCATTGTTTTTCTCCTCAAATTTTGTCATATGAATTTTTGATTTTTTGTACATCCTTTTTTATACCTCCCTAATTCTTTAAGAGCACTAACAAGTTTTGCTTCAAGATCTAACACACCTTCTACTTCTTCAGGTACTTTGTTGAAACAGTGAAATGAGAAATACTTAATTCAAAATTGAATTCATAAAAGTTTAAAACTGAAACAAGTTACAATTACAAATTTACAATTTTGAGTTTAGTAATTTTAATTTACTAATTTACAGACTTTTTGGCTTTACTGTATTAATATAATTAATAATTTAATATTGTATTTTGGTTGCAAACTTACAAGTTGCAACAAAAATAAATCCACAGATCTGCTTTCCTCAGTGAGCCTAGACCGACCGACCTTGCCGAGTGAATGGATGCCTGGCTGTGACTGGCTTCCTTGACTGGTACTGTTTCCAACCCTTTCTCGCAATGGTAATGCCTGGCCCGTGGGTAATCTTCTAAGTTTTATCTGTAAAATACTAAAATTAAAATACAATAAAATACTGTATTTAAAATTAATATAATACAATAAGTTAAAACTTAAAACTTAATAACCTACACAGGGCGTCGACGAAGTAGTAGCTGCTGTGTGTGTGGCTTGGGCTCGGGCTCCTGAAGTTGCTGTGTGCGCGACTTCAACAAATCCGTGGGCAGTGGGGACCCTCACAAACAGGACTTTGCTTCCCCTCTTGCACGATACCTCTCACACCTCCTGCACGATACCTCTTGCATGATACCTCACGACATAAACCTTTCCCAAATCGCCAAGAACGATGGGCAGAAAAAGGGTAAAAACCCGATTTTGATTTGCGTGAAGGTTGTTTTTAAGCGATACGCGTCCCGATTTTTGGACACGCAAAATTTCGTGTCCGCCATGTATTAGGGCCTGTTTCGTGTCTGACATGTGAAATATGGGACACAGGGCCATTTTGGACGTGTCCTGTGACTTAGATTATAAATAAGAATCAAAAGGCGCGACCTTTCATACACAATGCCCAAGCCATATTTAAGGTGGGCCATCATTGTAATCTTTCATTAATATATCTAACATTTGTATATATCATTTTATATCTATGTATATGTGGGTTATTTTAGAAATTATGGGTTCCTTCTAAGTTAATTGAGAATATCCAACTATGGATATTACATTGGTATCAGAGCTAATCCAAGGCTTCCTTGAATTAGGTCTTTGACCTTAGTCAAAAGATAGAGAGATAGTTAAAAAAAAGGTAAAAAAAAACAAAAAAACTAAAAGAAGTATAGAAACCGCACATAGTTTCTTAAAAATACTATACATGGTTTCTTTTCCAGCAATAAACAACACATAATTTAATAAATTGAATATTACACAATAATATTCATATTATTAATATTGAATTTTTAAAATTATATTTTTCTAAACTTCATATATATTATTTTATAATAATGTTTATTATTATAAAATTACTCAACCCCAAATCTTTAAAATATTGTTATTAATTATAATAACATATATTATTATTATTATAGATATAGTTATTAATTTTAATAACTTATGGGAAACATAAAAAAGGAAAAAAAACAAAACAAAAGGGATTAATAAATATTATTATAATTATTATTTTGGAAAAATAACGAAGATTAGAAATACCAAAAATGGCAAAATCAAAATTTCTTCAAGAACCAGATCGAGGGTTATTACACTTTTGTACCTACTTATTGTTGAATAAAAGAAGACAATTGAAGCGAAGTCGTAATCGCAGGTATGGAAAGCACATATTCAATGATTAAGTCGTAGTTACAAGAAACATTTGAAGAGTTAGAGCAATATAAGGTGGCCAATAAACGTCTACACGTTGTGGTTAAGACACAGAAGTTGATGAAATAGTTGAGAGACAATGAGAATTGCCGCTTAAGGGATCAAAATTGACAGTTTGAACTAACCAAAAGAGATAACGAGAAAATGTTATTTGATAAGAATAAAGAAGTCTCATGTTTAAACGTTCACAATCAAAACCTTGAAGACCAGATCAGAAAGTCAAAGAATGACGAAGAAACACCTTATATAAGTAATCACAAATTAGAAGAAGAAATTAAACGTTTAAAATAGCTCATCGTGGGCAAAGATACTGAATTGGCTCAAGTCTGCAGAACATTAGAAAGTCAAGAAGCAGAGATAGGTTGACTTCAACAAGATATAAAAGAATTCCAACAGAAGAATAATGACACAAAATAGGCGCACAAGTTGCAAATTACGAAAGTCAATAACACATTAACAAGTAATACTGAAGAAATATATTGATTAAGAAATCATAATAAAATATAGTTACGAAGATCAAGAAGTTAAAAAGTACCAAGAACGTAGACAAATTGAATGAAGACATCGAAGGAAAAGTCCTAGAAAAGCAAGAAGAAAATCAATGCCTTCTAAATCCTAATAAAGAACTTAAGGAACAACTTAAGAAGCAACTTAAGAAACACAAAGACGAAGAAAAAACACAAGAATAAATTATTAAGAAGATTCAAAGTGAAAATAAGAAACTAGAAAACAATTTAAAAAGGTATACAGAACAAAACATCAAAGTCGTTAGAAATACAATTTATGGAAAAAAGCACACTTATCGACCCAATTCAGATCATCACTCTAGATGTTGCTCCAGTAGAAGAGAAGCCTACATAGAGACTAATCCAAAGAGACACCACAAACTTGATAAGAGAAAAAGACGTTGAAGAAATTCCCTATCGACATCCAAACCATAGCAGTCGGTATCTTAAGAATCGTAAACAATCTACAGAAATCACTGACACCCTTGCACTCAATTCTCAGGATGCGAGTTCACTTAGAAAGTGCGACATTCAACGAAGATTCAATTTGGGGTGGATTGACCCGTCCACATATCAAAAGTTATGCTCTACACTTAGTAGTTCATATCGACTTGTGTCGTCAGCCACAACATTGCACAGAATGATACAACCACATTATAAGGCTTTGAGGACAAAGCCTTTCTAAGAAAGTGGCAATGTAACAAATATAAAATAATAAGTAAATAATCAAATAGTTAATAGTTAAACATAATTAATTATAAATAAGAATCAAAAGGCATGACCTTTCATACACAATGCCCAAGCCATATTTAAGGTGGGCCATCCTTGTAATCTTTCATAAATATATCTATCATTTGTATATATCATTTTATATCTACGTATATGTGGGTTATTTCAGAAATTATGGTTTCCTTCCGAGTTAATTAAGAATATCCAACTATGGATATTACAACTCTTCTCAAAGGTTATCAGTAATTTGTGGAGATATAGAGGTAAAAAATTTAGATCTAGGGTTCACTTTTCCCTTGGAGACTACTTTTCTTGGATTGCTACCTTTGGAGGAGTTCTTTACATTCTTTATGGAGGACATTTTTAGGTTTTGTCCACTTTTGTCCTAATTTTTGCACATTTTCTTGTTGAGCGCTGGACTTCCACTTGGTTTTCATCCCCCATTTGATGGATGCGCCCTTCCTTTCTTGGGCCTTAAGTCTCTCTTGGAGCTTGTACTTGTGGGTTTGACAACAATATCTTATGGATCTTGTTGTGATTAGTTGGAGTGGTGGAGTATTTTGCATTTGTTTACGCCACTCTAGGCTAGATCTAAGGAATTTATCATTATTTTGTGGTATGAGGATGAGGAACTTAAAGCTACATAAGTGCTTGTTTTCGCCCTAATTTAATGGTTGGATTTTGAGAACTCTCTTTCTTTTGGAGCCTAATAGATAAATCTTTCACGCTGCAGCTTGAAGTATAAGGGTTTCTCCTCGATTCATAGTGTGGCATCTTTGTTCCTATTTCTAAAGTTGCTAAGTGGAAGGTTTTTATGTGAGAATTGTATTCTTCTACCTCCCTTAGATGTCTTATGCATGATTATATTACATTGTTTCGATCTTCCTAGAGTAAGAGCTTGTAATACTTCATTGTATGAGACAGACCCTTGTTGACATTGTTTTGATTTGGCACCACTCTTGGTACATCCTAGCTGATTTCTACATTGATTTTTCAACATGTTAGGGTTTATTTGTGGAATGTGCATGCAATCCTAATTTGCCTAACCTTTCATGAACTAGCCCCGTTCTTGGACTAGCTTCCTTGGATTCCCACACTAGTCTTCATGGTCCTACCATCACCCCTTTTTATCTATCTACTACAAAAAACCTAACATTTTTTAAGGCTAACTATTCAAATCATCTTGTGTCTTCATTGCCATAGCCTAGCAATCTTATCTTAGGGAATCCCCACTTGAGTTGAAGAAGAGACAACCTAAAGTGTAGAGAGGTGGTTACTAAGGTGACATTGGGTAACACCTCTTAGTTGTGGTTGTGCTAGCATTGTTCTTTTTTAGTTTAATCACACATGGTAGTTTGAGCTGTAACTCTCCTCGCACAATTCCTTTGGAAAAATGATCTCCTCCCTTAAGGACACAATATAAAATTTGTTTGAAGGAAAATCAATTTTACCCTAAGGCAAAAAGAAATTACTTTGGGCTTTGGTTTTTGATTTTTTCATCCTTTTAACTTTGAACATTTTCTTTGTTTCAAAAGGAATAGTCTTTTTCCTTGCTTTTAGAAAAGGTACGCTAGATGAGTTTAAACTGTCGTTAACGGCATATGAAAATATTAAATAATATAACTAAAGCCCTCAGCATCACTTATAGGGTTATGCATGCTATTTTTGGAACTCATTAAAAACTATGCAAATACCTTCTCATTGGGACTTGCTTCTTTTACAAACCCAACATGCATGAATATCCATGTCATGTGGCCCTCCTGATCAATGTGCATGCCTGGATCAATGAACAATGTGGCCAGCTTAATGGAATCTTGCTGAATCTTAACCCTCCAGTAGTATAGGCACAAATGGGGGTTAGCAGGACTAAGTACAAATTACATCCCAAGGGCCAGCAGTTATGAGGTCCCATTGGACTCTTTTGGTCATGCATTCGTGCTAATATAGTTTTCTTTCTACTAAGATCTATTTGCAGTGTTGTAAAAGGTGGCATGGTTGCTTGAAGAACTATGACATGGCCTGTATTACAATATGCAAGATGCCTTATGTATTAAATACAACTTCTTCCTTCAACAGAGAACATTCACCACAATAGAAAAATAGTTACAGGGTTAGCAGGCAATGCGTTGTTACTAAATAAACTATGAGGGAGTATGATCATCAAACTAATACATTGTCTATGCAGTGGACAGTTGCAGAACATTTGTGAAAGTTATATGGTCAGCTTTCAAACCTAATGGAGACCACCCTATTCCAAAGGTCAGTGCCTTGTCTTGATTGCTCTTCCATCAGACATGTAGATAGCTCTACAGAACTTTACACTCCACCATATAATGACAATCATGAGACAGCTATATCTAATGCCTTAAGAGTCTATTACCATTGTAAGTAATATAATAAAAGTACTGTTGTCCCTAGCGTCATGTTTGTTCTTCAAACTAGCTGAATTTCATATTATCCCTTGTGACAAATGAGATAAGTTATAACATAATCAGTCACAGGCACACCAAATTTAAAGCCCATATGATCTTAGTCAAACATATATGGATCAACAGGGACATTCCAATTTCAACCAGTTAGGTAGTCCTTGTGACTAGTCTGGACCCCATTATGATCATCCATGCACATAATGCATTGTCCTAGAGCATTTCAACCATGGGAGATGATGAAACATAATTGTATACAATAAATGAAAATGTTACATAACCATCATCATATTCACATGCATAACTTGGGCAGAGAAATTTGACCAACAGATGATGACTGATGTGTAACCTTGAACAATAAGAAAATATGCAAATTATCATGTCGCTCCATTCAAGAGGGTTAAATTTATTCTGAAATTAGAAAAAGGTTGTACAGTTATAGTTCTGCTACATATTCACCTCTCCATATCAGCCAGTTTGACGCTGTTCTGTTGGTTGGTCTCAAAGTGACCCCTAAAATTGAAAATGCTGCAGTTAAATTCCCATTTTTTGGTGTTGGCTGCAGCAATTCCATAAAAGGAAACAGATATTTTGAGTGTGTTGAGAAACTACCTAACGTGGTCTTAGAAATTTGCTGGTATCTTAACATTTGCTTGGAATTCATTCATGTGTTCACTGCTACCATATGACCTTTGAGTAATGCAATAATATAATATCTATTGTGGGAATACCAGATGTAGACTCAGAGCCTGTGTTATCCCCTAGTACTAGAAGAACATTGCCTGTTATGTACAGAAATCCAAATTCCATTAGAAATCTGAAATATGGATCTTTTCGTCGAAAGTGCCCTCCTTAATAATGCCCAAACGATGAATAAATTATGTTACATGATGCACAAGTGAATAACGTACCACAAAATGAAGAGAATTGGAGGTATTTATATTGCTTTGATGTAGCTTGGGCATCTCCTTAGCTGATTTGCATTGTTCATCAGAATGGATCTACAGTGGGCTTAGCTGACCTGGAGCTATGGTGTCACTCCCCGATAATTGGGGGCCATGTACCTTATCATGAAGTTTGTGAGAAGGGTGCCATACTCCTACCTTTTTCTTCTCATCAAAGCCTTCACTAATCAACAATACAATTATACAATTGATGGGGTAAATATCCAGTTTATTTATTAAAACTGTTTTTCAATTGGAATGTGCGCAAGTAAAATCAGTAAACTTATAAAGCCCCTATTCTTACAGGCCCTAAGCATTATTTATGTGTCGCCATTGTGGCAGGCATGCCTTTTTGTATTGGTCACTGTTTCCTTAGGATTATTGTGTATTATTATTATTGTCAATGAACCTATAGTGATTAGATATGAGTGGTGATATTTTAGTGAAAGTCCAAAGGATCTGAGACAACACAGCCTGCACTTATTGGAAAGACTGTACCTTTGCTACTGAACACCATGATTTAATTCCATGTTCGCAGTGAGTGCCATGGTCGTGGGGCATGCTCCTATTGTGGAATTATATGTGAATATTTTCCTGTTTTTCAAAATCTTTTGAATGGAAATGTTGAATATGTATATTTGGCATTGCAGGAATGGACGTTTTCTTCTGCCATCTTCTAGGAATCTTAATTTGTCATCTGCGATTACAGAATGTGAAGAGGCATTGAATCAGGGCAGTCTGTCACCTACTGAAGTGTTCATCAGTCTTCGTAACAAGAGCATTTTGCAACTTTTTGCATCTATTGGACGATTCTTGGGCCTAAAGGTAATATAACAGTAGGCATCTATGGATGCATTAAAGCCATATTACAATGATTCAAAAGTGTTAAGTTGTTTCTGTGAAGTGTATTATGCGTTGTAACTTTCTGATTTATTTGCCTGTTTTTTTCAATCCTCGATCAATATTGTTGCTGGTTTTAGGATGAATAACTAGAATGACTTCATCCTTCCATAGTGACTATTCAGTCCCAATGTTTTATTAGTTGGCACATTCTTACAATTGGTATTATTTTCTTCAAACTCATAGCCAAAGGTCTTTGCAAATTTATGTTGTGCAAGTTTTTTTAATCCTCATGCTGTTAGCTTTTCTTCTTTTTTAAATTTACTGCACACATATTCTTGTGGTGTGTTTACTACTTAAAATTCGTCTCTAAGGCTCACTGCTCTATCACTGATATTCAAACCTAGTTAGCACATGAAATTTTGAGGATGTGTGGGAATTATAACTTCAAGAATTAGAGGGGAAAACAGTTGCAACTTGCAACAGTCAAATGGAAAGGTAGGGCATCTCTATTGGAAGAGCCATCACACACTCTGGAAATGGTATAGTGGAAATACTGGATCTTTCCAACACAAGATTAATCAATTCTGGGCCTTGAATGCCATCTAGTCATTTGGTGTAGATATATTTACACTTGAACATATCTGTAATGTGATAGTAGATACAGTGAAGTATACTTTGCAGCTCTACATTCCTTATGAAGAAAGATGATTGAAGACATTGTTGAAAAGGCAAAAGGACTGCTGGGAAGAGACACAGGCGAATAGGATGCAGATCTATTTGTTATAAACTTGGTTAAGAAGGCCAGTTGGGGGAAAGCAGGGTTTGGGTGATGATAGTTGTGCAGGTTATAGTAACATCAATTTTTTGGTTCCAAAGACTGGTCTTTTTTATGATTTTTGATGTTGCTGTTTGCTTGGTTCCTTTGGTTTGAGTTCATTTGTTATAGAAAGGGAATCCATACCTCTTCTGAGTTTTGTTGAATTTGTCTATTTAAGAATTTCAAGAATGGTTTCTGCTTGCTAAATTTGTTCTTTGAAAGTCTTTAATCTGTAACTTCTGAATAAAGAGCAGATTGCAAAGTCACAACGGATCAATGAAGCAAGTTTTTATATGCAAAAATTTGAAATTGTTGAACACATGGTGGTTTGTAACATGCCAAGTATGGACTTTGAATGCATTATATGACACAATTTGTGGGGTACTCGTGAAACCTAAAGTGGTTCCACAGAAAGTGATATTATCAAATCATATTATGTACGATATAAAAATTAGGAAAATCTTGATTGATGATAAAGGGCCGTGAAATGCATTCCTTGACATGTTGGATGTAGTTAAATATGCCAATTGTTAGCTGTCATACCAATTTCAGAGAACTGGTCAATTCTATCCTTGTTCTTTTGAATTACCTATTATAGAGTATTAGGTGTTCTAAATTTATTTGTAGAATGGTAAACCTGTCTTTCTGTAGCTCTCATGATATAACTGTAAACTACTGGAACCCAAAGCAGTTCAACAGAAAGTAATATTATCAAATCATATATGCAAGATATTAGAATTGGGAAAATCATGATTGATGATTAACGGCCATGATATGCATATCTTCACATGTCTGATGTAGTCGGATACTGCTAATTGCTAGCTGTTATACCAATTCTGGAGCACTGATTAATGAGAACTCCTCACCTTGCAACTCTATTCTTGGCACTTGCTAGTTTAAATTTTTCATTCTAAAGTAAGAGGCATTTTAAATTTATTTGCAGATTGTTGAACCTGTCTTTCTGTAGCTCTCATGACATAACTGTAAACTACTGTTGATGTAAAATTTCTCTTCAAGTAGATGTTTGTCCATGCTCCATCTGATGATATATTTTGAATATTTTGCACAGTAGAATTTTACAATGCTACTGTATTACTCTGTTAGTTCACACTGGTATAGGAGGATGCAACTTTACACATTGTTCCACCAAGTTCCTATGACAAGTGGATGCAAGATCAGGAAAACACATCCATGGGATGTATGGAACTGGAAGCCAAGGCTACAAAAACCGAACCAATGGTCGAACCGTCTGACCCTGAAAACCGGAACCAGACCGAAACCAGGAAAAGAACTGGATCACAAAACCGGTTCACCAAAAATACAAAAAATACTTAAATTTAGAAAAATTATATATATATTCATAGTCAACCATGTGAATCCAAACCATTATACACATTTGCAAAAAGGGCTCTTGCTATGTGCCATACTGACCATATTTCACTAGAACCTTCCCCACTCAACCAACTTTTAAATTTAAAAAAAGAAATTAAAAAAATACTCTCTTAAATGTTGTTGTATAGTTATGTATGGAACCGGTCATTTCCGGTTTGAGACACCGTTTGACTCGATGAGGCCCCGAAACCGTTCGGACTGGCTGGTTTTACCGGTTCCGGTCTGGTTTTTGTAACGTTGGTGGAAGCATCCCCCAAATTAAAGGGAATGCCGCCTAGTACGTTGGGATCTCTGGCAAGGGGGACCCTTCTTGAAATATTAAAATATTAACACTTAAATATATGAAAACTGAAACATAAAATCTAAGTTGCCAGGAAACTTGGGTACAGAGTCTTCTCCCCCAAGATAGCATGAGGGCTTCTGTTCTGAATATACACAGCGGTACCTGTAGCTTCAGCCCAGAAAGACAAAGGAAGATCTAGATCAGTGAGCATGGCTTTAGCAGCTTCACATATCGTTCTATTCTTCCTTTTCGCAACCCCATTTTGCTGAGGGTTGTAAGGTACTGTCAGCTCTTTCTTGATTCCTGCTTCTCGACAAAAATCATCAAACTCATTAGATTCATACTCACCTTCGTTATCTGATCTCAAGATACAAATGTGTCTTCCAGTCTGATTTTCAATCAGTGTTTTGAACTCTTTGAACCTGTCAAAAGTTTCACTCTTGGCCTTGAGGAAGTAAATCCATGACTTCTGAGAGTGATCATCAATGAACAAGACATAATATAAACACCCACTCAAAGAGGGTGAAGACATAGGCCCACAAATGTCAGAATGAATCAAATCCAAAATACCTTTAGATCTATTCTTGCTTCTGGAAAATGATTTCTTAGTGTTCTTACCTAGAGCACATTCTTTGCAGATTCCTTCAAGTTTTGGAGATAATTCTGGCATACCTGTGACCATCTTCTGCAATCCTGGGAGAGCTATGCAGTGAAGGTGTCCAAACCTTCTATGACAAAGTTCACATGGATCAACTGTGTGATGTACCAAAGCATGAGTGGAATCTTTGGAGGCCTTGTAAAGGTGTCCCTCTCGAACCCCAATCTGTACTGCTAAGCTTAGATCTTCGTCCTTTGCCCATAGAAGGACTTTCTTGTCCATGAAGAGGATTGTGTAGCCCTTGTCCTCTAAGCTAGCAACAGATAGGAGATTCTTTTTTAAACCAGGAACATAAAGAACATCATCAATATGAAGAATCGTACCTGAGTCAAGTTGAAGTGAAGTTGAGCCAACTCCTTCAATCTTGTAAGTGGAGTCATCTCCAAGTTCCACCTGTGTGGTGAACTTCTTCTTTTTGTAACTGGTGAGAGCTCCATGGTTACTTGTCATGTGCCTTGAGGCACCACTATCCACCAACCAAGAGGTGGCACAAGCTGTGAAAGAACCCAGTGAGAGCAGAAACCAGATAATACTCTCTTCCAGGTTCTTCATCCTTGTTAGCCTTGGTTTTCTTCTTCTTCTTCGTCTTCTGCTTTAGCAACAGAGGCTTGAATCCTTCGCTTGGGTTTCTTCTTATTTTTCTTGCAGTCCTTGGCAAAATGTCCAAACTTGTGGCAATTATAACATTCCACTTTTGACATGTCAGAGAACTTACCTTGAGGTTTCTTTCCCTTCTTTTGCAGAGGGAAAGGCTTCTTGAACTTCTTTGTCTTGGCTACAAGTGCGAGGTTGCCTTCCTTGGTTACCTTGCCTGACGTTCTTCCCTCTTCTTCTATGCAATCATGCCAAATCCTTTCAAAGGTTGGCTGATTCTCACGTTCTGACAGATGCCATGAAGGTTTCCTAAGAGCTTGGGAGACCATCAACCATAATTTGCACAAGGTCATCATCATCAACAGTAATACCAATAGAAATGAGTTGATCTCTTACCTGTGCAATCTTTGTGAAGAAAGAACCAACACGTTCATCCTTGTTCAGCTTCAAAGTTTGTAGCCTCTTCTTCAAGACTCTCTTATGACTGGGAGCCTTATTTTCATATAGGTTGGCCAAAGCATCAAAGCATTCTTTAGCATTCTTCAAAGCTGTGATGTTGGGCATCACCGTCTCTTTGATAGAATCATAGATGATCCTGATTCTCACGTCCATTGACAGATGCCATGAAGGTTTCTAAGAGCTTGGGAGACCATCAACCATAATTTGCACAAGGTCATCATCATCAACAGTAATACCAATAGAAATGAGTTGATCTCTTACTTGTGCAATCTTTGTGAAGAAAGAACCAACACTTTCATCCTTGTTTAGCTTCAAAGTTTGTAGCCTCTTCTTCAAGACTCTCTTCTAACTGGGAGCCTTCTTTTCATATAGGTTGGCCAAAGCATCAAAGCATTCTTTAGCAGTCTTCAAAGCTGTGATGTTGGGCATCACCGTCTCTTTGATAGAATCATAGATGATCCTTCTAGCCTTACCTTGCTTCCTCTTGTAAGAAAGCCTGCCAGCATTAGATGTTGGCTCTTCAATGACATTAAACACAATGTCATCCAAGTCATTCTCTTCTAGAATGGCTCTCAACCTGGCCTTCGAGGAGTTGTAGTTGGCTGAACCTTGTAGCTTCTCTGTATCTTCTCTTCCGGTCTGAAAATGTCGACGGCCATCTCTGCCACTTAGTCAAATGTTAAGTTTGCAAAACTTACCTCAAGGTCTAGGAAAACAACCATAGTGCCCCTTTACTGTGTTTTGACATGCTAAGCTTTGATACCATGTTAAGTTTTTAGCATTACCATGATACTTTTAAAAATTGCAGACTAACATAAACAAATGATAAGTGCAGTAAACAACATTTATCACATCAACACAATGGACACAAGAATTTTTCACTGGGGAAACCTTTAAAGGACAAAACCCCCAAAAGCATTAGTAATTCATCTCGTAAACGAGATGACTTAAATTCTTCAAAAAGTTCCACAGACCCCAATAGGGTTAAACCACAATATCAGAAGATCAATTTTTCCAATTACATAAAAATGCCCAATTTGGGCTTTATCCAAATTAGGGCTTGAGGCCCTAATTTCTCTTTTCTTCCCAACAAATTCAGGCTGCCTGGAAAACCTATCAACTGCCTGGATCTGCCCACTGTACCTGTCAGTCTGCCCGAATTCTTCTTTCACCTGCCCTTTTGCTGTACGGCTTCCCTGCCCGAATTTTCCTCTTGCTCGGCTTCCCTGTGGCAACTTTGCTGCTGCCTGTTTTTTTCTGCCTGATTGCCTTGTGGCAGCTCTGCTGCTGCTCGGAGGGCAAGCAGCCCTAGCCTGTGGCCTTACGAGCTGGCCCAAGAGCCTGTATAGGCCCGGCGGCCCTGCGGGCTGCTACAGGACCCTCATGGGTTTGCCACAGGCTGCCTGGAGGGCCTATGTGGCCACGGCAACCCTCATGGGTCTTCCTAGTGGCAACTCGAGGGTGCTGTAAGGGACACAACCGTTCTGGGTAAAACCTGCTAGAGGCTGCCCGGAGGTGCCGAGAGGGCAGAGCCCTCAAGTGGCCTGCCATTGGATGTGAAGAGAGGGTTGAACCCTCTAACGCTACCCAAAGAAAAATGTAAACGACTTGTAGAGGAAGAGAAGGCTGCCCATGGTGGAGAGACAGCTGCCAGGTAGGAGTTTGCTGCTGAGGAGAAGGGTTTGATAAAATCCTTTAAAGACATAAAAATGATAAAAACCCTAGCGTAGGGTTTTTCCTTCAAATGGATGAGATGCCCTAGCTAGACTCATCCATGCTAGGGCACAATCACAAAAGTCTTCTTCTTCAACCCTGTAAGATCTTCTAGTGAGCAGCTGTACATGTGAGAGCAAATGTGTGTGTCATAATGAATTGGATTGATCTTCTTTTATAGCCTTTGAGTCACCTGCAAGTGGTCCAAAATTAGAAATCTCAAAATAATAATATTTTATTCTTTTCTAATTTTGACTTTTGCCTTTAGTGGTGCTAAAGGTCTTTTTGCACTTTCACTTTTACACCTTACTGGTACTAAGTGTCTTCATGTATTTTTGACTTTTGCTTTAGCCTTCTTTAAGTGCCCCTGTGGTCATCACCTGTGCTCAACGTGGTCTTTTTTTTCCATTCAAAGTACATCATCATAAACCAAGAGAATTACTAATGCTTTTATCTCACACTCTGTGTGACACCAAGATCGGGTACTAGGGTGTCTTAACCAAGGATAGCTAACCTTTGGAGAAGATCGCAAAGCCCACTGATAAAGGGTCAGAGTGTTACACATGCCTAGACCCAGTCTAGGGCTTATACTGCCTTCCTGGTAACAGACCAGGTGCCTCAGCCATAGGCTACATAATTTGACACTAGGTCAAATACTTGGTAGTAGACCAAGTGCCTCCATTCTCCAAGAGAATGGCCCTCAGCCCTGGGCTGAGTCCTGGTAACTGACCAGGTGTCCCCATTCAAAAGAATGACTACTCAAAACTAAGCTGAGTCTACCAGTACTAGACTGGTCCACATTGTGGTCCCGGACCAGATGTCTACCATTCAACTGAATGGTCACTCAACACAAGGTTGAGTCCCCGCAGGACAGAGCAGGGTCAATATCATGGTCATTGACCAGATATCACCATTCATCAGAATGATCACTCAACACTAGGTGGAGTCCACACCATGGTCCTAGACCAGGTGTCCCCATTCTCTTAAGAGAATGGCTCTCGATGCTGCTCAGAAAAATCAACAATTAAATAGGTTAATGGGTGTTTTTAGGTGCTTAGTTAGAAGAGGACATTACAGTCCTCCTCGCCTGAAATTGCTTGTCCTCAAGCAACTATAAACCGGGATGCTGCAATACTTGTTCTCCTTCCCATGTGGCATCTTCAATAGGTAGATCTTTTCATTGTACCAAATACTCACGGATTACCCTATTTTTGAGCTTCCTTTCTCGTACTTGTAGGATTCTTTCATGAATTAACACTAGAAGCCCCTCATCATCTAACAACGGTAGCTTAGTAGATGGAATGATATGTTGGCCCACAGTTTTCTTAACGTTGGATACATGGAATACATTGTGGTTTTAACTTTCTTTGGGAAGCTCAAGCTCGTCAGCCACCTCTCCAACCTTTCTGAATATTTTATAGGGACTGTAAAAGGAAGGCTTAAGTTTCTTTGCCCCCTTTTTCTTGAGTGAGGACTGTCTGTAAGGATGTAGCTGTAGGTATACCAAGTCACCTACCTCAAAACTGCGCTCGATCTTGTGCTTGTCTGCATACAACATTTGTTGATTCTGCGACGTCTGTAGATTTTCTTTGAGTATTCTGAGAATATCCTAGCTATCTTGGACCCAATCTTTTTCTTTGGGCGCTCTGCTGTCTCAAAAGATCAATTTTTGCAAAATTTAATGCCTCATATTCGTACAATGCTTAAAAAGGAGTCATCCCGATAGACATATGATGTGTAGTATTATAGTAGTACTCTCCTAGATGTAACCATTTAATCCAAGTTTTCTATCGCCCTGCTACATAATTACTCAAGTACCCTCGATCTATTTGTTGATTGTTTCTGTCTGTCCATCGCTCTGTGGGTGATAACTTGTGCTAGTGAACTTGCTAACCTGAAAAGCTCTTGCTAGAATGCGCTAGTGAACTTGCTATCTATGTCATTGACTATGGTTTTTGGTAGTCCATGTAGTCTAAATACTTCTCTGAAAAATAACTTTGCCACTTGTGATGCTGAGTAGTCTGATGGAATGGCAAAGAAATGAGCGAACTTTGTCAATCTACCCACCACTACATATAAGCAATCCCGTCCTTGTACTTTGGGAAATCCTATAATGAAATCCATCGAGATGCTCTCCCATTTCTGCTCGGATATGGGTAATCGCTGAAGTAGATCTGCTGGATGAGTGTGTTCCACCTTATTATGTTGGCAAATATTGCACTCCTTGACATGCTACATCACATCCCCCATGAGGCCTTTCCTAGAGAACCCCTCTCTAATTTGTCTGTAAGTCTTTAGGAAACCCTGATGTCTTGATAATGGCGAATCATGTGAAGCCTGTAAGATCTTTTTCTTTAGGGTGTATTTAGGAACTAATTAGATGTCGTTTTTGTAGTAAATGATATCATCAATCACCATGTACTCGTCATCTTGTATTTTTCTATCCATTAATTCACATGTAGATTCATTTTTAGAATATTCAACCAAAAGATGATACTTCTAATATGTATATATGCTCATGAGAGATAAGGTCGTTGGCTGCATGGATAATGCATCTGCTACCACATTATTCTTTCCTTTCACATATTCTATCTCAAATTCATAAGCTTGGACCTTGCTTGCCCATTTTTTTTGGCATTCATTTAATTCTTTTTGCTCCAAAAATTACCTGAGGCTGTTGTTATTTGTCTTGATTTGGAACCTGCTCCCCACCAAATATTGCCTGAATTTTATCAAGGCATGTAAAATTGCTAACATTTCTTTTTCGTAAATGGAATAATGGCGTTCATAATCTTTTAGCTTTCTACTTGAAAGGCAATCAGATGGTGATTCTGCATCAATACTGCTCCAATGCCCTCTCCTGAAGCATCACATTCCAAAACAAATGGTTGAGTGAAATTGGGTAAAGCCAACACACGGCATGAACTCATAACCTTCTTCATTTTCTCAAATGTTTGTTGTGCCGCATCTGTCCAAGTGAATGCCACCTTTTTGGTAAGATCGGTGAGTGGTGCTATCAACTGTGAAAACCCTTTAACATATCTTTTGTAATAAGTGCAAAGGCCGAAAAATCCCTTCAGTTCTGTCACATTTTTCGGTGTAGGCCAATCTATAAATTCTCTAATTTTTTCCATATGAACATCTACTCCATTGGCGCTTATGTATTATCCCAATTGATATTTTGCCTTTATACTGATAGGTTATAGTGATTGTTTATATGTTTTCGAGTTTTAAGTATGGGTGATATATAACTTGATTTTCTTGCAACAATAAATTATGTGCTCAGAACCCCAAATATGACAAATACTGAGATAAAATAGGAAATATGCTTCAATAAGATCGTAGTGACATACCGATAATTATAGCTATGATGGTTGTTCAGTATACAAGAGATGTGCATGCGGTGCATCCATTATAACTCCAAAAGCGTGTTGCTGGCTCCAGATGGTTTGCCCATGCAAGGAAAAACGTCTTTTTTAGATGGTAGTTCTTCTGTAACAACTTCAATTCTTGAAGAATGGTGCCGAAACTTTCCAGATATTGTAGTGTGGTCTTCCCAAATATTTTGGTGTACACATGCAACCCTTTGGAGACCTTCTTGGACATTACCAAATTTTTTTCTTGGATGATAAGGCACCCTTGCTCCCACACGATTTGCTTGTAACTTCTTTGAATGTGCAAGAGATGATCTAATAATCACCAAGAGTAGTGATATGGTCCTTCCAGACAGAATGGAAGTGACATGCAGAAGAGTGGATGTATTTTTGGATAAAGGAAAATTGTTCTTGATGTCTCTAACTCGTCCCCAACAGTAAGAGGTTGCTCTGTTTGATAATCTCTCCTCGGTGTGTTAGATCTTTGATGATAGATGAATGTATTGAAGTGCGGATGATAGATTTGCATGATCTATCCTATAAGTTATTAGTGTAGATAGATTTCGTTGCCGAAAACTCCTGTTCGTTGAAGATTCATGCCCTCAACCCCAACTTGCTCTTGTGATTACCGCTGGTGCTGCTCTCGAAACCAAACTCAAAAGTGAATAATAACAATAGATGCCTTTTTCATTCGACTTGTCTTCTTTTATAGCTTATAGGGTTTGTATGACTTATCATTTACATGCATGCAATCTAATCGCCCAGTGTCACATGCAAGGTGAAATAAGGCTTGCATGCTTCGCATGCTTTTTGATATTCACTTCGATGGCCTTCTTTAATATATTGGTGACCTAATAATACTGAAGGAATGTTCTTTTCTACTCTCGGTATTAATAGTCCTCATTCAATTCCCTTTTTCATTAGTACCCGCTTGAACCTATGGGAATTAAATAGGTTAATGGGTGTCTTAGATGCTTAACTAGAAGAGGACATTATAACTTATGACATGCCCCAAATATAACATTTCTTGCATACCGAATTCACATTTTGGCATATAAAAATTGTATTTCAGAATTCCTAACACTTCATCTAAGTGTCTCAAATGCTCTTCCCATGTTTTACTGTATATTAAAATATTAACAAAGAACACAAGTAAAACCTTACGCCGTTGAGCCTTGAAAGTGTGATTCATGCAGGATTGGAAAGTTACTGGGGCATTTGTAAGTCCGAAAGGCATGACAAGAAACTCATAAAGTCCGTAGTGGCAACAGAAGGTTGTCTTAGCAATGTCTTGATCCCTTACTCGGATCTGATGGTACCCTGATCGGAGGTCAATTTTAGAAAAATACTTTGCCCCCTGTAGCTCATCCATCAATTCATCAATTGTGGGAATGGGGTACCTGTTCTTGATGGTTTTCTTTTTAAGGGCTTGTAATTGACACACATCTGCAATGTACCATCCTTCTTTTTCACCAAGACCACTGAAGAAGCAAATGGGATGGAACTTGGGCATATGTAGCCCAACTCAAGTAATTCTTTGTTTTTCTTTTCCATTTCATCATTGTACCTTTTTGGATGCCTGTAAGGAGTGGTGATAACTTCCTAGGTTCTCTCCTCTATGTCAATGATATGCTCGAACCCCTTGTCGAGTGGTCTACCTGTTGGGAGATCCCTGAATACTTTCTCATGTTTCTGTAGCAATGCTTGGATGTTTGTGGGATGTTGTCTGTTGCTATTTGGAGGATCCTGGAAAGTAACTAAACACTTGTATGCCCACTCAATGTCTCCCTCTCTGAGCACTACCTCCATCCTCTGTGATGATACTGGCTTGGGGGGGGGTAAGTGTTCATTATCCTCAAGACCACTCTCTTTCCATCTTGTCCTTGGAACTCCATTTCCATGGTTCGATAATCAGTAGTATAATTCCCTATAGAGTAGAGCCACTGAACCACTAATACTGCATTTGTATCTGCTGCATTGACCACATAGAAAGATTATGTCATATTATAGTTTCCAAGTGTGACATTCAGTTTGGGAATCCAGTGGGTGCACTTCTTGCTGTTATTACCTGCTACTGCTATTGTGAACCCCTCAAACTCCTCTGTTTGGATGCCTTGGCTAACAACCCATGCAACATGTATAAGGTTGTTGGTCGCCCCACCATCAATCAACACACCTACTATGTGGCCCTGTATTACTCCTCTGACTCGAATAGTATGAAATTTGGGTACTCCTGAAAAAGTAGCAATAACTCCACCCATGGGTTCTCCCTGGAATGACTCTTCCTCTGCTGCTCTAACTATAAATTTTCCTTTAATATTCAACTAGGGATAAACAGTGCATTCAAAATATTTACTGATAACCACACATGAATATCTTTTACAGTATGCAACGGAATATAAAACTGAGAAATAACTCACATCACAACATAAAATGACACAGTTATTTTGGGTATGGAGACCCCTGGAAAAACCCAAGATAGGAAAACCGGTGCAGCAGTCAGACATAGATTTTATGAGAAAATATGGAACTTTTACAATCACTGCAAATTCACCTAAACCTGGCGAACGCAGTACCCGGGAGAATCACTGGGCAAATCCCAGCTAAACCTCAACAGTCAACACCTTCCTCTGTGAGTGTATGACCCAGTTGTACGAAGCTCGGTGATCCTGTTGCTCGCTCCTCCGTCTTCCCAGCTAAATCCTCTGTCTGACTTTCTCTCGTTGTCTGTAACCTGTCTCTGTCGGAATACAAGTGTGTGTGTCCTCTCCACCAATTGATCTCTCTTTTACAACTTTAGGTAAAGCGAAAACCCTAATTTCACTTTCACTTTAACTAGTGTTTCACTAAAGTTAATTTAGATCACTTTAATCAATTTTCCAAAGTAAACTTAAGAAAAGTAAATTAAATACAACTGGTTTCCTAATTTAAGTATTTTAGCCTTCTGCATGCAAGAACACATGCATGCAGGAAGACCTTCTTTGTTGTTGCTAGTTTAACACTTCCTCTCAACGAGGAAGGGATTGGGTAGCAACCCCAACTTATCCCTGAACTTCACAAAACTTTATCTGCAAAGTGCCTTGGTGAAAATGTTTGCCACCTGCTCTTTTGTCTGTATGTACTCCAACCGAATGGTTCCCCTCTGAACATAATCTCTCAAGAAGTGGTACCTGATGTCTATGTGTTTGCTCCGGTCATGGAACACTGGATTCTCAGATAGCCTGATGCCACTTTGATTATCACAGTGAACTATTGTAGCCTCTAGCTCACACTCGAACAACCCTGCAAGTAACTTCCTCAACCACATACCCTCACAAGCAGCCATGTTGGCTCCCATGTACTCCAACCGAATGGTTCCCCTCTGAACACAATCTCTCAAGAAGTGGTACTTGATGTCTATGTGTTTGCTCCGGTCATGGAACACTGGATTCTCAGATAGCTTGATGCCACTTTGATTAGCACAGTGAACTACTGTAGCCTCTAGCTCACACTCGAACAACCCTGCAAGTAACTTTCTTAGCCACATACCCTCACAAGCAGCCATGCTGGCTGCCATGTACTCAACCTCTGCCAATCTCAATGCAACTGACTTATGCTTCCTGTTGAACCAAGAGACAACCCTTGATCCAATGTTGAAACAACAACCTGAAGTACTCTTTTGGTCCTCTACACATCCAGCCCAGTCAACATCTGTGAATCCTGCTAGTTGTACACTCCCCCTGTGTTCATAAACCAATCCATACTCCACTGTACCTTTCATGTAGCGAAGTATGTGCTTCGCAGCTGTCCAATGCACTCTCCGAGGGTCCACCATGAACTAACTCAAAGAGTTGACTGCAAAGCTGATGTCTGGTCGAGTGTTGACTAGATACATAAGCGATTCGATAGGTTGACGATACAAAGGAGGATCAAATCCGTCTGATCCTAATGCATCAATCTTCCTCCAGGTTTAAACTAGAGGTATGGCCATAGGCTTGCAATCTTCCATCCTGAATCTCTTCAAGATCTCAACTGCATACTTCCCTTGTCCAATGAAGAAGCATCCATCTCTTTGCCATACCTCCAAGCCCAGAAAGTAATGCATCAGCCCAAGGTCCTTCATCTCAAACTCCACTGCAAGGTTGGACTTGCAGTCTCCAATCAGCCTCTCATCTCCTGTCAAAAAGAGATCATCCACATACAGGACTAGTATGAGAGGCACCTCTTCGTCAAGAAGTACAGGTTGTGGTCAGCCTCACTCCGTTGAAATCCTATCTCCTGTAGATAGTTGTCAATCCTCGACTACCATGCTCGAGGAGCTTGCTTAAGCCTGTAAAGAACTCAATGCAGTCTGCAAACTTGCGTCTCCTTGTTCTCTACATCAAACCCCTCTGGCTGCTCAATATACACCTCCTCCCCTATCACTCTTTTGAGGAAGGCAGTCTTGACATCCATTTGATGGACATGCCAACCCATCTCTACTGCTAAAAAGATAATGGGCTGAATGGAAGAATACCTGGCAACAGGGGCGAAGGTCTCCTCATAATCAATGCCCTCCTTCTCTGAAAACCCCTTTGCCACGAAGGGCACCTTGTACTTCTCCACGCTTCCATTTGCTGCATGCTTCACCTTGTAAATCCATTTGGATTCCACCACCTTTTTCCCTTGTTGTCTCGGCACAACCTCCCATACTTGGTTTTTCATAATGGAGTCATACTCCTCAACTATAGCCTCCTGCCACACCTCATGTTGTGCAGCCTCCCCGAAGTTGGAAGGTTCAGAGTTAATCAACTGTCATCAGTGCCACGTAACTAAGCCTCTCTGGTGGTACACTCCGATTAAAAGATCTATGTGGAGGATCAACCTACCTGGAATCCTGTACTGTGGACCTAAACGACTTAGGCCTTGGCCTAGTGTCAACTTGTTGCAACTGCTGGATATCTGTCTCCTGCTGCAGCGTTGTTATCACCAAACTTGTAGTTGCCTCTATGAGGTGGATCCAGGATGGACAGTAGAGGGATGGGCAACTAAAGAGGTGGAACCAAGATAGCCTCGACTCCCAAATGGATGGTTGTCACGCCAATCGAGGCAATCTTCACTTGATGTTGTCTTAGCCCAAGACAACAATGGGGGAGATCCAGATCTACTCCCGACAGGAGAGATCCGACCAAAACACCAGATCAAATTAAATGAAGTTGAAGTACGTAAGGTGTAAGGTGGAGTAAACCCTAGATCTATGGATGAAGTCACAAGGTGAATTAGGTTTTGGATCAAGGGTTTATGAAATGTGAAATTTGATCCAAGTTCGGAATACAAGTGACCTATGAGCCTATTACTAGATCCAGGATCTAGGTACTAGCACAAGATGAAGATATCCTCTGCCTTGTGAAACATGACCAATGCAGGGAGGGGAAGAACAGGATTGGGGCTATATCTAGTACCACAGGGTGAACTCGAAAGAAGGTATGACAGTGTCAAAGCACCTGAGCCACAAGGAAAAGATCAAATCACAAGAGGAGGCAACATGAGGGGTAGCACTAGGGCTTGGAGAACAGTGCCTTGGGATTTGGGCCAAATGGAGTCACTTTAGCAAAACGTTTTTGAAGACCCACTTAGGGGTTGACCCGATCTACAAAACCTAGAAATGGTTTGCCATGAGGTGAAGTGGTTTGATCCATAATATTTTTTATTTTTTAATATTTGTGGTTTTAACATGAAAATGAAGATGCCAATGGAGTGAGGTCTAGAAAAGAAGCACCAACCTGTAGATCTTACATGGAAAATCTTGTAGATGCCTTGATGACGATGATCTATGCCGTTTTGATCAATTTGAGAAGATTTGAGGAAGCTTCTATGTAAAACGATTTGCCCAAGGAAGCCAATGCGCTCTCTTTCCTGCACAACAAACGCCAACCATATCAGATTTGATGCGTCAAGGAAGAAGATCAAATGTTACAAAAAAAATAGCAAGATGAAATCATAGATCACAATGATGCTAATGAAAACCCCCTGATACAAGCGAAGCCAATCCAAATGAGTTGAGGAGCCCTTGCAAAAACGCCCAAGTTGAAGTTGCCCTCCTGTAGACAAGACAATGTTTCCACAAAATATAGATTTCACAACAAATACTTAATGCTAGGAAGCAATAGATTTTCCAATCACCATCTAAGAACATCAGATGCAAAGGAGATCCAAAAATCTCCATAAGAATAGTTTTTCTATTATCCGGATCTAAGACCAAAGACCTTTTCCAAATGAGAAGCTCTCTCCTTTAAATAGGAATGAGAGAACCAAAATCCTAACCACTTTTCAAATGGGTGGCTAAGATTAAAAGATACAAATGTTCTAATCAACGGTTGAGATGAGCTCAACATACAATACATGGATCAATACAATAATATAATATAAAAGTGGACTAAATCATCCTAGGAGAGGGTATCCCACTAAATAAGAAATAAATGAAGCACATGGTAGGTCCAGGGAGTGTTAACTAGCTCCCTTTTAGTGTCCCCATGGCACAATAAAAATAATATATTTTTTAAACTGTGAAATTGTGCCTCCTTGAGGAAATCTTGAGCCTCCAAAAGCTCTAGAAAATAATAAAATGTGTCCAAACAATGGATGTGGGCCCACCCAAGTGCCGCAACTGCTGGAGAAGGAGTGGAAGACATCACACTCATCATCACAACTCATCCCATGCCATTTCCTTGCCTTAGTAGCCCAAATCGAATTCTTCAGTAGCCATTTTAATTATTTTTTATCTGCCTCGGGAAACATGATATGCCAAAAACAACCTCCTAGGGTGCCTGCGTTATCCAACTGAGCCCACCAGGCTCTCCGGGAGGGGGGTAATATGGTGCAAACAAGTGGCTGGACCCCCCATCCCTCTTACAGCGCCCTAGGAGATCCCATAAAATCAGTTCCCTGCTCAAACATGCCATCCAGTATGGCAAAACTGCACCAGAAAGGTATAATGAACTGCAAGTGACCGGAACTGAAAACAAGCTATCTCATTGGACTCAAGGAGTTAAAATCCATCTAAGGTGTATACTCATACACCTTATAGGTCTCTGCATGATCATCGACAACATCCAATATACCAAGATAGACAAAATAATAATTTGTAAATGACCAGATAACCAATAATATAACTCAGGCTGACATCCATCTGTTGCAAGTGTTCAAAGGTTAAGTCATGCTCTACAAATCATTCAAGTAACAATTATAACAATTAGCAGTTATTCACTGACGATCTATCAACCAAATGTATAGGGTTTCATTTATTTATTACAACTCAGACCAGACTTTCAAGGCTATACTCACTTCATAGTTGTAATCAATTTGCTAGTGAAGGGTGAAGGCTTAAGTTCATAGGGCTAGGCCAAAGGATGACCACCAATTTGACATTGTGACACTTCGGATATGGAAAGAGAATACTCACTCTAGCATATGCTGGACAAGCAACAACACAGGGGATGGCAGTGTCTCACAAATGGTTAAGTTACTTTCAGAGGTGCATATTCATCTTGACAAATGCTCACAATCCAAATCAAATACAAGTAAGGCCAGCAATATTCAGATAGAACTTTTATGAATCATTGCTTTTTGGACCTTTGATTTTCCATAGCCTTGGTCCACGTATTTATTATACGGACTTTTATTATTTTAGGCTCTGCATTCATGTATGTTGAATCATGAATGTTTTAAGATATTCATTTCAATATATTTCAAAGCCAATTTCATTAGGCTAGCCTTGCATTCACGTATGTTTAAAAACACTTCTTTTCATGAATGGGCTTTTTTCATAAGATAGTGATTTCATTTCCAAATACATTGTATTGATGGCAGCGCTACTTGTTTCAGGTTAGCCAACACATCGTAGGCAACTCAGAGCCTAGACACAAATAAATAAGGAGGCTTGTCCAACAACGACTCTAGTGGGGAAAGGTCCTCCATGCCACAAGTCAAGTAGTAGGTTGGGTTGAAAACATCACTGGAAGGTAATGGATGGGTGGAGATAGTGAATAATGAAACCAACACTAGCAAGCCAAAGTATGGTGGGAATGACTACCTCTATTCTCCCTAAGGAAGGTAAAACCAATGAGTAGAGATCAGGAACTTCCAGGTCTGAGTAGGGACATCAATACATAATATAGATACATCCAAGTCCACATATTTATATGACTGCTAGATCATGACACTAAATGCTAATACATGTCACAAAAATGAGTATAAGAGCAATGATAACCATAACACAAGATAATATAAACTGAGTCATAAACATATAAATAATCGATCTGAACGAATATCTGTCCAATGAGCAAACATTGATGCAAATCTGAGCACTACAAACTGCTCTGCAAATGGATAAATGACTACATCAGTCCTCAGATTTGAGTGTCCTAAGACCCAAGTCATGGCATGGGAGAGTACTATAGTCCATCAAACAAAATAATGATCCATCATAAATGCTCATCTCACCGTCTCATATGTAAGGGAGCTGGCTGAAAAATGTACTGGAATCTGAAAAATAGAATATGGTAGCCCGGCTACTATATATGTGATAACAAGCTCATCCTCCAAGTCAATGACTGTAGGATTTTGTCCACTTGACTCCATCTGACCACAAGAATCTGTGCTCTGTGTCTGTACCTGTACCTGTACATTTGGCTCCTCCAACTTGATCCCTGACTCATATGTTGGCTGTTGCTCTGCTGGTAAGTCTAGAGATCTCTGTAAGGCCCTGTCCTCATCGAACTGGACATCTCTGCTTGCAATGATCCTCTTGCGAGTAGGAATATAAACTCTATATGCCTTCGAAATCTCGTTGTAACCAACAAGTAACCCCTTCTCTCTAGAAGGGTCCAACTTCTTGCTATTGTTAGCATGAACAGGACAATAGCAGACACTGCCGAATATGCGAATATGACTCATATCTGGCCTGGTGCCCCTGAAGACCTCCTCTGGTATCTTCCTCCCCAAAGTTGTGTGGGGACACATGTTCTGAATGTATAGCGTAGTCCTGTATGCCTCGGCCCAAAGGAATAGTGGTAATCCTTGATCAAATAGCATGGCCTTGGCTGCTCCAACCATAGTCTTGTTCTTCTGCTCTGCAACTCCTTTCTGCTCTGGGGTATGGGGCACAATGTTCTCCTTCTTGATCCCCTCAACCGAACAATACTCCATGAACTCATTAGAAGTGTACTCACCGTCGTTGTCTATCCTCAACATCGTTGTCTATCCTCAACACCCGAATCTTCTTTCCTGTTTGGTTCTCCACAAGAGTTTTGAACTCTCGAAACCTCTTAAAGACCTCTGACTTGGCCTTCATGAAATAGATCCAGTTCTTCCTGGAATAGTCATCAATGAAGGTTACGTAGTAACTGCAACCACTAAATGAATGGACACTCATAGGTTTGCATACATCAGAATGCACCAAGTCCAAGGCCTCCTTAGACTTGTGCTCACTCTATGGGAAAATCTTCCTGATGTTCTTCACCAAAGCACAACCCTTGCAGTGGTTATGCTTTTCCTCCTGTACCTGAGTCACTCCAATGACTGCCTGTCTCAAATGCTTCAGTGCTCCATGGTGTAAGTGTGCCATCCTCTTATGTCACAACTCACCCTAACTGCTGCTGCTGCTGACTAGATCCTTTGCAGGCTCAAAGTGTAGTCTTTACACTTTCTCGCTCGTGCCAATCACCCGATCCAAGCTCCTATCTGACCCCTTGGGCCTGATATATACTCTATGGTCACGGAATTTCACCTGATATCCCTTGTCCTCCAGAGTGGAGAGTGATATAAGGTTCTTGGTCAGTCCTGGAACATACAACACATCAGCAAAACTGAGGGGTTTGCTAGACACGCTCTGAAATGAAACAGTGCCAACTCCTTGCACCTGATACCGCGCATCTTCACCCAACTCAACTTGAATCCCTGTTCCACCCTCTTCCAAGTCTCTGAAGAATCTCTTCTGTCCAGTCATGTGACTAGATGCTCCACTGTTGATGTACCATATGTTGCTCCTTGTAGTGCTTGCCATGCAAGCTATCAAGCAAAAATCCTCATCGAAGTTGTTGCTGAACTCATCCACCTCTACAGATCCAGCCATCTGAGTGTTACTCTTCTTCTTCCTGTCTGGGCACTGGGAGGCAAAGTGTCCCTGCTTGTGGCAAATAAAACACTTGACCTTTGACAAGTCAAGGTTCTTCTTACCATCCTTCTTTCTCTTTGCCTTCCCCTTGCTCTTCCCTGTAAGGGATAGAGCCTCCTCATCCATAATCTGTGGGGCGCTGCTGGATGAGCCTGATCCTTGAGCCATGCAGGTATCCTCCTGCACAAAGTCATCCCAAAGTCTCTGCCAATCAGAGAGATTCTCCCTAGCCACAACACCCTTGACAAAGGTGTCCCATGGCTTAGGGAATCCATTGAGGGCTATCCAAACTAGCTTGTCATCATCAGTCTTAGAGCAAACAACTCTAAGCTCATCCTTGATCTGTATGAGCCTCGTGAGATAAGGCACTACTCTTTCTCCCTTGGCCATCTTCGTGTTGCGCATCCTCTCTTGCAACACCATCTTCTGGTTCTCGTTCTTGCTTTGGTACATACTCTCCAAAGTTTTCCACATCTCTAATGTGGTCTTCTTACCAGAAAGGTGAGGGACTACATGGTCCTTCACTCCATTCATGATAATCAACATGGCTCTAGAATCAATCTTCTTCCAAGCTGCTAGATCTGCCGGATCTGTGGGTGCAACCTTCGTGGAGTCAATGTGCTCCTCTGCATCACTGGCCTTCAGGATCCTTGTGATCATTTCTTTCCATGTAGGAAAATTCTGAGCACCTTGGAGTATATCCTCAACTCTCAATTGCATGGCCATTGTGAAGTGTTACTTGTCTTCTTACCAGAAAGGTGAGGGACTACATGGTCCTTCACTCCATCCATGATAATCAACTTGGCTCTAGAATCAATCTTCTTCGAAGCTGCTAGATTTGCCAGATCTGTGGGTGCAACCTTCGTGGAGTCAATGTGCTCCTCTGCATCACTGGCCTTCAGGATCCTTGTGATCCTTTCTTTCCATGTAGGAAAATTCTGAGCACCCTGGAGTCTATCCTCAAATCTCAACTGCATGGCCATTGTGAAGTGTTACCTGTCAAACCCTAGATCTCCAATCTAAGTTTGTGTATTCAATAGATCTGCCCTTGATCTATCACTGCTGCTGCAAATCTCTCAGCTTTAGCTCACGAAAGCTTTGATACCATGTAAATTTTCCTTTAATATTCAAACTAGGGCTAACTGTGCATTCAAGATCTCTATTGATAACCACACATGAATATCTTTTATAGTATGCAGTGGAATATAAAACTGAGAAATAACTCACAACATCACAACATAAAAATGACACATTTATTTTGGGTATGGAAACCCCCGGAAAAACCCAAGATGGGAAAACCGGTGCAGCAGTCAGATATAGATTTTATTATGAGAAAATATGGAACTTTTACAATCACTGCAAATTCACCCAAACCTGGCGAATGCAGTACCCGACAGAATTACTGAGCAAATCCCAGCTAAACCTCAACACCCTCCTGTGTGAGTGTACGACCCAACTGTACAAAGCTCGATGATTCGGTTGCTCGCTCTTCCATCTTCCCAGCTAAATCCTCTGTCTGACTTTCTCTCCTTGTCTGCACTAGGATGCTGCTAGTTTAACACTAACCTCCTTGGCTGCTCCTTCCTTAGGTTCATCCTTGTCCTTTCCATTATCTGAGTAGACCTCTGTATAATGCGCTTTAGCTTTCCTTGCGTACTTGTGACCTGGGACCCATGGTTTTTGACTAGTGAAGCATAATTTCTTTCTTTTGAGTTCCTTCCTAGTGTCATCATCCATCGAATTCTTCTTCGACCATTCTTGCAAGAAGGGTTTCTTGTCTTTGTCTTTACTTGGAAAATTTGTCTTTGTAGGAAATCTGTTCTTTGGAACCGAATCTTGCAAGTCTCGGGTTCTACTGATGGCATCTTGTAAAGTGGATGGTTTGTAGGATTTCATGCACCCACGTTAAGACTTGGTTAAGGCTTCTGTATATAACATAAGCAATCTGCTCTTTGATACATTGGTCACCATGATTGCCACTCTTTGAAACTATGACATAAAGGCCTCGGCACTGTCGGTCCGCTTGAGTTGAGCTAGCTCTCTGAAATGTATCTCAGGGTCCCTCTTATCAAACTGCTCCATGGGCCTCTGTGTGAAATCACTGTATGAAGTAATGGTGTTGTGGCCTAACGTCACTAGCCCATGGTACCACCACTCATGAGCCTCTCCGTCCATATGTAATGTAGCCTATTTAATGGCATCAACCTCTGGTATAGGGTTTAGTTGGAAATAAGTATCCAACTTTTTCTGCCATATTCTCGCCGGACAACTGCGAGATCCATCAAAATTCGGAATGGTCAACTTTCCTACAGTCTTTTGCATATCATAATTCTAATTAAGCCCCTCTGTTAAAACCTCTCGGCCGGTTCCTGCTTTTTGTATTGCAAAAGTCGGAGAATGACATAACTGGATATAAGTCATCTCCCAAGTCCTTGTACTCCTGTAGATTTGCCCCAAATGTTTCACTTGGTTTAACTGGTATGATTGATCCTGCGGTGGGATTGTCCAAAAATTGAGGCATGGTAGGTCTGGAAGGCTTATTGTATATATGAGGAATGTTCTGCATATTAGTGTATTCATGTCTCCCACTATTTCTAGTGGATACTCATCTTCTGGTGGAATCTGTAGATTGTTCTGATCTTTCTTTGGTTTAATAACCAACCTGTTTATAGCATGTAACATCTCTTTTTGCCCCTTGGCCAAGTCATTCAAAGCACTGATGAGACTCTGGAATGCCATTTTGTCTTCATCTTCCCCTATCCCTTTTCCTCTTTTAAGGTGTCTTCCTGTTGTGTCCATGTCTAAATCTGTGTCCTCTAATTTAATTTCCTCTGGTTCGGTATCCTCTATGTACTTGCCTTTCCTTCTTCTATAAGTCACAAAAGCAGTGTCTTTTGGCTTCATCTAATATTCATGTTCAATCCCATAGCTGGCGAGAAACATGCTCTGATACCATTGTAATATTCCAAACTGAATATTTTGTGTTCTTTTATTGATGTGGCTGTGGTTTTTGTTAGATTGGTTCAGAGTTATATGATGTTTATCTGTAAGGATGAAATTGCATGCAAACCAGATAGTGTGCTAATCCCATATATGACAAAACCTTTATATTATAATGAAAGATGCTTCAAATAAACTGAGAGGATGTACCAAAATTGATAGCTTGGTTACTTGATCAATATGAGAAGGACATGCATCCCATGCACCCACTTTAACTCCGAAAATGTGTTTCCTGCTCAATTGAGATGCCCATGCAAAGAAAACGTCCTCCCTTTTGGTGTTGAACTTCTGTAGCTACTTCAGGACTTGGTTTGGTGTGCCAAAACTTTTTAGGCAATATTATATGGGTCCTCTAAAGATAATGGCAGACATGCATAACTTTTGACTGCTCTAAGGTTGATAGCTAATTGTTTTCCTTAGAAGGGATGATGCTCTCGTGCCCCACAATTTTGCTTGTGTCTTCTTCTGATGTGCAAGAGATGGCAAGATAATCACCCAACATAGCAATAGGATCCTTCTGATGAGAATGGAAGTGACATGTAGAAGAAATGGAGTCTCTCTAGGTCAACACGAAGTGATCTCAGTGTCTCCAATGCACCCCTTGTTGTTGCCTAATTCGCGCCTCGGGTAATGTGGCAGAAATCTTCAAGCCACTGTGTGCGACCTTGGGGGCAACTCGAGTCAAGTGCTGTCACCTAATACTCAGCTCTTCTGTCTAGGCCAACTCCTAGCGAAGCCAAGGGGGGTGGGCCCTATAAAAAATAAATCTAAGGTTGTTTCTAACTATGAAAGTACGAAGCAATAGATTTTCTAGGAGTTTTGAAATGGAATGAAATTTAAAGATTACCCACCAACTACTGCAAGTAAATTTACACTTTAGCAACTTTTAATGAAATAAACACATATCATTTGAGACACATTGCGAGATTAACTTATGCATAAAGAACATAACACACTAGTGCCAAAATGAAAAGAGTGCTTTGCAAATGTAGGTTGCTAGCGTAGTCTCAGTGAAAGTATTGTAGTGTCTCGGTTGGTAAATTTTAGATTATTAGATGAGTGATTAAGGGAGTGGGTACATTCTTAGTCAATTTTATTAATGTGGTGATTATCTGGATTATAAAAAAGGAGAAGGATTCTCGATATACCACAAAGGTACAGGGAATATGTCCAGACTCACCAAGTGTGATAGCACACGAGGAAATGTGGGCTGAATGGAGTCACAGGGGGATGTTCAACACTACACCAACAAGGATGTAGCCTAACGGGGCCCCGCAGTCGCTTTTCAGTTGTTCCTGATTTCTTTGCACAATTTCCCCACACGAAGCAAAACACAATGCTATATTTTCATTGTTCACGAGATTTATTAAAAATGAAACTAATTACTAGTCACCCAAATCCTTTTTTGATACAACCAACTGAAGAGACGAAACCAGAGTGGAAGTAGAGCATACGAGGATGAGGGCCTTGTTGGTTTTAAAGATTTTATGCTCAAAACTTGTCTGATTGGAAAATGTTAATCCCAGGAATCTCTTTTCAGGTTTAGTACTCGGGCAAGCCCTTATCCATGAACCACACTCGAGAGAACAAGGGGGTTTATTTTAAATACCGCAGAAACAAAAGGAAATGTTTTCTAATTAAACTCTATCACGAATCTCTTTCCGCTTTTCAGGATACTTGGGAGAGCGTGGGGTAAGTATTTTTTTTACTTTAATCACCAAAATAAAGCATAAACAGAAAAGACAAAATAAACTAGATAAAAATCACAAATCACAAAAATGGTGCACGGACGCGGATCCTCCCACGGGGGACGAGGAGTGGGCTCTGATGAAGCTACTCTAAAGCTTATTTACCTTTATAATGATGAAAGAATGCACTTTGGTCCATGAATTGAGGTCCAAAGGCTTACAACAACTTACAAAATTGATTTTTTTTGAAAGGGGAGCTCCGTTAGTCTTTTTTTACTTCAATTTTTTGATTTTTTGGCAGAGCTTCCTCTTTTTTTTTTCTTGTAAGAACCTACAAAATCAATAAGTAAACATTAACTAAACATGCCCCAAAACACTTTAAGAGTGTTTGGAAAAAATACAAAAATATTGCCAAAAATTTTCTAAGTAAAAACTAGGTAAAAGGTGACTGAGAAAGTGAGCTAAAAAGCTGCTGTCTCAAGGTCTTTGTTTGCCTCTTAAGGATAGCAAACAAATCGGAGCACTAACTTGCTAGATATGAAAATAAAATCAAGTGCTAACTTATAAATCAAGCCTTTTGTTTTTACTAGAAAAATGGCTTAAAATAAGAAATCTAGTACCCTAGATCTAAACTCAGAGAAGATGAAACTTTGAATCTTTGGTTAGATCTATAAAGCAAAAAAACATTCAAGATATTCTTTATGAATATGAAGTTATTTTTAGATCTAGAACTGCTTTTTCTTTTAAAACAACGAAACCAAAATGATAATAAGAAATTGGGAGAAAACTTGGAGAGAAGAGTGTCTTGGAAGCTTCACATGTGGTGAGTTGAGGAACCTATTTATCTGCAGCAAACAATATTAGAAACAAGAAAAGATGAATGGTCAAACAAGATCCTCCATGTATCCTGTCAAGCCAATCTGCATATCACACACTTATACAAACAAGATCAAATGTAGGAGCATATATATTCAATAAATCGAAGTAAAGACATCCATAAGCAAATGAAGCATTCATTCAAATTTTTAAATATCTATTCTCAGTATCTTAGATCATTAAACAAAATGACTAAACTATATTACCAAATCATTGCATTCATAATATTTCAAATACAGATTACCTCTATACAGCTGGAAGATAAAACATTCACTCCACCAGGGAACAACACAATCTAGACCTCCAAAGTCTCTATATTTTTTTCAAATGAATACAAGGTACAATTGCCAGCTCTTCTTAGTTCATTCCAACTAGTTTGAACGAGGGAGAGCAAAGCTTTATTTATAGCTAGAGTATACCTAGGAGGGCGCAAGCACCATTGGTGATGAAGGGGACGTCAACTCGTAGCTACCTCAATCACCGTTGAAGCTCATGCTTAAGTCAATGAGAGAACTCGCCTTCACTCAAGGAAGCCGAATGAAACTGATTTCAATCAAATCAGACAAGAATCCACTGATTTAAGATTTTGGATATTCTCTCCAATTTAATTATTTTTTAATTATTTAATTGATTTTTTGGAGATTTTTGACAAGCGATAAATTTATCACTTAAAACGTTGGAAAAGTGGGTTTAAGGGTACAACGACTGCCCTTAGTTATAAAATGAGCAGCCCCATGGCAAAATCCGACTTCTAAGCGCACTTTTATTACATTAATAATTTTCCGAATTAAACTATTAAAAAATAGCTTAAGTTTGCGGGAATTTTTTCTTTCTTTCTCAAAACTTGAAGTAAAACTTAAGGGGACCTAGCACATGTCCATATCACTCAATAATAATGTCTAGCATGTTCCTATACATTGACACATGAACTTTAATAACCTTCTAAGGCCTGCAACAAGGAAGGTCTTCTAGCATTGCATGTTTTGTTGCATGCTAGAGAGACATTATGTAATGTTCCAAAAAAATGACATGCATGCAAACCCTCAAAGCTATATAAATAGGTTAGTTGAACCAAAAGGGTATGCATTGTTATTATTCATCATTGAGATTTAATTTGGAGAGCTCTGAGAGCTAATTAGGGTTGAGGGTGAATTACTTAGCCAACATTGGGTTTGGTGGCGAAATCTATCCACCCTAGTCAATACGAAGGGTAGATCATTCAGATCTATTACAGTGCTTCAAAGAAGATAACGATTGTTCAAGGAATAAAGCAAAGATCCAGATTCATGAGGATCTAGGGCAAAGATTGGCTTACTACACAGTTGGGTGCATTCTCCATGGTTAGGACAGGCATCACCATGTATTGAGCAAGGGCGTGTTATTTGCTGAGTTCGTGGACTTGTTAGCTGCTGTATTTCAGTATTAGAGAGCGATTCTTAGTAGGGTGTCTATCTCAAATAAGCTAGCATCTGAATTAGGTCAAGTTCTTTATCTCTGCTGCTACAAGAATACATTTATTAGACATGGAGGGGGGTCGCATCAGTGGATAAAGGGAGGGTTTTGCAGCTGATAAACACTGTTAGAGGTGATTGTATACTGGTTATCTGAGCTGCGTGGAGATTTACCTATAGATTGTGCACTTGGATTCATCTTCTATAGCTCCATACACTTCCGGGCAATCAAATGGTTGATTCTAACTCACTGAGTATCCTCCCATAGGGTGTATTTGAGCTGCTATTCATCTCTGTTAGTGTTTGGAGCGTTGTTGGTCAAAGAAATAGCCAAATCGTGACCCACAGAAGGCCATTCAGTGTTAGAACGAACTGATATTTCATATCTCGGTGATAGGTCTGATTGTTGATTTAAACTAGGGTCGCAGATGGAGAAAGACAAGTTACAGTGTGTGAGGGAAGATGATTTACTGTTGCTGGACGAGTTAAGGATCTTTCACTCATCACTGGTGAACATCTCCTTCATTGTGGGCCACGAAGGAAGCTACTACAACCAAGGCTTTGCATATGTTAGCAACCAGTCACCTACAGGAATTTAACTACAACAGTGGTCTGTTTACCTTTTATGAATATTAAACAACATGCTTATGTACTAGAAGGGTTCACCATGGTTCTTTCTCTCCTGAAATCGTGTTTAGGAGCTGCATGCATCAATATGGGGCTGGAACTTCATCTCTGAGACTGGATCTTCTCTGCTGAGCATAAATTCCCTTGCTTGAAGGCACACCTTTGCTGCTGACATCACCCTAATCAAATCTGGACGCATTCTGAATGAGTATCATCATCAAGACCATTTCCAGGTGTGAGGAAAAGGCTGCTACATCCAAATTTGTTAGTGTTTACTGCTATATTTATGATATATACTGTTCATTAATCCATAATTCAATAAAGGAAGATTGTAGCTGCTACAATTATAATTCGTTTTCAGTATCTCTGTTTGTACACCAATTTCATGGCAATTAAACAAGCAATCAGTTCTTCAATGCATATATGTTTATGGTAAATGAAAGATGGGTGAAATCTGAATTTAGACACCCAAACCAAACACAGAAACAAACAGGTTTGATCTACAATTTACACTAGCAGGAAGAAAGAAACCAATCGTAGAATAAAAGTAAGGGCTTGAGGGAACTTTTCAACCAATAATTTGATCAACTATACAGTAGAAGAGGAAAGGCTAAGGCAGATTTAAATTGGGATATTACACATTAAACTGGAAGCCAAATCTATTAAAGTGATTTTCCTAAGTTTTGACTTAGGAAAATACTTTAATTATTCTAATTTGATTTTGACTTAATGGAATCAATTTATTAAAGTGAAAAGTGAAATTTTTAAGTAATGGCTAATCTAATCTTGGCCATTGATTCTCACCGAAGGATCTCATCCATAGATCCATAGTGAGGGTTAGGGTTTTCTCTTAGCCATTGAGTTAAAAGGAGATTTGGTGGAGAGGACACGTACAAAGGTACACAAGAGAGATACAGACAAAGAGAAGTGAGCAACTGCACGATAGGTTCACCAGGCTGAGCAGAGACCGTATGGATCACATAGAGGGGCAACATCACATGCAACAAGTGTACCGTACAACTGCTGTACATACCGTACAGATCCGTACTGTTGACGTCAACATCCGTACAAAATTTGTACAACAAGCGTACTGCTGACGTAGGGCCGCACAATTGGGCTGTACAACTGCGCAGAGCAGCAGTGCCTTGCTGTTGGGTTGCTCGATGATTTTGCTGAGGTTTTCAGTTTTCCAGGGTGGGTGTATTTTACCTGCTGTTTGTAAAAGTTCCATATCTTGATAATACAAATTTTATATTCGACTGCTGCACCGGTTTTCCCATCTTAGACTTTTACGGGGGTTTACATACCCAAAATATCTGTGTCTATATGTGATGTGATGTTGTGAATATTTCTCAGTGTTTTATATTCCGTTGCATACTAGTAAAGAAGTTCATGAGTGGTTTTCTAGTAACAAATTAGATATACTGTTTAGCCATAGTTGAGCTTTAAAGCAAAATTTACATGGTATCAGAGCTCTGGTGAGCTAAATCTGAAAGATTTGTAGTAGCCGTGATAGATCAGGGCAGATCTATTTGAAGACAAACCTAGATTATAGATCTAAGGTTTGACAGGTACACTTCAGTATGGTCGTGCAATTGAGAGTTGAGGATAGACTCTAGGGGGCTCAGAACTTTCCTGCACGAAAAGAAAGGATCAAAAAGATCCTGGATGTCAATGATTAAACGGAGCTCATTGACTCCACGAAGGTTGTGCCCACTGATCCGACAGAGTTGGTAACTTGGAAGAAGATTGATTCCAGAGCCATGTTGAATATCTTTGATGGAGTGAAGGACCACATAGTCCCTCATCTTCTCGGGAAGAAGACCACATCTAAGATGTGGAAGGCTTTGGAAAGTCTGTACCAGAGCAAGAACGAAAAGCGAAAGATAGTGCTGCAAGGGAGGATGTGCAGTACCAAGATGGCCAAGTGTGAAGAAGTAGTGCCTTATCTCACAAGGATCACACAGTCAGAGATGAGCTTGGAGCTATTGGCTCTAAGGCTGAAGATGAGGAGCTAGTTTGGATAGCCCTCAATGGCTTCTCTAAGCCTTGGGACACCTTTGCTAAGGTTGTTGTGGCTAGGGAGAAGCTCCTTGATTGGCAGAGGTTGTGGGATGATTTTGTGCAGGAGGAGACCCGCATGGGTCAAGGATTAGGCTCATCCAGCAGTTCCCCATAGATTGTGGATGAGGAGGATCTAGCCCTGACAAGGAAGAGCAAGAGTAAGGCAATGAGGAAGAAGGGTGGTAAGAAGAACCTTGACATGTCAAAGGTCAAGTGTTTTATCTGCCACAAGCAGGGAGACTTTGCCTCTTAGTGCCCAGACAGGCTGAAGAAGAGCAACACTCAGATGGTTGGTTTTGCAGAGGTGGAGGAGTTCAATAGAAACTTCGATGAGGAGTTTTGATTGATAGCTTGCATGGCAAGCACCGCATGCAACACTATTTGGTACATAAACAATGGAGCATCTAGTCATATGATTGGACAAACGAGATTCTTCAAGGACTTGCAGGAGGGTGGAATAGGTATCCACGTTGAGCAGGGCGACAATGCGCGGTATCAGGCGTAGGCAATTGGCACTGTTTCATTTCAGAGGGAGTCTGGCAAGCCCCTCAGTTTTGCTGATGTGTTATATGTTTCAGGGTTGACCAAGAACCTCATATCAGTCTCCACTCTGGACGACAAGGGATTTCAGGTGAAGTTTCGAGACCATAGAGTGTATATCATGCCCAAGGGGTCAGATAGGAGTTTGGATCGAGTGATTGGGATCAGGAGCAGGAGGGTGTATAGACTACACTTTGAGCCCACAAAGGATCTAGTCAGCAACAATAACATTTAGGGTGAGTTGTGGCATAGGAGGATGGCACACTTACACCATGGAGCACTGAGGCACTTGAGATAGGCAGTCATTGGAGTTCCCTCAGGTATAGGAGGAGAAGCATAACCACTGCAAGGGTTGTGTGATGGGGATGAACATCAGGATGCCTTTCTCATAGAGTGAGCACAATTCTAAGGATCCCTTGGACTTAGTGCATTCAGATGTTTGCGGACCTATGAGTGTCCATTCTTTCAGTGGTTACAGTTATTGTGTGACCTTCATTGATGACTATTCCAGGAAGACCTGGATCTATTTCCTGAAGGCCAAGTCAGAGGTCTTTGAGAGGTTTCGGGAGTTCAAGACTCTCGTTGAGAACCAGACAGGAAGGAAGATTCGTGTTTTGAGAACAGACAATGGGGATCAAGGAGCACACTATGCCTCATACCCCACAACAAAATAGAGCGGCAGAGACAAAGAACAAGACTATGGTAGGAGCAGTCGAGGCCATGCTATTTGATCAGGGATTACCACTATTCCTTTGGGCTGAGGCATACTGGACCGCAGTATACATTCAGAACAGGTGCCCCCACACAACTTTGGGGAGGAAGACACTCGAGGTGGTCTTCATAGGAAATCGACCAGATGTGAGTCACATTCGCATATTTGGGAGTGTCTTCTATTGTCATGTTCATGCTGACACTAGGAAGAAGTTGGACTCTTCTTGAAAGAAGGGGTTACTTGTTGGATACATCGAGACTTCGAAGGCATACAGAGTATACATTCCTGCTCGCAAGAGGATCATTGTGAGCAGGGATGTCTAGTTTGATGAGGACAGGGCCTTGCGGAGATCTATGGACTTACAAGCAGAGCAACAACCAGCATAGGATTCGGGGTCAAGTTGGAGGAGCCAGAGATACAGGTATAGGAGAAGACACAAGGCATAGGTTCTGGTAATCAGAGGGAGTCTGGTGGACAGGATCCTTTAGTCATTGACTTGGAGGATGAGTTGTAGCAGGAGACGAATATCCAGCAGCTGCAATAGGTAGACACTAGGCCAAGGCCTTAGTGGTTTAGGTCTACAGTTCAGGATTCCAAGCAGGTTGATCCTCCACAGAGTTCTATGAGACGGAGCAAACTACCATAAATACTCAATTATATGGCACTGATGACAAAGTTGATCAACTCTGAACCTTTTAGTTTCGAGGAGTTTACACAACATGATGCGTGGCAGGAAAAATCAGGTATGGGAGGTTGTGCTGAGGTCACAAGGCAAAAAGGTGGTGGGATCCAGATGGATCTACAAGGTGAAGCATGTAGCAGACGGAAGCGTGGGGAAGTACAAGGTGCGCTTTGTGGCAAAGGGGTTTTCACAGAAGGAGGGTATTGACTATGAGGAGACCTTCGCTCTTGTTGCTAGGTATTCTTCCATTCAGACCATTATCTCTTTAGCAACAGAGATGGTTTGGTGAGTCCATCAGATGGACGTCAAGACTGCATTCCTCAATGGAGTGATAGAGGAGGAGGTATATATTGAGCAGCTAGAGGGGTTTGATGTGGAGAACAGGGAGTCACATGTATGCAGATTGCACAGAGCTCTTTATGGGCTCAAGCAGGCACCTCGAGCATGGTAGTCGAGGATAGACAACTATCTATGGGAGATGGGATTTCAACGGAGTGAGGTTGACCACAATCTGTACTTCTTGACAGGTGAGGTGCCTCTCATACTGGTCTTATATGTAGATGTTCTCTTTCTTATAAGAGATGAGAGGCTAATTGATGGCTGCAAGTCCAACCTTGTAGTTGAGTTTGAGATGAAAGACCTTGGGTTGATGCATTACTTCTTAGGTTTGGAAGTTTGACAGAGAGACGGGTGCTTCTTCATTGAACAGGGGAAGTATGCAGTAGAGATCTTGAAGAGATTCAGGATGGTGGATTGCAAGCCTATGGCCATACCTCTAATTTCCAACTCGAGGAAGATTGATGCATCAAGGTCAGACGGATTTGATCTTACCTTTTATCGTCAGCTTATCGAATCGCTTATGTGCCTAGTCAACACATGGCTAGACATCAACTTTGCAGTCAACTCTTTGAGCTAGTTCATGGTGGACCCTCAGAGAGTGCATTGGACGGTTGTGAAGCACATTCTTAGCTACATTAGAGGTACAGTGGAGTATGGGTTGATTTATGAGCGTAGGGGGAGTGTACAATTAACAGGATTCACAGATGCTCACTAGGCAGGATGTGTAGAGGACCGAAAGAGTACTTCAGGTTGTTGCTTCAGCATTGGATCAGGGGTTGTTTCTTGGTTTAGCAGGAAGTAGAAGTCAGTTGCATTGAGCTCGGTAGAGGCTGAGTACATGGAATCCAATTTGGTTGCTTGTGAGGGAATGTGGCTGAGGAAGTTTCTTTCAGGGTCTTTCAAGTGAGTTAGAGGCTACAGTAGTTCACTGTGACACTCAGAGTGGCATCAGGCTATTTGAAAGTCCAGTGTTCCATGACCGGAGCAAACACATAGACATCAGGTACCACTTCTTGAGAGATTATGTTCATAGAGGAACCATTCGGTTGGAGTACATACAGACAAATGAGCAGGTGGCGAACATTTTTCACCAGGGCACTTTGCAGACACAGTTTTGTGAAGTTCAAGGATAAGTTGGGGTTTCTACCGAATCCCTTCCTTGTTGAGAGGTAGCGTTAGAAAGAAGCAACAAGGAAGGTCTTCTAACATTGCATGTGTCCTTGCATGCTAGAGAGACATTAAACTGGAAGCCAAATCTATTAAAGTGATTTTCCTAAGTTTTGACTGAGGAAAATACTTTAATTATTCTAATTTGATTTTGGCTTAATGGAATCAGTTTAATAAAGTGAAGTGAAATATTTAAGCGATGGCTAATCTAATCTTGGCCATTGATCTCACCGGAGGATCACATCTGTTGATCCATAGTGAGGGTTAGGGTTTTCGCTTAGCCATTGAGTTAAAAGGAGATTTGGTGGAGAGGACACGCACATAGGTACACAAGAGAGATACAAACAGAGAGAAGTCAGACGGAGGAGTTTGTAGAAAAGATGAAGGAGCAGCTGCACGACAGGTTCACCAAGCTGAGCAGAGTTCGTACTGCTGACGTCAACTACCGTACGGAATTTGTATAGTAGGCCGTGGTGCTGGCGCAGGGCCATACAACTGCGCAGAGCAGCAGTGCCTTGCTGCTGGGTTGCTCAGTGATTTTGTTGAGGTTTTCAATTTGCCAGGTTGGATGTATTTTACTTGCTGGATGTAAAAGTTTTGTGGGGAGGTGTCATGAATTGAGAGATATAGTTGACTACATAGATAGAGTCAGGGCTAGTGGTGATAATATAGATCAAGTTGCCCACTAGTTGCATGTAGACTGATTCACTAACTGACTTCATGTAATGTACATTGTACTTAGCCCCAAAACTTCAGTTCAAAAATAGAAAAACACTAGAGAAAAATATACCTTGAAAAATATCTCTTGTATTAGTGATATTGAAAATAGAGAGCGATGTTCAGAGGCCTCTTCAAGGGGGTAACCTCCAAGACCAAAGCTCCAAATACAGTAACAATTCCTTACAAAACATTACATAGCTTACTATTCTATATATAGTGCTTTAATAACCAAATGGATAACTACTTGTTGTCCTAGGCTATAAAGAGGGTCAATGCCCTAGGGGCCTTTATGTAACAAAGAGGGCCCTTTTACATTAAATCACTACCCACTAATTATCTAATTTGTCTTATGGACTTGTACATTAACAAAAGAGGGGGGTTAGGGTAGGACCCTAAAATGCTGCCCCTCTTCAAAAGCAACATAGTCCTGAAGGCCGGAGATGGGGAAATTGCTACAAAATTGTTGGCGACTCTCAAGTAGCATCTTTTAGTGAGGTATTCTTCCACTGAATCAGAACTTCACGTATAGTGTGTTTACATAGATGACACTCGGCCAAAACTGCTTTTGGTTGGAGCCAAATGGAGCCTTCTTCATCTAGTTTTGGCATTGTAGTTTGAACTTGACAATTTTGACCCATGACCTTCTTCAAACAAGACACATGAAATATTGGGTGGATCTTGGAGTGTGCTAGGAGCACTAATTTGTAAGCCACCTGACCAATGCGTTGAACGATTTGATACGGGTCATAACACTTTGGGATGGGATTTCTATGGCCTTTAATTTTGAGAGAGGTTTTCTTATAAGGTTGGAGGCTAAGGAATACTTGGTCGCCTTCTACAAGTGAACACTCTAAGCGATGCTGGTCTTCCTATTGCTTCATGTGATTTTGAGCCATTGCTAACTTTTCTTGAAGTGTGCAAAGAAACCCCTTGGTAGATAAGAAACCACTGAGGGCGGTTGTTGGTCATAGATTGTTTCATATGGTGTCATTTTGGCAGCCTTGTAATAAGTGGTATTATACCACTATTATGCCAAAGGTAACCACAATGCCCCTTGGTGCTGCTTTTTGGATGCAAAACATTGCGAATAGGTTTCAAGACACGTGCTGACTGCTTCTGTTTGGGGATGATTAGACGTAATCATTTACAACTAGGTGCCCTGTAGTTTAAGAGTTCTTTCCAAAATTTGTTGGTGAATGTGGGTTTATGATTCGACACATTAGAGGTAGGCAGGCATGGATTTTTAAAATCTGGTTGAGAAAAAATTGGGTAACCATTGCATGTGTAAAGGGGTGTTGGAGAGCACAAAAGTGAACAAATTTGGAAGGCCAATCAACTACCACCATAATGATTGAATTGTTACTTGTTTTCAGAAGACCAACATTAAAATCCATGGAAATGTCTGTCCAAATAGTGGTTGGTATTGGCAAAGTTTGCAATGCCCCAAGAGTTTTCATTGTCTCACCCTTTTACCTTTGGCAAGTGTCACATTCCACTACAACAATAATAATGTCCTTTTTCAAGCCTTCCCAAAAGGAGTGTGTGCATAAGTTTTTGGGAAGCCTGAATGGCTTACATGAGAAGATGAATGTAATTTTGTTAATATCCTCTATTTTAAGGCGTACTTAGGTACCAAAAAAAGGCAACCTTTATACTTCAATGTATCTTGTTGCCAAGTGTAATGTTGGGGAGGGTTGTGATCCTCCTAAAGTTGCTTGATTAGTTAAGATGCAACATGCTTCGTTAGCCATTCTTGTCGTGTTTCCTCTAACCATTCAGGTACCAGAGAAGGTAGGGAAAAGAGGGATCCCTCTTCCTGATGTTTGCTTGACATTGCATCTTCCGCAACATTGTCTTTGCCCTTATTGTAGATGATCTGGTAATCATATCCAAGCATCTTGCCTACCCATTTATGTTGCTTCGGGGATGACATCTTTTGTCCCAAAAATTACTTCAAGCTATGGTGACCCGTCTTGATTTGGAAGTGTCACCCTATGAGATACAATCGCCATGTGTCGACTACAAGTAGGATGGACATCATTTCATTCTCATAGGTAGACTTGCCCAAATTTTTGTCTCACAACTGTTTATCGATGAATGCTAACGATCTTCCATCTTGCATTAAAACTATGCCTAAACCATTTCTGGAAGCATTGCATTCCAATACCAAAGTCTTAGTAAAATCAAGCATGACCAAGATCTAGGTGTTGCACATGGCTTGTTTTAAAATTGCAAATGTTTGTTCTATTGCTTCGTTCCATGCAAAGGCATTTTTCTTAAGTAGAGTTGTTGAAGGGGTTGCAATTTTACTGTAGCTCTTCACAAAGTTCCTATAGCGGCCAATAAGGCCTAAAAGCCCACACAAGCTCTTCAAGGTGTTAGGGTGTGACCATTCTTGCATTGTTGCAATCTTTTTAGGGTCCACTCTCACTCCATCTTATCCAAGAAGGTGACATGTATTCGAGCTTTGAGACCCTAGACTTACATTTGGAGCTTTTAATTAATAATGAGTAACTGATAGTCCCAAAGGAGTCGCAAGGATTTATCAACATGTACATGGGCATCCCAAGTTTTACTATAAATCAAGATGTCATCAAAGAAAACCAACACAAAATCATGAAGACGTGGTTGTAAAATTTTATTCATGAGGCTTTGAAAGGCTGAGGGGCATTACCGAAACTTATAATGACCCTCGCGTGTGCAAAAGCTATCTTTGGAATATCGACCTCCTTCATCTTGATTTGGTGGTATTTGGAACAAAGGTCTAGTTTGGTGAAAAATTTGGCACCAAGGAGCTCATCTAGAAGATGATCAAACACTAGGATGGGGAATTTATCTTTGATGATCAACTTATCTTTAAAATCATGACCACTGAGGATGATTATAGGCTAGTGTTGGGACGAATGACTTTTGCCTCCAGGAGATCCTAAGTGATCTCTACAATCTCTCTTTTGTGCAAATGGTTTCCTATACAATCGTGCATTTGGTGGTTGACTGCTTGGAATCAAGGGTATACCATGATCATGCTTGCCTTTGAGTGGGGGTAAACCCTTTGGTGTCTCAAGGACCTATTGATGTTTGTTTGAAACCTTTTGCAAGTTTTGGATTTCTATTGTGGTGTTGTCTAGGGCCTGTATTGCATGGAAGTGAGCAATAACTCTTGAGTGGCCTTTGTACAATAATTTCTACATTGGATGAGAGCTTATGGTTTCAGGGGAGCCTACCTATAGCTCTTTGAGGGTGAGTATGAGAGTCCAGGGTAAAACTCAATTATAATTCCTTGAAGTCCATAGTGACTAGCCCTAATGTGCATAGCCACTTATCCCCTAAAACTATATCACAACCACCCATATCTGGTGAATAAAATTGTGGGTGCTGCTACTATGAATCAAGACTACCACTTTGGGGTGCTTGATGTAACCTAGAAGTTTCAAGGTTTGCAGGGCTAAAACACTAGATAAAACATGAAGAGAGATGAATGGTTCTTGTTGGACTTCGGGTTCCACTTCTTGCATTGGAGGACTTTGGTTAGTAGCCTCAAACATAGTGGTATCTTTCATAATGATGTCTTTGGATTGGGTAGGAGCGGTGACATCAATTTGAAATAATTTCTATTCTTTACATTCATTACTAGGAGTGTACTTTTCATCACAATTATAGAGAAAGTTTCAGAAATTGATATGAGGTCCACCATCCACTTTTTTTCCCAAATTCCTGCAAAAGGAGAAATTTTTTTCTTCTCCTTTCTTGGCCGAAGAAAGAGCTATGATACCACTTGTAATCTACTTAACCCCAGAACTTTAAAGTAACAATAGTAAAACACGAGAGAGAAGAGATAAACCCTGAAAAAGATCTCTTGGATTAATGAAATTCAAAATAGAGAGCTATGTTCACTTCCTCTTCAAAGGGGTAACGTCCAAGAGGCAAACTCCTAATACAATAACAATTATTGACAAAACATTACATAGTTTACTACTTTATATATAGTGCTTTAATAGCCAAAGCCCGAACTTATATTTAAATGAGCAGTTTTTTGAAATATGCTTTGATTAATGAGCATACATCTAACTTGTTTTTTTGTTCAATTGCTTGGTATTTTTCTTATTCATAGAGTACCTAGCTAGCCGTTTTTCTTCTTGCATGCAGTGCAGGCAATAGAGCTTTGCAACACTTGTTAAAATTGCTAACCTCTCTGTTGAAGATCACTACCTGTGGTAATGGTGTTTTCTCTGCTTCATTACATTAAGAGAAATTTTAAAAGAATTTGAGTGACTGAGCAGCTTGTTTCTACAGTTACGGGCATTTCATAGAAACAATCCAAACAACCTGGTTTTAGCTTAAAGTCAAACAAGATGGCAATCAATTTCAATTCAATTTAGGAAAGGACCTTTAAAGAGTTTGGAATTGTCCAGGTTTTCTTTGTTTTGTTGTGGTACGGAGCATATTTTTATTACTTTTGTACTTAGTGCATACATAAGTGTATCCTTGTATTTTTCTAACCAGAACTTGGTTGATGCTCCTTGTATTTTTCCAGTCTCTGTAACTTGTTTCTCCTGATTCTGGTAACTATACCTTTTAAGTCTTTGTTTAGATCCTTCAGCTGTTGCTTTGACAGTTGCAAGCCAGTTCACTCTCATTTGATTGAGACACAAGCTTCTATTGTGGCCATAGAAAGCACTGAATATTGTTGGTCTTCCAGGGTATTTACGATTACAGATAGCCTTTTGATCTCTGAATGAGTGCTGCAATTACATTTCTCCAAGATGGTCTTTACTAGAACATGTCCTAGGCCAATGGTACTATACTCATCTTCTAATAAGGTTTATAAGTTGCGCAGCTTAAATAGGCAAATATACAAGTAAGAAAAATGTTTATTCTAGTTATTTACTAGTCATTTACTAGTCATTTTTATTTTTGAAGAATTGCAAAATTTTGTTAGCTGATAGGAATGTTGCCCATTTTCTTTCACAAATTTTGTATTTCATGTTTGTACTATGTAGTATGCAAATTTAAGAACATATCTACTTTACTGGAACTGTGTCCTAATCTATTGCAATTTCACATTTGGAGTTTAATGGCTCAGTTCTTCTGTTTTTTCTCAAATGCAGGTGTATGAAAAGGGTCTTGCTACAGCCAAAATACCAAGGTCAATTATTCTGGGATCAGATTTGTTGCTCATGGGTTTTCCAAATTGTGGTGACTCTTATTTCCTACTAACACAGCTAGATGTGGATTTCAAGCCTCTTTTTACACTGCTGGAATCCCAGCAAGACTCGACTGGAAGGTCTGGTCTGCTCTGTGGTGCCCTCCAGATTTTTCGTTTCAGCAAAATAGATGTTGGAAGGATCCAAATGGTTGAAGACGAAGTGAATTTGAGTCTCTTAGACAATGAATGGTCTCTCTGTTCTGCAAAAGAAACTGGAGGTTCAGATATTATTTCAGAATCAGGGCCTAATTCTGATTCATACACTGATGCTGTCATTCAAGGCCAAGAAGGCTTACAGTCATCATTTTTGTCTGTGGTAGATGATATATTTGAATTTGACAAGGGAATGCCATCAACTCGGTATTTACCTAAGCAAAACAATTCTTTTTCATCAGCCGAACCTTCTCCATTAAGTCATCTAGGTGCTGGTCAGGGTATTCAGCAAAGTGGAAAGTTTGGTCTGTCAATGTCTAGGTGGGATGGAACCTCACAGTTTTCCCCGACTAAAAATACCGGAAATGTTTCTGTTGGAGGCTCCTCTTTTAATACCAGGCTGATGTCTGAATTGAATCAGAAGAATGTTCGGCAGACTGGCTCAAGTCCCCTATCTGGTGGGCATAGCTATGGACTGAATACGACCAGTCCTGCAAGAAGTCCACCTTTTCAGAAATTGTTACCAGTTTCAAAGAATTATGCTGATCAAGAGATCATTTCTTCAAGATCGCCGATGCACCTGGCAGACAGTGCAGGTTATCCTACCATAGATGAAGATCAGCTAAGAAAATTAATTGATTCTCCTAAAGATGGACTTCCTATATATTCTGGTTATAGACAAGCCCGTGTTCCTTCTTGTCTCCGAACTTCTCCAGCACCCAGGAGTCCAATCCAAAATTCAAGATCATTTCTTAAAAGTTCACCAACTGGTCAACCAGCAACTACACTCAGGAGTCCTGGAAGTGGCATGGTCGTGATCTCCCCTGTGTGTAAGTCACAATATATAGTTCACTATGGTTGTCGTACTGAAGGTGGTAACATGCTGGGCTGGATGATTATATGTATTTATACGTTCTGCTTAGGTAAAGTGCATCCTCTAATTGATCTGTTATTCATCTTTCAGGTCAAACATCAGATTCTGGAACTTCCCAAGGTACCATGTCTGTTGCAATGCCTAAACATGAAATGTGCAGTAGAAAGCGTTTCCTTTCAGATATTGTCCACTCAATTCCATCGTTGCAACGGATAGCAGCTCCTGGAGAAAATCAAAAGAAAAGGAAGAGTGCGTGTGAATCGGGAAGCCCTCAACCTATTAGTGCTCAGCTAAAGACTCAGAGCAGTTTGGGGCGGTTTATAGGCCGTTCGTATGGGAACATTCTTATGGAAGCTAATCATGGGAAGGCACCTTCAAGGATACATGTTTCAGTTCTTCTTCAAGTGGTTAGGCATTGTTCTCTGTGTATTAAGCATGCCCGTCTTACAAGCCAAATGGAAGCTCTTGGCATTCCATATGTTGAAGATGTGGGTTTTCGAAAGCCATCTGCAAACTTATGGTTTCGACTACCTTCTTCTAGAGAGGATGCATGGCAACATATTTGCTTATGTCTTGGTAAACCTGGCAGCACTTACTGGGATGTCAAAGTAAATGATGAGCATTTCAGGGATTTGTGGGAACTTCAAAAGAGTAAAACTGGGGCCCCATGGGGTTCTGGTGTGCGTATTGCTAATACTTCAGATGTAGATTCTCATATTCGTTATGGTCCTGAAGGTGTAGTCTTGAGTTATAGGACTGTGGAGGAAGACAGTATCGAGAAATTGGTGGCAGATCTACAAAGGCTCTCAAATGCGCACTCTTTTGCCATGGGCATGAGAAAATTGCTGGAGGTCAAACCAGATGAGAGAATAGACACAGGAAAGGTGAAATGCAACATGAAAACACAGAGTTCTGTGAAAATGGGTGTTGGTGAAGGGGGGGATAGGATGCGAGAACAAATGAGGAAAACATTTAGGATAGAAGCTGTAGGACTTATGAGTTTATGGTTTAGTTATTTTGGGTCGATGCCAGGAATCATTGCACGGTTTGTTGTTGAATGGGAGCCAGGCAAAGAAGGTTGCACAATGCATGTTTCTCCTGATCAGTTATGGCCCCACACCAAGGTTATATTCTTTCTTATTAATTCTTTTGTTATAAATTATAAATCCCAGATTGATTTAAACCACATAATTGGAATTAGGAATGAATCCCTGTATATTGTTTTTAGTATTTCAAGTCTTAGGGAGTGAGTTCCATGTTGAATTAGTTACAGACTATGATACTGGATTCTGCCCCCTAGGTCCCTGGATTCATCTGTATCCATATCTGGTATGGATATGGCTCATATATGTCCTGGGAAGTAGGTACACTGATAATAGTATATCCTGGTTTATTCACTAATAAGTTCTAACAGGTACACAAGAACAGCATTCTTGTTGCTTAACATCTTTAACTGTATCTCTTTGATGTTACATTTTCTACTCCTGAAATCTAGAGGATATCCTCTACTCACCTCCAAATCACATCCCTTGGTCCTTGAACCTTGGGGGTAACGTGCATAAATCCTTGAAAAACAGAAACTGGTCCCTGTTAGGATTTCAAGATGAGCTGATCGTAACTGAATGGAACGGCAGTGTTTTGAAACGCCTTTAAACATTGAAGCACATCTTCTTAAGAAGTTCCCAAAGAGCACAATGCATTGTGTGCACAATGTACAGGTTGGGCATATTGCATAAGGCTAGAGCCTCACCAAAAAATGGGTTTAAGGTTTACCGCTAAGACCACAAAGGGTAGGACTGCAGCAACCACTAAAGTGGTTAACCATAAATGGTGCGATCCCAAAGGTGTAATAAATCCCTCAAGTTGGGTTTACATTAAATATTCTCATATCCTTATTTACACAACTTGTAGGATCTATCAAGGTGGCATTATCTCAGCACCAACCCTTAATAATAACATCTTGCAATGAACATCACTACTGCAACCTGTCCTGTAAAAATTCTAGATATCTATAATATCTCCCATCATTCCCTCCTTAACACAATCAGGTTAGGGGTACTGTCAGGAAAAATACTTGACCATGACAAGGTACAACAAAATAGTTACCTTCACAACATCTCCACCCAATTCTCTAAAGTGTAGTGAAGGAAATTCATGCAACAAGGCTTACAACAGACTGTTCTTTAGAACTTTAACCTCTCAAACTTCTCTACACGCAAAGGTGGAGCAACAAGAACTCATGACCAAACAGTTAGAACTGGTTTCCCAAAAAATGCTGTTAGGAATAGTTTCCAACTTTCCAGAATCATAGTACTATCAACCAATCAATTTCAGCCATGGAAGCTACAAGCATAAATGCTCTCAAATCATGCAATCAGAGCATCAACCATAGCCAATTTCAGAGCTATAAAAAATAGTACAGGACCAGAAACAAAATAAACTTAGCTTTCTTTGCTCAAAGGCCCTTATGATTTCTCAATTTATTTCAAAAATTTGCTTGATCCTTTACTGATATGAGCACTACCTAGGCCTTCCACTGTTTCTTCTTTGACTTCCCTTCACTATTTCATCATCAAACAACTTTGTTGGTTCTTTTCGACCAATCAAAAGTAAACAATTGGTAGGTTCTCTAACTTGGTTTATGTAGCCCAAAAAGCTTAATAACATCCCCTCTGTTACAGCTTGATTTCAAACCTAAGTGGCAAAGTCTCAATCCACTAGTGTTACAAGTGTAACTACAAAAGATGATTTCCACTGTCACTTGGTTTAAAGATCTTCACACGTTTGAGGCCTTCTTGGAAGTCCAAAGGAGGCTTCCCTAAAGGCTTCTAGATTGAGGTTGAAGAAATGGGTCTTAGGATCTCAAACTTTTAAAGATGGATGGGTGTTTCTATTAAGTTAAAACCCCAAGTGAGTGCTAGATCTATATAAATTGCAAGTGAAACAATCAAATAAGTACTTCTCAGAAATAAATAAATAAATATTTGCTCATGCATAAAATGAAAGACCATCCATAGATATAAAATAAAGACACTTATGGAATTTAAATTAGCAATGAACCATGGCATCAAAATTCACATTTACACATGTTGGCTTATTGCCCAAAATCATCCACAAGTGACATTATCCAATGATAGCAAGGTTACACTTATTAGTTTATGAGTGGCTGAATGCGGCCATTTTAGAGAGAGTAAAGTCTCTTCAACAAAAGGGTGTCACCCAATTTGTTAAGAGTCCAACTAAGTTGTAGTGATTAAAATCACTTCAACAAAAATGGCATTATATCTTTATTAAATCTTATCTTCATAAACAAATTGGTTAAATGTCTTGGCATATAATACTTGCGCATGCAATTATAAAAGAGAGGTATTGAAAAATGAAATTAATAAATCACTTGCATAGGCTTAGTAACTTCCAAAAAGTAAATGATTAGAAGATTGTTTAGCATTTGTTCAATAAACCATAAACATTCAAAATATGGTATGTGTAATTGCTCAATATCAGTTTATGAGATATTAACCATTCACACAACCATGCAATTTAAACCATAATTCATCATCCTGCTGCTCATAAAGGTACCCATGGACATTATTAACAGATAATTTCATAATTCTGAAAAATCAGTGAACAGACCATGTAAATAAAGTTAACAGTGAAATCTGCAATGATTAGTTACACACAAAACTTTCCAGAATAATTACTTGCTGTCCCAATGTGTTTTGAAGCCTAAATCAGCAAGAAAAGATAGTAAAAATTTAGTTTTTCTTACTCAGAAATTTTCTAGAAAGTATTTGAAGCATTAGATCTAAATTTTCAGCTACTAGATCTTCTTAAAATAAATTCCAGAATTGATTAAACTGCAGAAATAAACTTCCAGAACTATCTACTCTCATTTAGGTGATCTTAAGACAGCTGAAACATCATAAAATTCAAATATAAATGCCCATAAATTTTTAGATGTGTTTCAGCAAATAAACCCTTTCAGAAATATGAAAAATTTCAGCACTTTGAGGGCTATTATGTGGTCTGAAATCTACAGGAAAACCATAATTAGATCTATAGAAAATTTATGAAAACTAACTAAAAAACTAAGAAATAAAAGAAATTAAGCTACAGAAAATAAGAGAAACTTTTCCAACATCTAAACCAAACCTAAAAGAACTTTAGAAATATTTTGGGATCTTTTTATTTTTTATTTCTTTTTTGGGAAATTTTCTTATGCTAAGTGTGTTTTGGTTCTGAAAACTTGGGAATGGACTATTGCCTTCTAATTCCTTGTGTCAATGGAGTTGTTAGATCTTCTTCTTGAGGCCTTGCTTATGCATGTGTTTGATAAAAATTCCTGCAAAAACCATGACAATTTCTAGACAAATAACTTATTCAGCTTTGTAATTTCTACCAAGGAAAGGTAATTTTAAAACACACTTTCAATCTACTTGCCCAGCTTAGACTATAGCCTATTCTACTTGTTGGGTATCCTTCCTAAGATGCTAATACCCTAATCATGTATCATAAATTAAAACATAATTAGCCATGTAGCAGCACTACTTTTTTATGGGCTATGCTAATATTTTTAACTATGGAAGAAATTAACAAAGTTACCTCAATATACTTGCCAAAGAAAACTCACATGAAGATACTCCAAGAGACGAGAGGCAAATAAATGGGATGATAGTATTATTTCAATTTTCTGCAACATCAACAACAACAAACGACAAGTCAGAAGTGAGTTCCTTTTATAGGAGGACTTAACTACTTTCACAATAGAAAAGTAATAAAATGTCTAAAATTTTGGATCTGATCTAGGGAATCACCAAGATATGGTAAAAACAAAATAATAATGATAAATCCTAACCAATTCCTCAATGGAGGGTGCTCCAGCTTTACATGGTCATAATATGAATAAAACATACATAATGGGCCCAAGAAGAGATGGTGCTCCTCAATACCATGGGTGGAAACCATCAACTGAATTGCAGAACCACAAAACCACTCCTCAAAGAGAGGGCACACGCCTAGAATGTGTCCACAATCCATCAATGTATAACAACCTGGCTCAAATACCTAGGGAGCTCCAAGGAATATGGTCAAATATCCAACTAGCAGGTGCAAAAACCAAGGGAACCTCTCTAAAATCATGAGTAAAAATTATCAAACTATATCCAAAACCATGGGAGAAGCTGAAACTACCACACCTGTGGTCCCAAACTGCTCTTGAGGTGGTCAAACATGCCAACGATCTCATAATTAACTAGTGTGCTATGGTCCAAGAGGTTGAGGATGGTCCAAAATTAAAAACAATTAAAATGACCCAACAAACTCAATTAGGCTCCAAAATCCATGCAGGTGCTCAATCCAAGGTAGAACAAACTCTTAGGAGGTCAAATAGTCCACACGTGTGAAGCAAATTACGCTCCCAGTTGTAGCGCTCCCTCATAAAGTGCCTAATAGCCATCATTTATGACAATACCAAAGTATCTATCTAATAAAACTCCTCTAATGAAATAATAAATTGAAACAACATCAAACCTAGGCAATGCTAGTCTTAACATGATAATAATAGTAAATACACAAGATATACATTACAAATACAACTTTCTACTAATAACCCATTAATTAATAGTGTCTATCTATCCAATCTAACATTGGTGCAACCCTTAGAACCCTTTTACATGTGAGACTTGTTAACACAGATTAATTTACCTAAGTGAAGTGAGGGCATATGGAATGAATTATGCATTTAGGGGAGAAAGGGGGTCTTTGTGAAATAACTATAATAGTAACATAGGAGCATTAGATCTTATCCTTATCTTTCTAGAGTTAGGATTTTTCTTTATTTTTCTTCCACATGTGTGCCTAGGAAGTGTTGTCATGGGTCATCCATCGTTGTGCTTTCATATTGCGATCCCTTTTTATTCTTTTGTTATTTCTTTAACTTTGGTGTTTTTCAATTTGCACTTTTAGCTTAGCCCATTCATTGGTTTAGTCCATTTTTTCTTTATATCTATCTCAGACAATTTGGGACAAGAGAACTTGGATTATGTGGTGGGGAGAGTTACTGCACAAATTAACACCCTTCCGAAAGGTCATGAGAGCCGATGCTAAGGTTGGAAACTAATAAGGAGATGCACTCATTGTCACCACAATGCACTCTCCTCTCTCTTTAGGCCTGTTCCGTTGGCCATGGGAGGCTTCCCAAATAAAGATAGAGGTAGTCTTGTGAAACACAATAACAAGAACAACTCAACTTTACTTCTAACAATAAACCCTTCTATTAGATTAGCCAATCAGTGCCTTATGGAGTCAATAAGATATTTAATAAAACACACAAAACTAGGAGGTTAGGAGCAATATGATTTGGTACTGTTCTGACACAAGGATGTATCAATGAACTGCAGTATAAAACCAACACCAATAACTTGTATGGAATCTTGAATTAAACCCTTGAAATATCCCAAATAGATACGTCTTACCTCTCAGCAACCAATGCTAAACTTGTAGCATTTTGCCGTAAGTTAGGTTGGTAATAGTCACTACAACTTACGTCTGTTGAAGCAACTGCAGATCTGCACCAGATTTATAAGACGATGGGTGACTTGATATAACACTTTAAAATACCCCCTATGGCACCCAATAAAGCTTGGAGATGATGTATGAACCCTTCAAAACCCCCTGGGGTTTATCTTCAGTTAAATATGTGGCTGCAAAACAATATACCAGATCTGTGCTAGGGCTTTAGCAGCCGCTAGAAGCTGATGTCACACTGCTAGGGCTGATGTCACCCTAGTTTAAGGCCTAAACAAGTTGCAAAATGCTCTTTTTTGCCAATTTTTTGACTTCTATGGATTTTTTATTAAGATAAACAAAAATAAATAACAATAGTAACCTTTTTTGGATTTTTGCAAATAAATTCAATACAAGTCAAAATACAACAAAATAATTTTTTTTTCTAAAATATTTGATTTTTTAGGGTTTTCTATATATCTAATTGTTTTGTATTTTTTTCAAATATAATGTGTGGAATTTGTAATTTTGAAAAAACTTAGAAGAGAAGATGAGGGAAATTGACCTAGGTCTTATCGTCGGGGCAGTTGTGAAAAATCGGGGCTAGCATCTATGAAAATAATTGACATTTCAATACTTGATGAATTAGGGCAAGACTAAGAAAACCTAGGTTATGTTAGTCGTTGACCTAATTAGTACAAACAAGATGCCAAGGCCCAAAACAAGAGAGATACTTTAAGAGGAATGTTTCACTAACAAGACTAACTTGATATGGATGAAACCCTAGAAAACCCTTACCTTGGATACCAAAATAATGCAAGACAAGCGGGTATGACAACCCTTACACAAGCAATTACCTTTACAAAAGATAAAACCGTAAGCGTGACTAGGGGCTCCTAAGCCATGTGTCTTAATAGAGTCACCCCAAGATGCACCAATATCTACCTAGGGCATAAGCCCTTGACATGATGAGGAGTTACTGTTATCACACAAAGTGTAGCTACCCACTAAAGGTATCCCATCTGGGACGGTAGAGGTGAGGTAACTAATTGGTGACACTGCAAGGGCCTTGTCCACTACAGAAGAAGGGTAGTTGTCACAGTAGACAGGCTCTTGTCGCTATGGATCACTCCAGAAAATGAACAAGGGGGAGACCCTACTAGCCAAAGAGGGCTAGCGCACCTACTCAAGACACTCCTAGGAGTATGCAACGAATGAAAGAGGAGAGATAATGAGTGAGGGAATCTAGATCTATGGAAAAAGGATGTGGTATAGTGGTTAGAGCAAAGTTGGGGATGCTTAGCAAATAGGGAAAATGACCCAACTTTGTGAATATTGTACCACAAAGTGTTTAGGAACATAGATCTAGAGAGATCTAGCCATGCATAAGAAAATCCAAATGGGACCCACCTAGGGTTTAGGAGAAAGTGGACAAAGTGGACCCAAAAGAGTAGACCGAGACAAGGAATGACTAGATCGGGACACTGAAGGATAGAATTGTGAAAATTAAATGGGTTCAAGCATACCCAACTGTTAGATTTGAATATTTGGCCATCTACTCAAAGGGGGCGCCCCCACCTAGAGAGACTAGTGCTAGATCTTGAGGCAAATGGAGTCTGATTTAAATGAAATTCGATATGTAGGGTTTATTCAACAATCTCCAAGTGGGTTTTGATGGTCGTCATAAAAAACTCACTGGATCTATCATATTTACAAAACTAGGGTTTGAAAGAAAGGGGTTTGATTGACAATTGGATGAAAATAATGAAAAACAATACTAACCTTGCAGATCGTACCTGAAAATACTTGCGGTCGCCTTGGATGTCGATGATCCTTCCACTTAGTTACAATTTTGGGCTAGATTCAACAAGGAACAAAGGAAAAGCGCCCAATTGAGGTAGTGCGCCCCCTCTTCTCCACTTGCAAAATCAAACTACAAATGAGATTTTTTCATGGATGAAAAAGATAAGCTACGTATGTCATCTACAGAAAGAAATCCAATGCACAAAGTAACAATTGGAAACTCCCTAAAGAAGAAACGATTTGTCTGAAGGACGATGCAAGACGCCTTAGCAATCTCCTCCAACCAATTTGCTACGCTGCAAAAGATCAGTACGACCACCACACAAAAATATTCGTTTGCATGCAAGATCCATTGAAATGTCTAAGCAAGAGGCGTAACAATCACATCCAAGTACATTCGTAAAGCTTCCAAGAGTTTCTGCAAAATTTTTCTTGTATTCAATATTCTTAGAGCCAAAAGTCCCATTTTACAAATGAGAGAGCATCGCAATATATAAATCTCTCAAGTACATAAAACCTAGATCCAAAAGATCAAGGGTCACAATCAAAAGATAAAAAAATCTAATCAACGACTAAGATTAGCCGGATACATCATACACAGATCAACTCAATAATAAAAGAGGGGTGCACCACTAAAATTTCCCAATGAGGGGGTGCACCACATAAAAATGACGAATAATCATAAGATAGCACATAGTGGGGGCTAAAAGGTTATAATATCCTTCACTAGCATTGCCCAATGCACAACAACAAGGTGCTGTGTAAATTTCCTTAAAACCCACACTTTAGCTAAACAGTATATTTTAATTTTTACTAATAACCACACATGAGTTTCTTTGCTAGTAATGCAACGAAAAATAAATACTGAGAAACATGAATAATAATCACATCAATATAGACAATATTTTTGGGTATGGAAACCCTCGGATCAGTACAACCCTCCCTTGCGCAAGTGTACGACCTCCTGCGTTAGCAGTACGAATCCATATGGTCATGCGTCAATTGTACGAAATTCATACGGCTAATGTACGACCTCCCTTTGCGTGATCTCGTACGACCCTATGCTCAGCCTGGCCAATTGGCAAATCCCCCGTGTGAGTGTTCAGCCGTCTTCTTTGCAAACTTACTTCTCAATTTGTCTTTGTCTGTGTGTGTGTCCTCTCCACCAAATCTTCTTTTAACTCAATAGCCAAGCGAAAACCCTAACCCTCACTATGGATCAATGGATGTGATCCTCTAGTGAGATCAATGGCCAAGATTAGATTAGCCATCACTTGAATTATTTCACTTTTCACTTTATAAAAGTGACTCCATTAAGTCAAAATCAAATTAGATTAATTAATGTATTTTCTTAAGTCTAAACTTATAAAATCACATTTATACATTTGGCTTCCTGTTCAATGTATTCTAGCATGCAAGGACACATGCAATGATAGAAGACCGTCCTTGTTTCCTCTTTCTAACACTCCCTCTCAATGAGGAAGGGACTTGGTAGCAACCCCAACTTGTCTCTGAACTTCACAAAACTGTTGTCTGTTCTCAATACTTGAATATTCCTTCTTGTCTGGTTCTCTACGAGAGCCTTGAAACTCTCGAAACCACTCAAAGACCTCTGACTTAGCCTTCAGGAAATAGATCTAGGTCTTCCTGGAATAGTCATCAATGAATGTGATGCAATAATTGTAGCCACTGAACGATTGGACATTCATGGGGCCGCAAACATCTGGATGCATTAAGTCCAAGGTCCCCTTAGACTTGTGCTCACTTTATGGGAAAGGCTTCTTGATGTTCTTCCCCAACACACAACCCTTGCAGTGGTTATGCTTCTCCTCCTGTACTTGAGGATCTCCATTGACTGCCTGTCTCAAATGCCTCAGTGCTCCATGGTATAAGTGTGCCATCCTCCTATGCCACAACTCACCCTGAATGCTGTTGCTGTTGACTAGAGCATTTGTAGACTCGAAGTGTAGTTTGTACACTTTTCCGCTCCGAATCCCAATCACCCAATCCAAACTCCTACCTAACCCCTAGGGCTTGATATACACCCTATGATCTCGGAACTTCACTCGAAATCCCTTGTCGTCCAGGGTGGAAATAGATATGAAGTTCTTGGTCAACCCTGGAACATACAATACATCAACAAAACTAAGGGGTTTGCCAGACTCCCTCTGAAATGAAACAATATCAACTCCCTGCACCTGATACTGTGCATCATCACGCAACTCAATGTGGAGATTTAATCCCCCCTTCTGCAAGCTCTTGAAGAACCTTTTTTGTCCCGTCATATGACAAGAAGCTCCACTATCGACATACCAAATGCTATTCCCTGTGGTGCTTGCCATGCAAGCTATCAAACAAAAATCTTCATCGAAGTTTTTGCTGAACTCCTCCACCTCTGCAGAACCTGCCATCTGGGTATTGTTCTTCTTTTTCTTGTCTTGGCACTGGGAGGCAAAGTGCGCTTGCTTATGGTAGATAAAACACTCGACTTTGGACATGTCAATGTTCTTCTTACCACCCTTCTTTTTCTTTTCCTTACCCTTGCTCTTCCTTGCTAGGGATAGAGCTTCTTCATCCACAATCTGTGGGGCTCTATTGGATGAACCTGAACCTTGACCCATGAGGGTCTCCTCCTGCACAAAATCATCCCACAATCTCTGCCAGTCAGGGAGCTTCAACCTAGGCACCACACCTTTTACAAAGGTGTCCCATAGCTTAGAAAAGCCATTGAGAGCTACACGAATTAGCTCGTCATCCTCAGTCTTAGAGCCAACTGTTCCAAGCTTGTCTCTGATTTGTGTGAGCCTTGTGTGATAAGGCACTAGTCCTTCACCCTTAGCCATCTTGGTATTGCGCATCCTCTCCTGTAGCACCATCTTCTGGTTTTTGTTCTTGCTCTGGTAAAGTCTTTCCAAAGCCTTCCACATTTCCAATGCGGTCTTCATCTCGGACAGGTGAGCCTTTCACCCCATCAAAGATCATCAACATAGCTTTGGAATCTAACTTCTTCCATCTTTCCAACTCTGCCGGATCTATGGGCCCAATCTTCATGGACTCAATGTGCTCGTCTGCATCATTGACATCCATGATCCTTGTGATCCTTTCTTTCCAAGTAGGAAAGTTCTGAGCCCCTTGTAGTCTATCCTCAACTCTCAATTGTACGACCATAGTGAAGTGTACCTATCAAACCCTAGATCTAGACTCTAGGTTGGTGTCTTCAATAGATCTTCCTTCGATCTATCAATACTGCTGTAGTTTCTCATATCTAGCTGAAAAGAGGTCTAATACCATCTAAATTTCCTTAAAACCTACACTTGAGTTAAACAATATATTTTAATTTTTACTGATAACCACACGTGAGTTTCTTTACTAGTAATGCAATGGAAAATAAATACTGAGAAACATGAACAATAATTGCATCAATATAGAGACAATATTTTTGGGTATGGAAACCCCCGGATAAAACCCAAGATGGGAAAACCGGTGCAACAGTCGGATATGAAATTTTATCATGAAGATATAGAACAAATACAATCTAGTGGATTAATACATCCAACCTGGAAAAATAGAACCTCTGTGAAATTACTGAGCAAGCCCAGTGAATCAGTACGACCCTCCCCTGCGTAGCTGTACAACCTCTTGCGTCGGCAATATGGATCCGTACGGTCTTGCGTCAGCTGTACGAAATCTGTATGACTGATGTACAACCTCCCTTTCCGTGATCTCGCATGGCCCTGTGCTCTGCTTGGTCAATCGACAAATCCCCTGGGTGAGTGTTCCTCCATCTTCTCTGCAAACTTCCTTTTTCGACTTCTCTGTTTGTCTGTGTGTGTGTGTGTGTGTGTCCTCTCCACCAAATCTTCTTTTAAGTCAATGGCCAAGCGAAAACCCTAACCTCAGTATGGATCAATGGATGTGATCCTCCAATGAGATCAATGGCCAAGATTAGATTAGCCATCACTTAAATTATTTCACTTTTCACTTTATAAAAGTGACTCCATTAAGTCAAAATCAAATTATATTAATTAATGTATTTTCCTATGTCTAAACTTAGGAAAATCACATTAATACATTTGGCTTCTTGTTTAATGTCTTCTAGCATGCAAGGACACATGCAATGATAGAAGACCTTCGACTTAGGGAAATCACATTAATACATTTGGCTTCTTGTTTAATGTCTTCTAGCATGGAAGGACACATGCAATGATAGAAGACCTTCCTTGTTACCACTTTCTAAATGGTGGTCAGTAATAACAAGGAGTGATAAAAATCACTAGGACGTCTCCCTCAAAATACATCAAAACACCCTCAAACAGAAGAAATCAAGGACGTGTGGACGCAATGTAAAGTGAAGCTGATGCCAGATGATGAAGGTGACCCAAACACTATGCCTCAGACCAATTCCATGCCATTTCTTTGCCTCATTAGCCCAAATCGATTTCCTCATTAGCTATTTTTATTATCAAAACACTGCCTCGGGAACATAAAACTGCCAATATCTCTTCATGGACCAAAAACTGAAGCCAAATGACTGCATGGATGGGTTTGGCACCATAGTAGTATGGTACAATCGATTGGATACACCCCAATATTCCCTCTGGCGCCCTAGGAGATCTCACAAATAACTGCACTGTGTTCTATTTTTTATTTCCCAGGGCAAATCTACTGCAAAATGCATGAAAAACCCATATCTCTCCTGTTACTGCCTAGAACTAAAAAACAATTGCACCAATGGACTAAGAATGTCTGAATCAACTAGGAATGGGTACTCATACACAATATACCGATCGCAAAGGTACATCAAAGGCCCATCCATGTTAGAACAATAAAAATAATAAAGCCTGTAAATGCTGATAATCATAAAAAGAATACAAGACATAATAGTAAACCACCATCTGAAGCATGGATTTGTCAAATGGACACTTGTAGACCATAAATAATGATCATCCACAACCATTGGTCTAAAACTCATCTTGGACCCTGCTCCTATCTTAGTCAACACTGGGTTGACTAGGTCAAGGCTGATCAAATGATGACTTAAGTGCTAAACTCTGATACTGCAAAGTACAAAATGGACATGCATGCTCAATTATCTATGTTAACAATGAGACTCAAGTGCAAGTAGCTTCCGTTGGTGATTATCAGCACAATAGATATATAATAGTCTAAATCAAAATGATTAGCTATCTAAAGGAGGAATAGCCTAATCTAGTGGCAAAAAACCTAACCCTAGTAATCATTGGTAGCATTAAGTGATAATATTAAATTCTTAAAGTAAAAGTTGACATTCTCCTTGTCTTTCATTTTTTATCCTTTTACTAAGTTTTAACATTACCATTCATTGTTTCAGGATGTTTGAGAGTGGTTCTAACCTCATTGGACTTCAAATGCAAAATGTAGAATTTTTTATCCCATTTAAAATTCAACAGGCTTAATAGTTTTTAGGATTTTAGGATTGCAATGATTCCATTGGATTCTATCATGTATGAGGGTATGGGATTGGCATTTAATCTAACACATCGACCCCTCTATGTACCTTGATGTTTGTGGTGTTGATTGTTCAAATTGATGTTGGTGGCCTCAATACTAGTTTTTGAAGCATCCCTAGTTTATAGCCTATTTATTAATGTACTTTGGTTCAGATATGGATTGTACTCTGTGCTATTTTGGTTGTATGCACTCTTACTTGCTATATACATGAGAAACTTTGCATATTTGTGTATAATGGTTTGAATTGTGGTGGACGGACATGGTTTTCGTTGACATATGCATCATAATATATAAAAATATATATTATATAAAAAACACTATGGAACTAGAATCTTTTGAAAGTTTCGCTCTCGCTCCCGCTCCCAAGTAACCTTGGTTTGCACTCTTGCGTTGTACTCATATTGGACGTATCCTTTAGTCCCATTGACCTACTTTTGTGGTCATTTGTTGGACATTAATAAAGTTATCTTATCTTATCTATGTAGTACTACAAAAGTACGTTCCATTGTTGCGATTGTAGCGTATGATAGATCCATTTGTATACTACCACCCAGGTTGGCAACCCACTCTCTTGATAATAGCATGTCCAATGCTTTTGGTACATCAATGACAACAATATCCATTAGTAATTCAATAGTAGAATGTGCAGTGAGATATACCTGAACATCCTTTGATCAATCTGCAAACTTTGACTTCTTGGGAGTCCATGGCGTAGATATTTCGATAAGGCCTTGAAACCTTCAATCCTAACTTGTACATCATGGCTAAAGGCATAATGTTCATCGAGACAATAGAATCCAACATACAATTATGTAAAACTGAATCATCATTCATTAATGGGATAAAGAAAGGTTGATTATTCGGGTTCTTGTTTTCTGCAGGATTCATATTCTAGAGAATGATGGGCAAATCTTCAATTTCTTCTATGACACGTGGTTTGCATCGATTCTCCAAACCCAAACGATTTGGCTATCCGGTTTCTCACTGTTGGAATCTTTGTTAGCTCAAGCAATGGAATTGGGACCTTCATAGCACCTACGACACCTAAAACATCAAAAATGAAATTTTTTATCAATAGTAAAACCAATAAAAACTTCCCTGTACATACTTGAGCCCCTGGAGGAGCGTCACCCTTAGGCACTTCTATAGACTTCTGTTGACACATTTGAGGAAGAGTCCTCGTTCTTCTTTGGTAAGTAATGCCCTTGAATCTATTATTGTACATTCTCTTGATTTCTCCAGGAGAAGGCATTACCCCCAAGAGATTTGTGAGTTATCAGTCTTGATGGATTTTTCTTTGACTTGTCGCATATTCTCACCAGATAAGTGAAATTGTTGTTAATTTTCGAACAAATTATTGCATAGTTGTAGGCTACCTTTGTCGCTTTGACCTCCGTTTCATTTTAATTCTCAGTAATGAACACATATATTCTCATTTTGGAAATCTTGACATGCTTGAAAAAGTATGGAAAATAACTTACAATATTTTTTGGTTCCAATGATGTAGGAGGCAATGGATTTGCTGGAGAACCATTGTTGAAATTTCTAGAGGAAACCTGTTTTGACATTGATTCCTTTCAATTTGAACAATCCGATTTTGTAAAGCATTCGTCTGCTGAGTAAAGTCAACCCTTAGCCTTTTCATTTCTTCAGGTATAAGATTGGTCACACTTTCAGGAGATTCACTGGAAGGAATTGTACTTGTCTTTGGCTTTTGATCAGTCTCAGCTCTTGGAGGATGCAAGATATCGATCTTCTTTGATGCCCTCCAACATTTGTCCAAATCCTTCACCTTTTGCTTAGCAACTTCCAAGTTTTGAGTCTTGGCCAAGTTTAGATGAAGGAGAAACTCTCTTTGGAATGCATTCATGTAATCATCAAAATGATAATGCCATTGGGTCAGTGAGTCCGAGGGATCCTTTTGAACAACCTTATCAATTCTGTTATGAATTTCTTTAATATCTTCCTTTCCATTCCTCTCTATGTTAATGATAGCATTCAAATAAACACGAGGATCTTTCTTTTCCACCCATTTGTCAAAAAGACTTGCTGCAACTTTTCATAAGTATTAATGCTATTATTAGGTAATCCAGTAAACCCTTTCCCAACCTCACCTTCTCAAACAAATCAAAACACTTAAACCGGACACCAGTATATTTAGCATCCTTTATATGCATATATGATATATAAGCTTTTCAGTGATGCTCGACACTAATATCATTATCTCCATTAAAAGTAGGTAATTTTCTAAGATTTGGCAAACCATGCAGATACCCTTGTATATTTCTAAAATAAAAAAGCACATCCAAATCATCCTCCCAGAGAGTCGCCATTGGGACAATAGGATTGACAAATAAATGGCGAATATCTAAGAAATTTTTGGAGGATAATCGGGCACCTACCTCCCTTACCTGGAGATGATGTCTTCTCTTTTGATAAACCAGTTCAGGCTTAGGAACGAAAATAGTCTTACCTCAGGGGTTCGTCCTTGTGGAGTATGTTATAAATATAAATAAACATTAATTATATATAATATAAATAAAATATAAGAATGAATGTAATATAAATAAAATATATAAATGCAAAATCTTAATAACACAAATAGTTATTAATAAACTATTCTAAAAGGACACATCCTTTCATGGTTGGTCTCCAAAGTGCCTTTACTATTTTTATATATATGGAACTCACTTTGTAATATTTCATCATCATTCATATTCAATATTTATTTTATCTTTCGATATGGAGTTATTTTCTATTGGTTGATTATTCACTTGAGTAATGCTTAGAATATCTGGATATGGATATTACATTGGTATCAGAGCGATCCGGCCCTTGGCCATTATTTTCACTTTGTGTAATTTGGTTTTTAACCATTATCCTAGGGTTTCCCTGAAATTGTGGTCTTTGACCAAGAAGGAAAAAGAGAAGGAGTAAGACAATTTAAAAAGAAAAAGAAAAAAAAAAAAAGATTTATAAAAACCACACGTGGTTTTATAAACAAGTTATATAGACTTTCCTAATGGTTAAGAGCATGAGTGGGCCTAATGGTTAAGAGCATGTGTTTCCTCTTAGGAGGTCACGGGTTCAAATCCAGAGGGGGGTAGTGTATGTACACCTCTATAGACTTTAGCAGTGAAATCGCTGCGCAGAGGAGGGTCCCTTGTCCCACAAACAAGGGGGTCTCATACACCAATTTGGTGTCTTGCTTGGCGGTGACCTTAAAAATAGATTATTATTATTATAATAAAAAAAGTAAAAAGAAGACGAAGAAAAAGAAAAGAGAAAAAAGAAGAACAAAAAACAAAAACAACACATTTTTTATGAAACCATTACACATTAGTTTTATAAAAAATCGTTACATTAATAAAAACAGGTTTTATGATAAACCCAAAAGAATTAAATTATAGAGGGAAGGATCAATCGCATTTTTAGATTGGAAACGATTAAAGTGCTTTACAAGTCTCTTTAAGAAAATATATTATAAGGGTGAGTTCTAAGGCTTAATATTTCTTTCTTATAAAAGTTAATCCCCGAGATTTGAACTTGGGTGGGGAGGGTAACATTCCTTCTTCCCAACCACCCAATCTACACATAATCTAAAAGAAGTCAAAGGAAGAAGTTTTACAAAAAGAACCACTTAGGGTTCTTGCATAGGACATCCATTATTATCGAAGAAAAGATAAGTAGAAGTCACAAATTATGATGATTACATATTTATAAAATGCAGGTGCAATTACAACCAGTGTTGGGCGAGTTAGAGCATTATAAAGAAACTAATCATTATCTACAATTTTAAATTAAGAAGCAATTGTTGATGTATTTGTAACTTCGGAATGTATTCACTCGTATATCTTATGTATTGTACCTCGATGTTTATTTCGGGAAGTGTCTGTAATGTATTTAAGTCATGTCATGCCTCGATGTTCCTATCGGGAGATTCAATAATGTAAACAAGTCATGTAAAGTCATTGTGGGTAACCCTTCTATTGATCAAGCGTTAAAGTCCCCACAGTTGTGGGGCACTAGGGTTATTAGACTCTCCTAGAGATGTCAGTTCCAGTAAGTAATTGTTAAGAGAGGCAACATGTTAAAGTGGACATTAAGTGAACGAAAGAATATAAATAGAGAGAGCTTTTCTATTTATCACACACACACTCACTCACTGGGGCGCATGAGTGAGAGAAAAAAAGCTGGGATCAGAGAGAGAGACTACTGCTGTCGGGAGATCATCTTTATGTTTTCAGGTTTTACTTTTGGTGCTGATTCTATCTCTAAGGAAGTTGCGGGGTTTTCTCCTTTATGCTTTCCCCGAGAAAAATATTTGTGTCTATTGTCTCTCGTGTTTGATTGCTGTGCTTGTTATTCTCTCAGTGAAAGATCCTAATATAATGCTAGCTTGAATGATAAGATTCTAACATGGTATCAGAGCTAACCTGAGAAGAAGACATTGTGCAATTGAAGAAGCTAGGGATTCTTACTTTTTGGGTCTCCACAATCCATCAGCAAAAGTATGCTAGGCTGACTCTCCATTGAAGGGCGCATCTTTCTGTCAAAGCGGAATTTGATTCCGGACATTTTGATTTTTTGCTGCAGGAAATTAGGGCTTCTTACATGAGGAATTTTTGAGTGAGCCTGGCATAGGATTGCTCTCCTCATCAAAATCGAAGTTTAGAGACCTAGGTCGAGATTTTTGGTTGGGTATAACTTTGGAAAAGTCAAACCCTAATTTGACCCCGGGCCGGAAAAACCCTAAAATACTAAAACTGATAAGTTTTGGTACATTCGCTATATCTCGGGATTGGAGAAGGCTCAGGAGCTGAAACTTTCACCGGCCGAAGTTAACATCCTGATTTACATTGTCTCCAAAATTCAGCCTCAGATTCGCTATATTCTAGGAGATATGATCCCTCAAAGTTAGGGTTCCAGCCTCTTCCAAGATTCATCCCTAAACAGGACACCTGGGGAGAATTGATATATCTCGGGCTACAAAGGTCCAAATGAAATTTTTGAAGATGTTCCAGAAAGGGCACGGACTGTACTTTCTGTGGTCCAAGTTTCAGACCCAGAAGATGAAACAGTGACACATGGTAGTCCATACAACTTTGCTATGCTGAACAGTCCTGAAACATGTCACCTTGGGCAAATGTTCATAAGTCCCAATTGGTGAAACCAATTCTGATGAAACCTGTGGTGTTGGAACAGGGACAGGCAAGGCTACCTTAGTGCGAAGTTGTAGACACAGATGAGCAGTAATTTTGGAGATACTGCAAAAACAGTATCAGACATTTCTGCAGAAAAAATTGGTAAACTAGGGCTTCTTGTTCCGGGAGCTTCCCTCCACTGTTTTTAGAAAAGTAGTACATTGGACAACTCAACTTGAAGAGGTCTATCTTTCTATCCAATCAGATCTGAAAGATTCCAAGTTTTTAAAATTAGGGTTTCTCTGACAAACCCTAGATCAGCCAGCTCCGGAACCAGGACGGACACCTCAAATCGGTAAGATCTAATCTTTTGCTATTTTCATTTGAGGTTCTCATTTCCAGTTGATCTATCACATCAGCTTGATGAAAAGCATGGTGAAGGAGACAACTTCCAAGCATGGAAGTATATGATCCCTCTGAAGAAAATGAATTGGACAGCTACATAAGTAGAGAGGTTCCAGTTCTAGAGGGAGATGAGGCTAAAAGCCTTACACCGGAAGAACTTGGTCAAGGCCAAGAAGATCATTGTTGATTCAATCACGGATCACCTTATACCACAAATGTCTTCCCTAAAGACACCGAAAGAGATGTTTGATTCCTTGACCAAGCTATTTGAAGGGAAGAACATAAATCAGAATATGACTTTGAGAAAACAGTTGAAGAATGTGAAGATCCAAAATACAGAGACCATACCGTCATACTTTACAAGGGTCTCTCAAATCAAATAACAACTTGAAGCGGTAGAAGAAGAAGTGGAGAATGCAGAAGTTGTGATAACCACCTTGAATGGCCTCCCAGGATCATGGGATTCATTCATTCAAGGAATGTGTGCCAGAAGGAAGTGATTACTTTTAGAAAGACGCCGGGAAGAGCACACATAAGAAGATGCTCAACTCATAATAAGAGAAAAGAAGATGGGAGCAACTGGAGATAAAGAATTCACGATTCAAAGAAGATACCTCAAGCAATGAGGAATATGAAGAACTCAACTCTTGAAGAACCTCTTATCGATCTTAACATTTGAATAAGAAACGATGCTATTATGAATGAAGAAGATGATGAAGCTGAAGGCTCAAGAAGGAGTCTACCCACAAAACAAATAAAGATAAGTATTCAATTGTCATTTCATGATATTGTTTTGTTATGCATTTGTTTATATTCAGTTAATGCATTATGCATGATAGAATGTTTGCATTAATGACAGTATACTACTAATATGCATGCGATGGGTAAGTAGCTCATGGTGCTATACAACTCTCCATTGCTGCTTATCTAGAATGAAACCTCTTTGCTGACATATTAGATTAGTGCACAATCTCAATGTTGTCCTGGTGGAGATGGAAGGCATCTAGAAATGTTTCCGTGAGATGTGGATGAATGTTGTATTGGCTAAAATAGTTGCATGATCATATATTTATGCATAAGAATTTGCCATTATGAATATGCCTTATGAAATGTTTCTAACCATACAACTAATGCATTTGACTTGTAGGAAAGATTGCGTAAAATCGCCTACAAGCAAAGAAGGATGAGACTTGTTCCGAAGAACAAGTGACGACAGTTCAAGATTAAGAATAATATGACGAATGCAGCGACATCATGAAGAAGTAACCAAGAAGAAAGGGAAGACCAGTTCAAGAAGAATAATGTCTAGGATGCAGTATCGATACGCGAAGGGAAGTTCGTAGTGTAGTAGATGGAAACATCGTGGGATACAAGGCAAGATTTGTAGTACGAGGCTTTTCACGAAAAGATGACATAGACTATGAAGAGACATTTGCAGCCAGTGGGAATTGAGACACATGACAGGAAGAATCATGTGTGCAAATGAAAGAAGGCCTTTTATGAACTCAGAAGACACCCATGGGATAACACATACACGAGGAGCTTGATGAAGATCTTAACCTTTGCTACAGGTTGAAGATGAAAGCCTATAGAGGATGACAAGCTCACAGATGGGTGCGAGAAGAACTTTTGAAAAGGTTCAAGATAGAGGATCTTGGTATCCAGTGATCGTAGATGGATACACAGAATATTAGTAGCAGAGGAAGCTACTTGTCACTCCGGTACAGAATGTTTCAGTGCATAGAGTACGGAAGACATAGGGAGAATGATGCTTCGCTTCAGAGGGAGTGACTGCAGAAGATCTTGAGGTGCGACATGGTACGACAGGATGGACAGATTACTGATGACTCTAAGCTTTATTGAGAGTAAAGTGGATTCCAACCTTTTCTTCAAGGTTGAAGGTGGAAGACCAGTGATTCTCTTGTTATATGTCGATGACTTGTTCCTGACAGAAGTTGCAAGAAGGAGACTTGCTGCCGAGTTCGAGATGAAGGACTTGGATATGATGCACTACTTTCTAGGCATGGAGGTGTGGACAATCGAAATATGCAGTAGAGATCTTGAAGAGGTCCAGGATGATGGACTGCATGACCACACCTATGGCATCGAACCTGAAGCTATTGAGTGTTGCTTCATCAAAGTCGGTTGATGCCATGATGTATCGTCATATGATTTGTTCCTTGATATACCTAACAGATACAAGACCAGATATTTGCTTTGCTGTGAACACATTGAGACATGTTCACCTGATTGTTGCAAAGCATGCAGTGAGGTACCTGAAGGGTACAGTTGACTATGGGCTCAAGTATGAGGCGGATCAAAAGATTAACCTGGAAGGTTATGTTGATTCAAATTGGGCAGGCAGTGCCATCGATAGAAAGAGCACCTCAGGGTGTTGCTTCAGTATAGGATCAGGTGTGATCTCTTGGTTTAGCAGGAAACAGTCTTGCGTGGCACTGAGTACAGCTGAAGCAGAGTATGTCGCAGCCTATTTAACCAGTTGTGAGGCAGTATGGCTGAGGAAGCTACTGTCTGATTTATTTGATCTCCAGTTAGATGCTACTTGTATATATTGCGACAACCAGAGTTGTGTGAAGTTGTCGGAGAACCCGGTGTTCCATGACAAGTCGAAGCATATCGACATCAAATATCACTATATCAGGGATATGGTGCAGAGAGGAGCAGTGAAGCTCTGGTATGTTGCGACGAACGAACAGATATCTGATGTGTTGACTAAGCCATTGGCCAGAGTGAAGTTTGAGTACTTCAGGGAGAAGCTTGGTGTTCTCCAGATCGAGGTTCCCTCCAAGGGGAAGTGATGAGTCCGTGAGCCATTCTGACATGGTGAGAGGATTGGTTCCTTCCATGGTCAGATGTAAGGGTTGACCCATTCTGTCATGGTTAAAGGATTGGTTCCTTCCATGTCAGATATGAGTGCTGAGCCACTCTGATGTGACTGTAGGATTGGTTCCTACATGATCAGATATAAGTGCTGAATGCCATTCTTGGAATGGAGGCACCTGGTCAGTTACAAGGAATACTCAGCTTGGTGTTGAGATGCCATTCTCTGGGAGAATGGAGCATAGTTTTAAAAATCGGAAAAATCGGAACCGGAACCGGCCGGTTCACCGGTTCGGTACCAAACCGGGTCAAACCGGTTGGTAAACTGGATCGGGGACCGGTTAGTTACCGAACCGGCCGGTTGGTAACCAATCCGGTCCAGTTCGGTAACTAACCGGTCCAACCGGCTGAGTTAGAATCTGACCGGTCCGGTTTGGTATGAATCACAATTGTTTTTATTTTTTTGATTTTTTTTAAAGTTTAAAGATTCAAACTATTACTTTGTTTTTTATTTGTTTACTAACCGTTCCCTAACCTAGGTCCTAACCTATCCCACTCCCTAACCTAAGTTTATACAGATCTTAACATTGTTCATCTTCACACATCACTGTATACATGCTTCATCATATTATTATCATCCTACAGTAGTATGCATCATCACAACTTCATACTAAAATTATACCATTGTATTTGCCATTGTATACACACTACTTACTGACCTATGTCATCTTGTTCATCATCCCTCATTTAGCATTGTCAACATCATCATATCTTAGTCAATGCATGTCAAACCTCTGCATATGTCACTCTTCAAGCTTGGGATGTAAATGAGTTTGAACTATGACTGTGCAGTGTGTATGCCCAAGACCCTGAACAAGTCTTTGTATATTTGCAGACTTAACTCCAAACTCGGACTGTGGTTTTTTTTTTGCTATGGAGGATCTCCAAGGTCAACAAGTCTTATCAACTTCCATTCTTGTTTATGTAGAAGGCCTCATACTTAGACTGTTTATACTTCAAGTTCAAACTGTTTGTGAACCACGGGCTTATTGTCTGCTAGCTTGTCCTTTAACCTATGCACTTATGCTGCTGCAAACAAATTATGGCCTCGAACACTGTGCAAAAGGGATCATTGTTGACTGTATAGTACTATGGTTGTTTAATTCCCTAATCAATTTTCACCAAAATTCTAGGCATGAAAGTCTTCAAAACAAACTCACTGCTACCATACAAAAAGGTCTTCCCAAAACTCAGACTCTTATTTTGTCTTCAATGCCTTGGAATCATGGATTATAATCTTGAAAATGTTGTTTTTCTTTAAAATTTAAATATTTGATGTATTTTTTAGCAAACCGATTCATTAAATTCAAATCGGTCGATTTATGACCGATTCATTACTGATTCCGAGTTGACCCTCGATCGATTCCGAGTTCGATTTCGATTTTTAAAACTATGGAATGGAGGCACTTGGTCAGTTACCAGGAATACTCAGTCTGGGACTGAGGGCCATTCTGATGTGACTGTGGGATTTGTTCCTACATGATCAGATATAAGTGCAGAGCCATATAAGTGCAGAGCCATTCTGATGTGACTGTGGGATTGGTTCCTCCATGATCAGATGTAAGTGCAGAGCCGTTTCGACATGTAGGTTGGATTGGTTCCTCGCATGGTCGAATGTAAGTGCTGGGCCTTTCTGACATATATGACTGGATTGGTTCCTTTCATGGCTAGATGTGAGTGCTGGGCCTTTCTGACATAGATGACTGGATTGGTTCCTCTCATGGTCAGATGTAAGTGCTGGGCGTGCCTTTCTCACATGGTGTTGGATGTGTTCCTCTCATGGTCAGATGTAAGTGCTGGGCGGGCCATTCTGACCTAGGGTCAGATATAAGTGTTAAAGAAGACCTACATGGAGGCTAGGCCTACAACCAGCATGAAAAAGGGCTGGCTCTATAGAACTTCCTGTGACGAGAAGAATCATGAGATAGCACCCGTGATGATGATCCAGTGATGATGATCCAGCAGTAATGATCTAGATAGAGTGATGATCTAGATCTAGTGATGATGATCCAGCAGTGATGATCCAGATCAAGTGATGATCCCGATCCAGTGATGATGATCCAACAGTGATGATCCAGATCCAGTGATGATCTAGATCCAGATGAAGATGACTTGAAGATGAAGATGACGAGAACTCAATGATGATCTAGATGATACAGAGAAGAAGACTTGTGCTGATAAATTGTGTCGAGAGAATACCTTCCTAGTTAAGAGGGAGTGTTGATGTATTTGTAACTTAGGAATGTATTCACTCGTATGTCTTATGTATTGTACCCCGATGTTTATTCTGGGAAGTCTCTGTAATGTATTTGAGTCATGCCATGCCCCGATGTTCCTGTTGGGAGATTCAATAATGTAAACAAGTCATGTAAAGTCATTGTGGGTAACCCTTCTATTGATCAAGGGTTAAAGTCCCCACAATTGTGAGGCACTAGGGTTATTAGACTCTCCTAGAGATGTCGGCTCTAGTAAGTAATTGTTAAGTGAGGCCGACATGTTAAAGTGGACATTAAGTGAACGAAAGAATATGAATAGAAAGTGAGCCTTTCTATTTATCACACACACATTCACTCACTGGGGCGCATGAGTAAGAGAAAACAAGCTGGGATCAGAGAGAGAGAGACTACTGTTGTCGGGAGATCATCTTTATGTTTTCGGGTTTTACTTTTGGTGCTGATTCTATCTCTGAGGAAGTTGCGGGGTTTTCTCTTTTATGGTTTCCTTGAGGAAAATCTTTGTGTCTATTGTCTCTTGTGTTTGATTGCTGTGCTTGTTATTCTCTCAGTTAAAGATCTTAATATAATGCTAGTTTGAATGATAAAAATCTAACAACAATAAATCAGTATTATGTTAACAGAGAAGGAAAATCATCGGTTAAAAGAGCGTATTAAGCAATTAACCATGCATATCGAGGAATTAAGGAATGAAAAACATTTTAGTCAGAATCTTCAAGGACAAAATACTGAAAAGTAAATTGTTGAGAGTAAAGTCAAAAGATGCAACGACACTTACAAAACAAAAAGACGTAACATTGTCTTCACCAATATGCTTTGAGGACAAAGCATCTCTCGAGAGGAAAGCAATGGTATAAATATAAATAAACATTAATTATATATAATATAAATAAAATAAAAGAATGGATGCAATATAAATAAAATATATAAATGTAAAATCTTAATAACACATAAATAGTTATTAGTAAACTATTCTAAAAGGACGCTTCCTTTCATGGATGGTCTTCAAAGTGCCTTTACGATTATTATATATATGGAACTCACTTTGTAATATTTCATCATCATTCATATTCAATATTTATTTTGTTTTTTCGATATGGAGTTATTTTCTATTGGTTGATTATTCACTTGAGTAGTCCTTAGAATATTCGGATATGGATAATCGGGCATCTACCTCCCTTACCTAGAGACGATGTCTTCTCTTTTGATAAACCAATTCAAGCTTAGGAACATAAATAGTCTTATCTCAGGGGTTCGTCCTTGTGGAGTACTTCTTTGAGTTGTTTTCTTTAGTGGGATTCGCCAGATAAGACCTAGAAAGTTATTCATTCTTAATCTTATTGAAGTACAAAACAAAGACTTACATCAATTTTCCAAAATGCCTTCTCACAAAACTTGTTGTTTATACTGGGGAAATTTAGTCCTTAACATTAATCTTATCGAAGTACAAAACAAAGAGTTAACTCAATTTTCTGAAATGCTATCTCACAAAATTTGTCGTTTATGCTAGGGAGATTGGGCTTTGACCCAACAATGTGCCCAAACTATTATGCAACAATCTTTAAGTGTCCTCGACAACTACACCAAAAATTGCTATTGCACAATCTAGCATGGCCACCCTTCCGAAAGGTCACGAGGGTCGGTGCTAAGATTCACAACTAATCAAGAGATGCACACACTATCACCACAATGCACTCTCCCCTCTCTTTAGGCCTACTCCTTTTGCCACGCGAGTCTTCCCTAATGAGTATAGAAGTAGCCTTGTGAAACACAATAACAAGAACAACTCTACATCTAACGATAAACCCTCTTATTAGATTAGTAAATCAGTGCCTTTTGGAGTCAATAAGATATTCAATAAAACACACAAGACTAGGAGGTTAGGAGCAATATGATTTGATATTATTCTGACACAAGGATGTATCAATGAACTGGAGTATAAAACCAACAGAAATAACTTGTATGGAATCTTGAATCAAACCCTTGAAATATCCCAAATAGATACCTCTTAGCTCTCACGAACCAATGTTGGACTTGTAGCCTCTTGGAGTAACTTAGGTTGGTAATATTCACTGCAACTTATGGTTGTTGAAGCAACTTCAGATATGCACCTAGCTTTGTAAGATGATGAGTGACTTGATATAACACTTCAGAATCCCCCTAGGGCACCTAGTAAAGTTTGGAGACGGTGTGTAAACCCTTAAAACCTCCTTGGGGTTTATCTTTGGTTAAATATGTGCTTGCAAAAAATATAACAGACCCGTGCTAGGGCTGTAGCAGTCACTAATAGCTGACGTCACACATTTAGGGCTGACGTCCCCCCTTTTTTTCGACTTTTTATGGATTATTCAGCAAGATAAACCGATAAATAAATAACAGCAATAACCTTTTTTGGTTTTTTTTGTAAATAAATTTAATATAATCCAATTACAACAACAAAATATTTTTATTTTATTTTTATTTTTCAAAAATATTTGATTTTTAGTGCTATCTATATATTTGATGTTTTGTATTTTTTCAAATATAATAGATGGAATTTGCAATTTTGAAAAAAGAGAAGATGACATAAATAGGGCACTTGAAAGAAATCAGGGCTACCGTCCTCTCAAAGAATTGACTAAGAAATAATTGATGAATTAGGGAATGACTAAGAAACCCTAGGTTATGTTAGTTCTTAACCTAATTAGGACAAATAAGATGCCAAGGACCAAAACAAGGGAGATCCTTCAAGAGGAATGTCTCACCAACAAGACTAACTTAATATGCATGAAACCCTAGAAAATTCATATCTTGGATACCAAAGTAATGCAAGACAAGAGGTTTAAGTTGTTACCACTTTCAATAGAGAGGAAAGAGAAGAGAGCTAAACCGTATGCCCTTCCTCTTGAAATTAGACAAGAAAGATAGTAAAGAAGCCTCAAACACCAAGAAATATTTTTGAAATCCATATAATTGCCAAGAAAGAGAGGTGTGCACCACTTAGATTCTCATGTACACAAGCAAGAATAAAATTTCAGTGATATTTGATCCCATGATCTTAGTTACAAATGAGAGGAGGGCGCCATATTTATAGCCTAAAAGTCTTAATTTATTTTTCCTCTAGGTTGACCAACCTAATTTGAGTTTAAAATGTCTTTTTAGAGTTTATAACCCACAATCTGGGGACTAAACCTCATAAAACAGAAAATCATGATAAAAAATGGTGATAGCTTCAACAATATGAAAAGTTGAACTTGGAAGGAGGATGTCATGCCCCATCTAACCCCAACAAAGTGTCTCTTTGCCCCAAAGAATCCATCTGTGCCTATCCATGGCCTCATACAAGTAGCCCATTGTAGGCTTGTCTCCATCAACCAACCGGAGAACCTTTACCAAAGATTCACTAATGGAATACGCCTCCTCCACACCTACCCAAATACTCTCCTAGTATGAGACTAGCCTTCATATGGCTTTCCCCTCCGGTTTAGTGCTAAGTGACAATGCACGCCACTCATCTGAAAGGAATATTCTCTTCACCTCCCACATACAAGCCAAGAGAAATTGAAGTGAAATGAAGCTAGTGCCAAAACATGTGATTGTTTGACCCACCAACTACCTGCTATTTGTGAATTGTCGCATCAAGTTGAGCATAGATGTATGATTATATATAAATTTTGTGATGCTCTTAGCCAATTCAACAATATCTTTGATATAAGCAATTTTGCCCATATACTCTAAAATCAAATCAATGCAATGCACGGTAGATGAAGTACAAAATAAGGTCAAATACCTCAGGATAAGCAACCTGCGAGCAACCATAAAATTAGCAACATTATTTGTTATGACTTGGACAATGTTTTGCAGACCCATCTTTTGGATGAACCCATCCTACAAATCAAATAATATTGTTGCATCTTTATTATGTGCAGATGCATCAACATATTTAATAAACATTATCCCCTTGGGACAACAAACCAAGAAAACAAGAAGGGTCTTGCCCTTTTGATAAGAAATTAAGAAGGATCAATCGAACCATCTGACAAAAGAGTACATCCTGTGAGTTCCCATGACTCATTAAACTACTCTAATCTCTAAGTGCAATCAACCTTTTCATTTTGAAGGATAGGTCCTCTCAACTCTTCATAGGTAGAGGCCTTGTACCCTGAGCCAACAATACCAACAACATCAAACATAGGTTGGCAGAAGGGGTTTTTATTGGCAATGTTGAAACTTGAAAGGAATGTCACTTCATAAAAAACATCCCCACCCATAAGCTTGTCTGCTTCTTGCTTCTCCTTTTTTTAATCATTGACTTGATAGATGTTGTGCACCAATTGTGGTTTTGGGAACAAAGAAAGTTGAGGGTATTGAGGGCATTACAAAGTTGGAAGGTGCAGCCGAGATAAAACTCTCACTTCTAGTTCTACTTCTTGCAACATCAGTTTTCACAGATGCCCCCTCATCTCTCCTTTCCGTATCCTAAATTCATTTGTTGGCAATATGAATAATTTTTGGGGTTGCATCACAAATTCCCACTTCATACTTGGAAATTTGTGCAAGGGGGTGTTACGCAGCATCTATACCCAGCGCACCTTCAGATGTGCCCCAGGGAGAGAGCCATTTTTTTACGTGTTATCGAGCAATGGTGGTCATGGACGGTCCCTTTGGTCCTTCCTTTAGGATTACTATGGCTTAATGGCATTGTTGACTGCCCCTTTTTTGTGGTTTTTAACCCTAGGGTTGGTGTCTGGGGCTCCTAGGGGTTGATCACTGGGTCACATGACCCCACACCTTGCATACTTCCTCTTGGTTTTGGCTTGAGTTACGAGACTTTGATCTCCTTCCACAACCACCTAGACACCCTCCTGGCCTTTCATCCAGTTGTTTCCTTCTCTCCTGTGCCTCCTTCCTCATGAGGACGCCCCCTCCTTCACCACATCGTACATGTTGCTTTGAGGGGTCGTTGAGGGATTTCTCAACATTTCGGGGTTAGGTGGGGCATGGTGCCTCCCCTTCAGCTCACTCTAGGCTTTCGTTCAGAGTGATTTGTTTATTTTAGCAGATTTTAGCACCTAGGGGAAAAATACCCCAGGTAGCCTACTATAAGCCTAAATTTGGCTTATTTTTATTATTATTTTGTTTTAATTTTAAGTTGACATTTTATAATTTCAAATTGACATTTTAAAGGCATTTCGACCTAGATATTTTTTTAAAAAGTGAGTGTGAGATCATATAAATAGATCTCCTCACTTCATTTTTAAGACAAGGCTCACGGGATAAAAACACTGCTATATTCTACCCTTCTTAGGGCTCTTTGGAGAGATGTGCCCCTCTTGAGGAAGGTTGTTTTCTGGGTTTATGACAAGTTCTTGAAGCATCTTGGTTTTTTGCTCTTTCTCAAAGGTGAAGCTATGATTTGTTGGTGAAACATGTGCATAAGGAGGTATCTACATCTTGTCTTGATGTCTCTTTATTGAAAGCTGATGAATGATGTTTGCTTGTAGATGAAATGGTAGCCATTATGTTGCTTCTTGTCTTGGCTAGGTCTTCATCCACTTTTATCACCTTAGAGTAGAAGCAAGTCCTCTTTAGGAGTCTTCTAGAGTTAAAGGTCTTGGCCTTTAGGTTTGTCATCTAACCTAGGTTCTCCTTCTCACTAGGCAAGCCATCCTCCCTAGATGCCCTAGGTTAGGTTGGGTTTTGCTAGGGTTACTCTCCTTTTGTCTTCACATCCTTTTCTTCTCCAAAACCTAGTCTAGGGTTAGTCTTAGGTTAGTTTTAGGTTAGTTTAAACCTAAGTTAGGGTTAGTATTAGGTTTGCTAAACCCTCGCTGCCCTAGGGAAGCCTCCTTAAACCCTAAACTACCCCATTTAACCTCTTTCCGAACCCTTCGCGGCCCTAACCAGACCTATAACCTATCCTCTCTACCCTAACTTTCCCCTTCACTGCCATCTAACGCAGCCCTAACATGCCTCCCTTGCCCTTCCTGAGCCTCGCCTACCCAAAACAGTCCTAAATTCTACGTTCCCTACCCTCGGTCCTCCTCCCACAGGCCTCGCCCTACTTCCTTAAGCCTTCCTCCACCCTTGGCCTGCTACTGCAGCAGCCTTTATCTCCTCCCGTCCCCTTTCCCAAACCTTTTCTTCAACCCTCGGGCCCGCCAAATAGTCTCTAGGCTGCCCTCAGTCCACCTCTCTACCTTACCCTCGGTCACCCTTTCACAACCTCCAGGTCTTCCTTTCCTCTCCGCTTAGGTTAGTCATCTAATAGACATTATCCCCATCCACGTTTAGGGATGCCCCTACAGTGGCATCCCTCCCTATCTAGAGACTGCTGCCCCTTTGTACCAGTCCTCTGTCCCTGTATCCAAGCAAACAAACATTAGTCTATTGGTTACATATTTTCTGGTTTAAAAGTGCATTAAAGGTGGACTGTCAACAATATTATTCGCACACCATGTTTGAAGCGTGATCGTTGTTCACTTGTTGATTGCCACCCTGCTGTACACTCAAAGTTGTTCGTGATTCTTGAATGGTTGCTGTTGGCCTTACCATTAGCCTAGACACTGACATTGGAAGGATTTACATAGTTAATGGCGAATGAATATTTGTAATGATTCTTCCACATTTTGTTGGCTATGTTTTATGATACATTGCATAATCTATGACTGAAACTGGTTATTTGCCTGTCACTGGATGAGGTGCACTACTGAGGTAGATACGTCAATCACACTCATATGATTCATATTCAAACAATATTGGTGTGTTTTCTTCATCCTTGATTGACTCCATTAGGCACTGAACACTAACCTTAAACACATACAAGATATATTTGGTGTCTAAGTGTCTTTTGCAGAGCTACATAGGGCTCCCCCCTAGGAGGTTTCAACTTCCAAAGAAGTTTGGAGAGGTGACTAAGGTGACAGTGGTCACTTTCTCCTCACATGTTTGCCGGTGACTAGCCCTGCTAGTTCACCCGGTAACAGGGGGCATTTCAAATGACTAATTCCCTCTATCATTTCCTTCCCACACAAGTTTCAACTTTCAATTCAATTTTTGTTGATTATGCCCATGTAAGGGATCACCATATACCCACAAAATCCAAGACTTTCAGTATTTTAATTTTTCAAATTTTCAAATAGCAATGACTCAACTTGGAGCAAAGAAAAAATGGAAATTCAAATGCAAATTTAAATTCAAGATTGAACAATGAAGATAGTAGATGGTAAGATGCATTGAAATTTGAAATTTCTATTTCCAAATATAAAAAAAGATAATGCTGCAATTAAACAAAACATATCTAGATTTTACATAAATGGTAGATCTCCTTGCAAATTGGCAAGAAAAGGGACAACTGAAAAAAGATTCCTAAACCTATAAAATATCTACAAAAAAGAAGAAAAACAACAAACAAATGGTTATCCATACTTGCAAATGTGGAATTCACTTATGGGAATCAATCCCCAATCCACAATGAATTTGTGATGGTAGATGGAAATATGGTGCTTCTAGTCCTTAACTCCAAGAGAAATGTTAGAAACCTCTCTTGCTCTCCAAACCCCTCAATTTTTCTATGAAATGAGCAAAAAAACCAAAAAATTGGAGGTTATACACTGGCCATTCTGCAGGTTGGTGATTTTTCTCATTGACTCATGATCTTTTTATCAAAAATCAGGAAAAATTCACGATTTCCCCCCTTGAAATTATCGATTTTTTACATTGTGATTTTTCGCAATGTTTTTCGAAAAATTGCCGATGTTTGCAACACTAACATATATATATATATATCTATATATATCTCCTAACGGTAATATATTAGGTTATACCATAAGTCACTATAATAAATAATATATATATATATATATATATATATATATATATATTGGAACTTGCTATNCTATACATCATAAATTCTGAGTACAGGCGAAATTCATGGCAACAGTTGGCTGTCTGTAACATTCCTATTACCCTTTCGATTGATGAAAAACAAGGAAAATTCAAGCTGCTGTTTACACAGTTATAGAGATTTTTCATCAAACACTTTAAGAACCATTGATATCAGTCAATGGCAATAAGCCAACCACATTATACTTTACTCAAGCACAAATAAACTCATCCTGGGACTGATATACTGTTCAAAAATGCAATTTGCAGCGGAAGAATAAGATATATCAGCAGACTGTAAACATAGTTAACACAGTATTTTTGGTCAAAATAGACCTTGGAAAAACTCCACACTTTGGGGAAAACCAGCAAGAGAGAGTTTTATTATTATTCAGAGCTCAAAGAAGAAAGTATTACAGCAGACTCATACCAGCAAAAATTACATTAACTTATCTTGGAAACTGTGCTTCAGCCCCCTTGAAAACTGTGCATCAACTTTTTCTCAAAGTTTGTGCCATAGTCACAGCAATAAATGCTGTACAAACAGCTCTCAATTTCTGTGCAGAATTCCTGTAGGTGATGACTGGGACTGTAGGGATCCTTCTCCTGCAGAAAAGACTTCAAAACTATGCCAGTCTCATGCCTCGATTCCTGTGCACAGGACTGCTGTACGGCCAACAAGGAATAGTGCTGTACGGTCCTCACAAATCTGTACAGTATGGCATCATTAATGCTGGTACATTTCTTGGAGTGCATGCCCTTGTTCCTTCTCAGAAAAGTGCACTCTTTACTGCTGTAAGGACAGCATTAACTCAGCTGTCATTTCTTGAGGTGTGTGCCACTCATTCCTCCTTGGAATGTGTGCCCCTTTCTCTTTCTTGCTCAGCTCTTCCCTAAAACCACAGTCTTGAACTTAGAGCCACCCAAGAGACTGCTCTCTCTTTGGAATGCGTACCTCTTTTCACTCTTCAAATTTCTCTTGAAAAGATGTGAAAATGAAATCTCAATAGACTCTTCTATTTCCCTCATTAGGGTAACTTACTTGACCTTTCGAATTCCACAACTGAGATCAGATCTTGGGCTCAAGATCTAAGGCTGGGATTTAATCTCATGGTCACTTAAATTTCCTAAGTGAACATGATTTAATCTCATTTTATCTTTTTGAAAAGTCACTTTCACCCAAAATATTTAGAAGTACACTTTATGACTTAAAATCACTTGATAAACATAATAAAGTGCAACTCACTTTTAAATCATTAAGTCATATAAAAAAGGCACTTTAGTAAAATATACATTAATAAAGTCACTTAATGACATTAATGAGACTTCATATCACCTCAGACTCTTGCACCTAGTCACCTGATGCAGGAGTACCTCCGAGCTATAAAATGCTAACATGGATGAGCTGTATAGTGTTCCATGTGACGGTAGTATATAGTACATTCTAATCAGAAGTTCCCCATTCCTCCAATTATCACATACTTATGCTGAGGCTGATCGAACCTGTCCTTTTGTTGATTGCCTAGGTGCTTTCATTATATTCAATATTCTCGAAGATTACCATCAAAACCATTAAAATTCATGCCCAGTAAAAAGGTTTATATTCACAGGCTTTCCTTGTATTTTGAGTCAGATTTGGTTAGTTGTGATCTTTTGGTGATAACATCATTGATTCTGAGAAGTAACATAATTTTAGCAAATTTTCATTAAAAATAATGAATATACAGTCAAAGTTAAGTGCTATATTAATTGGAAATGACATACTTAATATTTAACTGAAACTGATGGGTGTTTTTGAATGAATTTGTTTGCCATCCATTCAAATTTAATGAATTTTAATTTTTGAACTTGACAGTTAAAAGCAGTGTTCCACGGGGACGCGCTTCCCAAGGTCGGGGGCACGCCCCCTACGCTTCCCACGCCCCGGGGGCTGGGGGGCTCCATGGGAAACGTTTCCCAGCGCCCCCCTTTCTGCAATACTTGGGGAAACGCGGGTCTAGGAGTTTCCCGGATTGGGGGGCTCCCACACGCGCCCTCCTGAAAATGGACGGCTCCGACAGGCCCCCACTGCCCTCAACTTTTTAAATTTTTTTACATAAAAAAGAAATGGTTCATCATAAATTTTAGGCTTTTACACTAAATGGTCATTTTAAAACGAAATAGAAACAAATAAAAAGAAATAAACATCAATATGATATGCTTGACTATAATGATTACATTAAATTACACTAAAGTCTTCGGGAACATAAGCATGCTAGTATGCAAATGGTGATGGGATGAGGAATTGATATGTTTATATGTTGGGTTCATATTTTAATTATTTTTCTTTTTTCTTTTTTATAATTTTAGAGACCGACCCCCCTATGTTAGGGACCCTGACGCCTCCCCGTCCCTCGTCCCCGAAAATACCCCAAAATTTTGGGGTGTCTCTACACGTCCCCAATGTGCGTTTCCCCGCTCCCACGCCCCCCCGTCCCGGAAACTTGGTGGAACACTGGTTAAAAGTATCTTAACATGGTGACTTAGGGTGCAGGGTGTCTTTGTAAATCAATAGAATTGCCACCTCTCTCCAACTCAGGGATATTGTAATAAACTAAAGTTAGTGTAGTTTGTGCTCCTTGAAACTCAATAGAACAACCTCCAATAACAACAAAACAGCATCGGGTACAGAGTAACCTTTTTCCAAATCAATGTAGAATGACCTCCATCTGGCAATGGAGTCTCACCATATTCAAGCCTCTCTCTATTTGGTCTCATCTTAGGCTCTATTGGAACAACAATACCTTGTCCAATCTTTCCAAGTCCCCCCTTTGTATATTCCATATGGCACAACAATTGATACCTGATAACTCTAGTATGTTTTTCAAATTTAGGAGAAACTAGTTCATTATTAGCCAGCAAAGCATGAGAAGAAGGCACCATCGATATCTCCCTTCTTGCAAACATCATCACTACTAGCAATATCATCTGAAGTATCATCATAAACATCTTGAGAAGCACCATCATTAATAACTTGAGAAAGATATTTAACCTGTTCTTCTAAAGCATCAAGTATCCCTTGCTTATCACAAAAATAATTTATAAGGTCTTAATAGAGATCTTTATTGGCTTTGTGTAGTTCATCCATTTGAGATGTCAAGCTTTCAACATGGTCAAAATACTTCTTAAATGAAAAGATTTCTAACTTAGTGGCACAATCTTTTAAATTACTGTTAGTGCTTCTTAATGCACTGGCATTTTGAATTGAGCCCTGATTGAGGTCACACAAGTCCTTGGTTGTCTTGTTCTTGTCATCCACCGAAGAATGAACAAGTTTGTATTCCATCTTCAATTTTGATACTTTTCAATGGCTCCCAAGGTTTATGAGTGGGGCATGCAAAGTGTGAGGGTCCCCTTGAGAAACTAGTTAAAACGTTAAAATACCTTGGGGAATTGTTGGAAATTTCTCCGGAATGACACTTCAATGCAATTCAGAAATTTCTCCTTCTCTATAGAAGGTTCCTCGGATCTCAACCTAAGAATTTTCTGCCCCAGGACTGCTGTCAAATAAAGTAGAAAACAAAAGCAGAAGTACAATAATTCACTTTCAAACAACCCTAAACTTCCCATCTGTCAAGGAGAAAAAAACACCAACAAATGAGATAAGTTATCAGCCCTTTTAGGGAAACTTATTATTCAATATTCAGATCTGAAAAAGTACTTTCACGTTAGAAATAACCAGTGTTGCAAACATCGGCGCGGCGAAAAAATCGGCAGGGTCCAGGAAATATCGTTTCGGGATATCTCGGCAACACCTCGGCAAACATCGGCAATAAATTGGCAAACTTAAAAAAATACAAAAATATTCAATTTCAGCTTTTAGAAAAAATTGGCAATATCTCGAGATAAATTGGGAAAAAATCGGCAATATATCGGGAAAAGATCACCTCGAAAAAATCGGCAATATCTCGGGATAAATCGGAAAAAAATCGGGCAAAAATTGGCAATATCTCAGGAAAAAATTGCCCCAATTTTTTCGGCAATTTTTTGAGAAAAAATCGTCAAGCTGAAAAACTTGCGATTTCTTGGACATCGACGATTTCTCGGCCGATGTTGGTAACACTGGAAATAACAACAGTAAAATCAGCCCCTTTATCTTCTTCTTTAGATGTCAAATTACTAACTCCTTGTCCTTTTACTTATGTCCAATCAACAAGATGAAAAATAGATGTAAATAGCAAAATATGAAGAACACTTGTAGTTGAAAATCCAATCTAAAATTAACACAAGATATGTATGGCTGGAATCTTCATATATAGACTCAAGGCTACAAAATCTAACCATGCAAAATGCCCTAGCTAGGATAAATCATCAAACCCTAGCTCCACCAAGAAAAACAAATGTAAGAATCCCTTCGACACTCTCTCCAAGGCAAGACACCCTCCTCTTGTCATATTTTTAACTAGTCCACCATAGGGGTTTGTCCTAAAATCCTAATCTTCGATCTTCAAGGGTAAAACCCTAACCCTCGAACTCCAAGATGCTCTAAGAAACTCGAAAGAGACCAAGAAACCCTAGTGCCTAAGAGAAAGTAAAAGAACGCAAGTGAAGACCTAAAGAGAGAGAGGACAAGTGCGCTCCTCTTCTAGGTCACATCTCTACTTGGGAGTGAGAAAGAAGAACACACAAGTCATATATGAATGAAAGGCTCTCTCCTTCCTTTATTCATATGAGAGGTAAGGGAGACCAACAATACTTTGTGGGCACAAGCTTGTGAAATTTTCAGCTTACCAGATCCCGATTGCAATTTTGATCTTTATATTATGCCAATAATTATTTTAACCTAGAAAATTTAAATTATTGAAAAGATAAATGGAAACATACTAATAAGCAACAATACACAGAGAAAACCAAACACAAGAAGTACCTTGGAAACCCCAATAGGGAAAACAAACAATAGATTTGTCTTCTATTGTAGATTTGTTAATCAACACTTGCAACTTTAATTTTTGGATATGACAGACCGTTTCTTAGACTCCTAACTCATTGTTCCCAAACCCTCAATAGAAAAGACAACCCCCAACAAGAGATATGAGTCACTCTTGTCATTGTTGTATCTATACAACTTTCCATAGAATCTATTATAACATTCACTGTATGTCAATACCATGGGACACCTAGTACCACGAGACACATAATACCATGGACCCTCCAATACCATTGACCATAAAGTATTACAAAAGACACTTTTACAAGACTTTCTAGAGAGTTTCTCTCAGACCATTCTATGTTGCTAGTCACCCCTAACGTAGAAGTTCTTGTCGAGCTACTAAAAACTAACACTCCTTAGCGAGGGAGTTACTTTTGGAGACACTGCCTCCATGATCAACCTGGTTCTTTGCTGCTGCAACTACTCCATTTGAATTGTAAAAACCCACTCCCTCAAAATTGGAAGACCTTGTTGCTACCTCTGTTGGATTCTAATCTGGATCCTTATGCTCCTCCTCCATCAGTGTCATCTCATACCTAGTAGGCCTGCTGAGAAGAGCCTCACGCTTTCTCTTTGACACTGTTCCATGCTCCAAGCTCCCTCTGGAACCAACTGTGGGTTGTCCCAACAACCTATACAATGAACCCTCCTTGATGCCAAGCCTCATTGCTGCATCCTGGGTACCTTCTCCCTTTGAACGTATGAATACTTGTCCATCCTAGAACAATACAATAGACCCCATGTTCTCCAAGATTGATACTGAGAGCAAATTGAACCTCAACACTGGAACATGTAACAATCTTGCCACCTTCAAAGTACCACCTAACTCCAGCTGGAACACAACTGATCCAACCTCCCTTACTTCAAGCTTTGTATGAGTGCCACACCTCTCATAACAATCTAAGTCTAACTTTGAAGCACCAAGGAGCACTAAACTTACTCCTTTCATGTGGTAAGATGCACTACTGTCAATGTACCAACCACTACTGGTCATACAGCTAGTTAGCAGGCAATGAGTGAAAACTCATCCTCAATCTTGGCAGCATCCATCTCTGCTGTTGCAACCACATGCTTCTTCCCTTTTCCATTCTTCTTGTTAGGGTAGTGGCTAGCATACTGTCCAAGCTTGTGGCATGCAAAGCATTTCACCTTACTAGTGTCCTGCTTCTTCTTGCTTCTCTCAGAGATGTCTTCTTTTTCCTCTCGATGACAGCTACAGCTGTCGATCTCATTTGCTTCAACTTGCATTCAGTCCATCACTCTATTGCGTTTGAGCTTCTCAACTCCCATCTCTTCGTCAGCACGGCTTGTTGCCACACGAGCCAACATAGATACCTCATGCTCAAGTTTTTCACGCAGCTGGCGACTTTTACTGTTGGCTGCCAACCTATCATGACGATGACTCCTTGCAGCTATTTGATGCTCCTCCTTGCACTGCTGTAGACTGCTGCTATCCTAGCGCCCTAACGCCTTCTGCAGCTCGAGCTTTGATGCAGCCTTTTTTAATGTCCTCTTGTTGGTGGATCTTCGTGGCTCAATCTGTTGGCAACTGCTGCTGCTCCAGGATCTATTCACTATCCGGGCATCACATGCGCCTAATCCAAATAACGACAGTTACTAACCTCGGCTTTCCTAACGGCTTTAACCCTCACGCTCGAGATCGTCCACCATGTCGACTCCCTTGATGCACATCCTCTCCACCGCATCGCCGATCCTCTACGTTTTTGTTGCGACTACCCGCTTCCATGCTCAACTGATTGGTGCAGAAATTCTCGTCTGCAGCTCCTCCCGCATGCATGTATCTTCGATATTCTTCATGGATTCCACATATTTGCCACAAAACCCATTGATTTGTCCGCCTCTGCAGCGCCACATTGTTTCGTGACCTCTTTACTACTCTGGGCCCCAACTCTCACGTGCCTTGGCTATGTTGCGATTGCTCTATTGTCGACTTGATGGTCCTTGCACTGGCCACTTCTTCCTCCATTAGATGCAGCATCTGCCACCCTCTTATCAATCCCCATGATCGGTTGTCGTTGCTCCCAATCAATTGGTCGATCCACAACTATCCACTGCCTTTGCTTCCTATTGGCGGTAACGCTACACCTTTGCATTTTTGTCGACTCCTACTGGCACTGTCTACTCAATTGCTATGACTTAGAGCTTGTAGAAGATCCATACGATGTACATCAAAGGCCGCACAACCTGTGTCGTGGTTGTACAATACTCAATTTTTTTATAATGTCTTGTGCTGGGTGTCTCCAACCCGCTTTGATACCATTGGAAATTTTCAACTTTTCAGATTTTGGTTGCAATTTCGATCTTTTATATTTTGCCAGTAATTATTTTAACTTGAAGAATTTAAATTACAAAAAGATAAATGGGAACACACTGATAAGCAACAATACCCATAGAACACTGAACACAAGTACCCTGGAAACCCTAATGGGGAAAACCAACAAGATATTTGTCTTTTATTGTAGATTTGTTAATCAACACTTACAGCTTCAGTTTCCAGATATGACATAGCGGATCTTAGACTCTTGACTCTCATTGTGTCCAAACCCTCGGCAGAAAAGACAAATCCCAACAAAAGATATGACTCACTCCTATCACTCACAAGAGCTATGACTCGCTCCTGTCACTGTTGTATCTATGTAACTCTTTGTAGACTCTTTTATAACATTCACTTTATGCCAATACCATGGGCAATACCATGGGATACCTAGTATCACAAGACACATAATACCATGGACCCTCCAATATGTTTGACCATAAAGTATTACAAAAGACACTTTTACAACACTGGCTAGAGAGTTTCTCTTAGCCCCTTCTATTTTGCTAGACACCCCCAACATAGAAGTACTTTTCGAGCTACTAAAAACTAACAAAGCTTTTAGAAGCAACAACCTACATGAACCCTTTAGGGCCACACATGTGAGATATCCACTCTAGTGTGCAAGTGCCATGCTTCGATGATGATATAAAAGCACAATAAGGACTACAACGTGATGTAGCTACACAAGGCAAGTGCACTCCACTCCAAAGCCTCTATGGTCTCCATCTATTCTTCAAAGCAAAGAACTCCATTGGGTTAACTACCTTATGCAAGAACATTGTCAAAGCCCTAGTCATACTCGAGCCATCTACAATCTCCAAACATGAACCCAAGCTACCACATGTCATTTAGGGCTTGAAGCTCTCCTCCATGATGCACAATACTCCTTATCCCCTGTAGGGTGTTCTACTAGCAAGTGAATCCTCCATGTGGTTATCACGAGGTCTGTCCACCATCTAGTTGAGGTATCTCCATTGCCTAAGGGAAGATCACTGAGCCAACAATCCACTGAGGTTAAGCATCCATTGGGCTTGTTATCTCAAATGGACATATTCACCATGGACCATCTCTCATGCTACAATCCATCTTAGAGCATTTAGGGGCTGAACATACACCATGTACCCAAAATCTCTTGGAAACCCCCAAACATGGTGTAAATACTTTTAGAGTAACCTAAAAATCTAACACTCCCTCTTTATGAGGAAAGTGTTTACATGAACACCTGTTGACTCCCTCTGCAACTCTATCTGCAAATCATCACTTGTTGCGGCCTTGAATCAACTGTCATCTGCAACAAGAGTATCAACTATGCTATCAAAGCATCTCGATTCTCCAGTGAGTAATGACCATCTGTGAATGTATAGGAATATCGCCTTGAGTAAGAACCCACTGCCAACCTTGATCATTCTTAGCATCATGGGTCACCATCAAAGAACATCACATCGTAAACTCTCTTGGACATCATGCATAGACAATCACATCTTCGTACAAGATCAATTTGATCTTGGAAGGAAAATCTCATTGTGTAGTCATTTAACTATGCAAGTTCGTCATTAACTTGTAATCATGAGAATCTTGCTCATGCACCTTATCTTTTGGAAACTAAATCATTCTTAATTAGGCCAACTCCCTCATCTTGAGAGAATCTTGATGTATGAGTATCATCAAGGGAAACAACCTTTGTCTGAATTCAAAATCCTTGGCTTTGTACTCTATAATACTCTAATCAACTACAACTCTAGAATCAATCTCAACAACATCCTTCATAAAGGCATTACACTTGTTCAATGAATAACTAGAAGGCTCATGAATGAAGTCAATCTCATCATCACACCTCTCCCCTTTCTATACAACTAGAAGTAGCATGGATGGAAAAAATAATACTACATGACTAGCACAACTGGCTCCCACATGCTCTTGATCCATTGAATCGACAATCTCCACATTCTCCTTGATCAGGAGAGGATAATCTTGTGTGCTAAAAGATCTCACAATTAGAGTGCAAGGATTGGAACCTAAGTCGACATTTGCGTCTTGAGAAATAGAAGGTCCTACTAACCTTTCTCTCGAATGTGAGTGTCATTGGATTAGCAAGTGAACTTAAAAGGCCACCCACTCTCACCCCTCTAACCAAAGTCCATGGACTTTGGCTAGACTACAATCACTAATGGTGCATTGTTGTACCTTAAATCTAACTCTCCAATGTATATTTGTCATACAAGAATTAAAAGGAGGGGTTTCCACAAGCTTGGCACAAATAAAATATCACTTAGCTCAAGAACATCATTTGAAGGCATTTGAAATGACATGGAGCCAACTCCTCTCATAAGGTACATGGCATCATCATCAAGCTCCACAATCATGCCTCCCTCTTGCTTTTGAATCTTGTTGAATAGTGACTTTTCATATATCATATATATCGAAGCTCCACTAGCCACATACTAGCTTACATTAGACACAATATTAGTAGATAAAAATGAAGCCATGGAAAAGGTAACAATCTCAAATTGAGAGGTCTTCTCCTCTACTCATGCTATAGTCCCAACTACAACCTGCTTTATGCCATTTCCCTTCTTCAATGGAGATTGTCCTACATAATATCCCTCGTGACATCGAAATTACATGACCCTACTCAGGTCCTTCTTTGTAATTGTCCCATCCTTCTTCTTGATTTTTTTCTTTCTACCCTTCTTTGTCTTCTCAATGAGACCAATAACATCTAGTTCTACTTTTGGAGCTGGACAAGACTTCAATTTGATTTCCTCCTAGACAAGATCTACCCAAAGCTTTGGGAAATCTGGTATATTTTCTACTGCACAAATACGTTGAACAAAAGGCACCCAGTGAGGAGCAAGCCCTTTAAGGTCTAAGGATACTAGCTCATGATCCTCAACCTTAGTTCCAAGGGTGGCCAATATCCTTCAATTCATTTATCTATGTCAAAAGGCTCGCCATAGTATTTGTCTTTCACGTACGAACTGTTAAGAGTGGGTTTCATAAGAGCATCTATCGAGAAGCACACGAATTTTGGAAAGAACTTGACAAAAACTTTTAACATGCTCTTACTTGACTTCCTATCAATAATGTGTGAGATGAAGTGATCCTTCAGAGAATCAAGAATGATTCTCTTCACCTTAGCTTCCTTCTTTTGATGTGTGACCAACTGTGTTGGATCAGTAGGTTTTGGAATGTCCTTCTCAACATGCTCCCAAAGATCAACTTCTTCCACAAGGATGTGAAGCTTAAGCTTCTATGGAACAAAGTTTGAAGCATTAGGGGAATTTTGAGGTAAAAGATTGGTCTCAAAACAAAAATTGTACTATCAAAATCAACTTTACAAGAACCAATTAAATTCTAGAGAATGACATCATCCCTTATGGTTGAGGTGGCATTGCTGGAGTTAAAATTGCTTACTTGTCAAATTATAAATGGTGAATTCAAATCCATACTTAACCATGCTCATAATGAAAAGGAAGAACTTTACCATGCTATAAAGGTACTGATCAATTATTTTTAACTATAATATATATAGATAATACTCTTGAAGAACTTTGACTTCAAAGTACTTTCACTTTTCAATATAAAACTATATTTCTAATAAAAAACTAAATTTGAATTCAAAAAGGAATCATGCCTCGTCCTTTCCGAATCCTTTAATGTTAATATTACAATATTATATTATTATAACGTGACTGTTACAATATAATATAAGATAGATACACATTATACACGTTTACGTTTTTTATGTCATATCACGAAACTTATGAGTGCCATTTTGATTAAAATTATATTACAATAAATATTATACACGACTAATAAGGTAATGTTATAATATATTAATCTTCAATATGTACATGTGTGCGAATGAAGTTATGATAAAGTGTTATTATAATTATAATATTAGTTTTCACTAAATATAAATTTATCATTTTAGACTATAATAAATATAAGACATTTGATATTAGATTTAATTAATCAATATAATATTTTTTAATTCAATATATTAATATATTTATGTAAATTACTTTATAAAAGGATAATTAAAAATCTATTTACAGAAGTTTAATTTAGATTTATAATTCAAAATTAAAACATTATTTTTATTTTATTTTATGATTAATTTATTTTATTCCATTTATGTATTCAAAAGTACTAATTTTTAGTTATATCAATGATGTTTTTTTATTAATTTTATTTGTACACATCTTTTCACTTTAACTTAACCATAGTTACATGAATTGTAGTGCAAAATGTGAGTTGTAAATATACCTTCCCTACAAAATGACAAACTCACAATATTTCATTATATCTCTTAGGAGACCCAATTCAGACCTTAAAATTCCCCTAATGCTTTGTCCAAACAAGTACATGTGAATACCTATGGAGAGAGAGGACAAGTGCATTCAATTTCTAGGGCACATCTCTACTCAAGAGAAAAGAAAAATGAACAGTGATATATGAATGGAAGACTCTCTCCTTCTTCTATTTATATGAGAGGTAAGGGAGGTCAACAACACTGTCTGGGTGACACAAGCCCTTACAAGCAACCTACATGAGCCCTTGTATGCCCTTAGAAGTGAAACATATACTCAAGAGTACAAGCATCATGCTCCAATGATGATGTCGTGCACAATAAAGACTCCAAGGTGATGTAGCTACACAAGACAAGTCCACGCCATTCCATCCCAACCCTCTACAAACTTCATCTATCCTACAAAGCAAAGTATTCCACTGGCTCAGTCATCCCTTGCCAGAACATGATCGAAGCCCCAGGCTCCCTGAGCCATCTACAATCCTCTGAATATGAATACACACTGCCACATGCCATCTAGAGATCGAATCCCTCCTCCATGATGCACATTACTCCACACCCCCTGTAGGGTGTTCTCCCGCCAAGTGAATCCTACACATGGCCATCATGAAGTGCATCCAACATCTAGGAAAAAGATCTCCAATGCCCAAGGGAAGAATATTGATCCAGCAACCAACTGAGGTCAAGCGTACACTAAGCAAGCTATCTCAAGTGTGCATATCCATCATGGACCATCTCTCATTCTATAGTCCATCTTGGACCATCTAGGGGTTGAACATGCACCATTTGCCCCAAATCTCATGAAACACCCTCAAAGATGGTGTAAATATTTTTGGAGTAACTTGAAAATCTAACAGAAATAAACCAACGTGCACTCTTAAGCAAATTACCAAGTTATAAACAAAGTCTAATGTGAAAATTCATTACCACCACGAGGTTCTTTTTTTTAATTTTTGGAACTTCCTTCCAGACTCCAGATGTGTCGAAAGTCACCGTGTTCAGTGTTTTTTTCCCTTGAAAATTGAAATTCGGCAATTTTCTGAGACAGGTGAATCAAATCGTTTAAATTCGGCGATTTTTTTATACACTGGCAAAAAAAAACCTTCAAAAATCAATTTTTCCCTCTTTTCTAAGCCCGCGTGTAAAATCGATTTTTCCCTACGTACACTGTCTACGCGCGAAACCTCTGTCTACTGGAGCGGCTGATTCTCGATGATCGTATTCATAAGTATAGTTGAAGAATTGGTCTTACTATGTGCGTGAATCCTAGGTGCCTGAAGCTGGATGCTTGCCTTTGAACTGCCTGATTCCGAACCGATATCCAATAATCGCGTCGTTCCGTTAGTCATTAATGACATACAAATCGATTACCGGATTTCCATATTCGTTCTTCCTTATTGTCGTCTTTCTTAAAGCGTTTCAAGATGAAAAAAAATGTTAACGGGAATGGAACCTAGCTATAGAAGGAAGAGCCACGATATTTAAAAATTTAATCGTTTTTGTTCTTTCTTAAAGCGTTTCAAGATGAAAAAAAATGTTAACGGGAATGGAACCTAGCCATAGAAGGAAGAGCCACGATATTTAAAAATTTAATAGTTTTTGTTTTAAATGTACATTTTCAAATGTGAAACTTTGTTTTTTTAAAATAAATCACATTTTATTGAACATTATATAAATGAAAATAAATTATATAATATTTGTATAAAAGAAAATAAATTATATAGCGGGTAAATAATTCAATATATCATTATTATATTAACTATTTATATATAAAATGAAAAAAAATTAATTTCTAAAATTTGTAGTTACTCGAACTTAATGCCGAATTTTATCGGCTTATTTTTCTTTGCCGATTTTTTGTCGAATTTTAAGGTCTCCGAATTCGAACACGAACTCGAACAAGGTGACTTAGGATGTGTCAAAGTATCTAATATTCTCTGAATATTGCCAAGATATAACAAAATCACAATTATAAAATAAAATAATGGCTGCAAGAATTGAACTGTGGCATCTCCACTAACAGCTTTAAGTATTATAGTAAAATATCAGAGATTGTGTTCACACATGTTCTGTAGATACGAGGCTCTGTTCAAAGAGGTTGCCTCTCAAATTAATTGAGCCCAAAACCTGACTGCAATTCGGCACAGCTTGGGTCTGACAAACTTTACTGGTGGCAGTCCTTGGCTTCTCTTCAGGTCTATTCAAAATGACGACTTCCTTTAATCTGGGAGAATTTCTCTTCAATTCACGAGTCTTCATACATGTGGACGATTGCTCTTCTTTTCCCTTCAGTGGTTGACACAGGCATGATCTATACTTCTCTGCACACTCGTCAAAGCTTCCAAGCACATTGTGCTTAATTTGGTTACAATAGATCATATGAAGACAAATCTGCACTCGAATGAATCCTACACTCTCAACAAGATAAGTCACCCTAGGGCACACAATCTGTTCAACAGTATAATGTCACACAACTTCATCAACCATCAACATCTGGCAGGTCATAAAGGTGCTGTGTGTGGTTGGTCAATGTCAGTTGACGGAGTAAGACACCATTCAGTGGATCACTGTTGTTATGCCTTACAAGTACAACATGCACGACCAAGGTGCCTCTCTGTTGTTAGTCCTCCTTTGTGACTATCCTCAGCTGGCAGTTACTCTCTTTTATCATGTGATGATGGTTCTCTTTTCACAATAGTGGCTACAGTGGGGCGGTGACTTCTTATGAACCCATGACAAGTGCTTATCAGGCAGTGATGGGCAACTGCTATTTGATTCCCATCATCCCCATGACTGGAACTAATCTCCTTTTGGTGGCTATGTCCCTTCAGGTTCTTTACGAGTGGGCTTCCATGATTTCTCATTGACAGTCGATCACTAAATTCACTTTACAATTCCAGACAGAAATCCAATCAATTTTTTTACCATATTGCAATAAACCAATGCTTATTCAGCAAACAACCACGACAAACTACTCTGGAAAAGCATGTCACAAACTGATGGTAAAGATGGTACAGGTGGCATCTCATTCTCCTGGGCTCCACTTTGTAATGGAGATTCCTCATTTTTAAAAAAAAATCATGATCCCATTTGGTATCTCCTCTATTCACCCGTGAGTCTTGGCCTGAACAAATCATGGCTTAGTCACTAGTCCAAAGAGCATCAATGCGAAAAAATTTCTGCAAAAAATACACTGTAGCTACATCACAGCCACAGGTCTTTTGTTTTATAACTTTTATTCCTCTCCAAACCTAGTAGCTCTGATACCATGTTAGGATTTCAAGATGAGCTGATGGTAACTGAGTAGAACAGCGGTGTTCAGAAATGCCTTCAAAACAATGAAGCACATTTTTGTATGATCTCAAAGAGTACAATGCGTTGTGTGTGCAATGTGTGTGTTTTGCATATTGAATGAGGCTAGAGCCTCGGCAATAAATAGGTTTAGGGTTCACCCCTACGACCCCAAAAGGTGGGGACCGTGATATCCACTAATGTGATTAACCATAAGTGAAGCAGTCCCAAAGGTCCAACAAACACCTCAAAAGTTGGGTTGACATTAAATATTCTTACACCCCAGTAAAATTGGGTGGTTGGTCAGGCCTCTTGGTATAGATAAAAATGCATTATTATTGTCAAAATTTGCATGTTTAAAAGAGGAATAGCTTTCATATTTCTTTGAGATATAACAACCAGTAGTATGAATCTTTGAGACTTGGGAGTTGATTTATCTAAAAGCACAGGAAACACGATACTACCAAAATTCAGGAAACTGTTGTAGAGTATTGTTATATGAGTATACAATTTTTATTCTGGTTCTTAACATTAACTATAGAGCAGGCTTTCTTTACTTTTAAGTTTTTAGCAAGCCATTGGGTAGAACTCTAAGCAGAGTAAGAAACCTAGATTTTATCAGATTCTGGAATTAGTAGCACAAATGAAATCATTTCTCTCATATTTGATATCTTTTGTCTCATATCGTCATCATATTCCCCCTTATATTTAATCTTCCATTGGGTAATAAGTTGATAAGTTAATAACCATTCCATGATGGTAACTATGCCTTTTTATGGCTGCATCATACAAACCACTTATTATTAATCAATGCTTCCCTTTCTTTCCTTATGCATACTGAACTCCATCATCAGTTCATCCTTTTACTGCAGACATGCTGAGTCAAGAATTCAGGCATTCCATGCATCATCTTATTCAATTCTGCTTGTCCAATTATTAAGTTAGTTGGTTTCAAGTTACTTTCAACACCTAAACCCAAATTTAGACAACAATTTTGAAAATATGACTATTGGTTCCTTGCCTACCTTGCCTAAAATTCCTCTGGCCTCCTTTCCGATTTTTTTATTTGGTAGAGACAAGTTGGATTCTGCCTCGCATTTTTGTCATGTATGCCTCTTTTGGCTTCAGGGTGTAGCATAACCATGAATCAACTGGAGAATGAGGTGAGCAGTCTAATGTATGATCATGCTTTCTCTTGTTATAGTAATGGAACTCTCAATTTTCTAACTTTCATGCCATGTGCAGTTTCTGGAGGATTTTATCAATGGAGGTCAAGTTGAATCGCTTCTTGATTGCATTCGGTTGACTGCTGGACCATTACATGCTCTTGGTGGTGCTATTAGGCCTGCTAGAATGGTTGGTACTGCTTCAACTAACATTGCTCTAGTACCATCAGGATTTTCAACAGCTGCCAAGACAAATGTCTTCATGGTGTCTCAAGGATTGGCTCAAAGCACAGCATCCTCATCTGTTTCTCAAGTGACAGGGGGGATATCTGGGGGACCACCCACAGGTGGGGCTAGTGGCAATCTGAACATACAGAATGGATCCGTTGTATCAAGTGCAGGTAGAGGAGGTCCAGGCATAGTGCCGAGCTCTCTGTTGCCTACTGATGTTTCAGTTGTGTTGCGAAGTCCCTATTGGATTCGCATCATTTATCGCAAGAATTTTGCAGTTGATATGCGCTGCTTTGCTGGTGACCAAGTATGGCTGCAGCCTGCCACACCACCCAAGGGTGGTCCTACCATAGGGGGTTCAATGCCGTGTCCACAATTTCGGCCATTTATTATGGAGCATGTTGCCTTGGGATTAAATACTCTGGAAACTTCTCTTAATCCACATTCAGGGGGCCCAGCAACCTCAAATAATACAAATACAAACATTGGGCAGTCTCCTGCTGGCAGTGGAAATCGAGTGGGCACTAGTTCTCCTGGAGTTTCTCGAGCAACAACATTACCTGGAAATCAGAGCACTATTTTAAATAGAGTGACTAATGTAAGCAATGTATTGGGAGCGCACAATGTGGTGGCACTTAATTCAGGAATGCCTTTGGCTGGGCGTCCTATGGCTCCAGGAACTGGTGTGCCAGTGCATGTCAGAGGAGAGCTGAACACTACATTTATTGGACTTGGAGATGATGGTGGCTATGGAGGTGGGTGGGTCCCTCTTGCTGCTCTTAAGAAAGTCCTACGTGGAATTCTGAAGTATCTTGGAGTTCTATGGTTATTTTCCCAGTTACCAGAACTTTTAACAGTCATTCTGCGCTCGATTTTGAAAGAGAATGAAGGATCTCTTCTTAACTTGGACCACGAGCAACCGGCTTTGCGTTTCTTTGTTGGGTAAGTATTGTCTGTGAAATGCTTTGTACTTGCTTCAGCCTACTTATATGTGACTCACTGAACCAATTAAAATAGTTTAGAAGATTGACTTTAATAGAACTTTGATTTCTGACTTACAACTTAGCTAAAAAACTTTTGGTTTAGATAAAGTAGAGCAGTAGATATTATATAGCTGAGGTCTGTGAATTAAAATTATAAATAAAGAACTTCAACTGTTTTCGAGGAAGTTGGTATGTGAATAACCTGAGAAACTACAATAAGTAACAACATTATTGCATGTTACTAGTCAAGAGAGTACTTTCCTCTTGGTATTGATGAGTCTCAAAGGAGCATATTTTGAATTTTCCTTTAGTATTGTTACACACCATTGGAATTTTATTGCTTTGGCTGCTTCATATTGTATAAGTGATCTTTGCTACATAATTTAATTAGAATTTTTATACTCATGCATTTTCTCTTCAGGGGCTATGTCTTCGCTGTAAGTGTGCATCGTGTCCAACTTCTTTTGCAAGTTTTGAGTGTAAAGCGCTTTCACCAGCAACAGCAACAGCAGCAGCAACAGCAACAACAAAACCAAACAAATATCCAAGATGAACTTAGCTCTCATGAAATTGGTGAAATATGTGACTTTTTTAGCAGGCGAGTTGCATCAGAACCGTATGATGCATCTAGAGTTGCGTCCTTTATCACTTTGCTAACACTGCCAATATCAGTTCTTCGGGAATTTTTGAAGCTAATTGCATGGAAGAAGGGGACAGCACAAGGGCAATGTGCTGAGACAGCTCCCTTACAAAGACCCCGTGTTGAATTATGTTTAGAAAGTCACATGGGCTCAAATGCAGATGGATTAGTCCCTCCAGACAATGCAGGTCAGTGTGTTTCAGACAAAGCAACCAGTACTGTGGCAAAGAGCAACATTCATTACGATCGTCCACATAAAGCAGTGGATTTTGGGCTTACTGTCGTCCTTGATCCTGCTTCTATACCTCATGTAAATGCTGCTGGTGGTGCAGCTTGGTTGCCTCATTGTGTTTCGGTAAGATTGAAATATGCTTTTGGTGAAAATCCTCATATGTCTCTCCTAAGCATGGAAGGTAGTCATGGTGGACGTGCCTGCTGGCCTCGTACTGAAGATTGCTGGCCTCGTACTGAGGATTGGGAGCGCTGTAAACAGAGAGTAGCTAAAGCAGTGGAGATTGCTGGAAGTGGAAGTGGAGCAGGTGGGAGTTCAGTGGACATTAGTCAAGGAAGGCTACGAGTTGTGGCTGAAACATTACAACATTCCTTGCAATCTTCTTTGCTTCAGCTTCGAAAGGGTGCAACTGGCAATGCTTCCTCTGTTGGTGGCTTCCCCATTTGAGTTTTAATTATTGTACTATAGCCCTGTTCGTGGCTTCTTAATCGTCAGAATGCACCATTGACTAGCTGTGGAATCTACTACTGTCAGAAAGCTTGACAAAAGGATGAAAAATTGGATAGGATTTTCTCTGGCAGAATACATACCATTAGCCTGCCAATATTGTTACATAATCGATTGTAACTTTTTGTTACATGTAATCTCTCTTATTTATGGCATGGTCTCATTTTTTAGACACAGCTTTGTCTAAATAGTAATTGCAATCTTTTACCAATGAGTGTCAACAATGTGAGTTTTCCTGCCACCTTGTTCCTGTACAGCAAAGCGATTGCAGATTGGGCTGTAGTTTAATTTCATGTAGATTGAACTTGTTGATCCTTCATGTCTCCTGTGTGAATTATACTAGGTCAAGAAATTTTGTAAAGATATCATTGTGGTACAAGTTGAGTATTGTTTGCAATGCGTCAAAGTTTTACCATTCCTTGTTTTTTCATAAACTTCAGTGGATGAATGGCATGCTAAGCCAATTCAGTAACAACGAATACACATGGAAACAAATCAACTATCAGGGCTACGACTGCGAGCAGAGATGTCCGATGCCATAAAAAACGTGATGGACAAATACACTTTTAAAATAAATATGGTAAAAGACATCTGTGAATTAAACTTTGAGCACCATAGAATTTATATCTTCTACGATACAATTGTGTTGATACCAAGCATATTTTGTAAAGAAGCTATGTATTGATTTCTGTAAATGGTAAAATATGCAAGGCATGGGTCTCTAACATTCCTTCTATCTTTCAGTCGAGGCCTTCCGAAATTTGCAGTGTCCTATTTTTTTCTTTTTCATGAAATAATTTGTACAACAGTCTGATGGAACATCTCTGGATTTGGAAGTATTTGATTAGACATATTTTATCTAGTGGCGCTCCAGTTTTAGTTTTAGAAGCCCCCTCCCTCCACTTTCCCCAAGCCCCCCAAAAGGTAAAACAAAGCAGAGAGTACTGATTTCCAAGGATGATGGAGAATGATTATTATTATTATAATTTTTGAAAATGCAACTTATATTCAAACAAACTCTAGAGCTACAAGAGAGACATAAGAGTTACCCAAAGATCTTCTTCTTATGAAAGTTAAGCTAACATATGGCCTTGTTCCCCAAGGGTAAGGTGTCTACGTCCTTTCGGAACAGTACCAATGTCAGCTTTGACTTGGAGTGCGAGATCATCTTTAAACATTTTCTGTTCTACCAACTATATATTTGAATTGTTTCCTTGAGAAGTTGCTATGCATCATCTTTCTCCAAGTCAAACGATAGTAAACAATTGTTATATTTTTATCGCTTAATCAATATGATCTAGGATCTTATCTGAGAGAATAACTAACATGCACAACAATAATCACAAGAGACAAGAGACAAATTTTTCCTCGGGGAAACCATAAAGGAGAAAACCCCGCAACTTACTCGCAAGAGACAAGAGGCAAATTTTTCCTCGGGGAAACCATAAAGGAGAAAACCCCGCAACTTCCTCAGAGATAGAATGAACACCAATAGCAAAAGTAAAACCCAAAAGTACAAAGATGACCTCCGACAGCTATTCTCTCTCTCACTTGTGCGAGCTTCTCCTCTCTCACTCGTGCGCTATTGATGAGTGAGTGTGTGTGTCAAATAGAGAGTCCCACTCTCTATTTAGACCTAATTTCCACTTGACTTCACTAACATGCACAACAATCATCACAAGAGACGAGACAAATTTTTCCTTGTGGAAACCATAAAGGAGAAAACCCCGCAACTTCCTCAAAGATACAATGAGCACCAATAGCAAAAGTAAAACCCAAAAGTACAAAGACGACCTTTGACAACTATTCTCTCTCTCACTTGTGCGAGCTTCTCCTCTCTCACTCATGCGCTATTGATGAGTGAGTGTGTGTGTCAAATAGAGAGTCCCACTCTCTATTTAGACCTAATTTCCACTTGACTTCTTCTCTATAGGGCCGACTTCTAAGAGAGTTTAATAACACCCTAATATAACTCAACTGAGGGGTCTAATGCCCCGACATACAATGGAGGGTTAACCTCAATGAATTTACATGACTTAATTACATTAATGACTCTCTCGATTGGAGGAACAAACATCTCCGTCGGGGTACAATGGAATACAATATGAAATATACAAGTGAATACATTCTGAAGTTACAAATGCATCAACACTCCCTCTTAACTAGGAAGATATTCTCTTGACATAGTTCATCAGCACAAGTCTTCGTCACTGGATCATCATCAAAGCCAGATCATCATCAAAATTGGATCACCATCGTCACTACTGCTGCTATCTCGAGCAAATGGTACTATCTTTCAAATCTACTCGTCATAGGAAGTTCTACAAAGCCAGCCCTTTCTCATGTTGGATGTAGGCCTAGCTTCCATGTAGGTCTTCATCATCTCTGTGAGCAAGCCATCAAGTGTGTACATCCCATGACTTATTATATGCCTCTCGTAAAACTTGCATGATCTCCCAGGACTGATTATATGCCACTGCAAAACTTGAAGGAGCATCCCAAGACTGATTACATGCCTTGCAACACCTGTGTACCCTACTGTTACCTCATCATCTTCAGATCATCTCATCGTCACATTGAGCACAGCCCAAAGACACATAACACAACACTTACATCCATCGGCATGGGAGGACAAGCCTACCACCATCCGAGAAAGGCTCAGCATTTACATCAACGACCATGGGAGGACCAACCTACCACCATGTCGGAAAAGCTCCAGCGCTTACATCAACGACCATGGGAGGACATAGCATGCCACCATGTCGGAAAGGCTCCAACACTTGCATCGACGACCATGGGAGGACCTAGCCTGCCACCATGTCGGAAAGGCTCCAACACTTGCATCGACGACCATGGGAGGACCTAGCCTGCAACCATCTCGGAAAGGGTCATGTGTATCTGCGTCTTCCGGACTCATCACTTCCACTTGGAAGGAACCTCAATCTGAAGAACACTAAGCTTCTCTCTGAAGTATTCAAAGTTGACTCTGGCTAACGACTTGGTCAATACATCGGCTATCTGCTCTTCCATCGCAACATACTGGAGCTTCACTGCTCCTCTATGCACCATATCCTTGATGTAGTGATACTTGATCTCGATATGCTTTTACTTGTCATTGAACACAGAGTTCTCAGACAACTTCACACAACTCTTGTTGTCGCAATATATACAAGTAGCATCCAACTGGAGATCAAACAAATCATACAATAGCTTCCTTAGCCATACTGCCTCAAAACTAGCAGAACAAGCTGCAACATACTTTACTTCGGTTGTACTCAGTGCCATGCAGGTCTCCTTCCTACTAAACCAAGATACCACACCTGATCCCATACTGAAGCAGCACCCTGAAGTGCTCTTCATATCAATGGCATCGCCTGCCCAATCCGAATCCACATAACCTTCCATGTTAATTTCTGATTCGCATCATACTTTAGCCCATAATAAGTTGTACCCTTCAGGTACATTAGAATATGCTTTGCAGCAATCAAGTGAACATGTCTCGGATCTGTCAGGAACTGGCTCAATGTGTTCACAGCAAAACAATTATCTTGTCTCGTATTCGCCAGGTACATCAAGGATCCAACCATCCGACGATACATTGTGGCATCAACAGACTTTGATGAAGCATCACTCAATAACTTCAGGTTCGATGCCATAGGTGTGGCCATGGCCTTGCAGTCCATCATCCCGAACCTCTTAAGGATCTCTACTGCATACTTCCCTTGTCCAAGGGAGATTCCATCTGCACTCAGCCACACTTCCATGCCTAGAAAGTAGTGCATCATACCCAAGTCCTTCATCTTGAACTCGACAACAAGCTTCCTCTTCGTGTCAGCAATCAACCCATCATCACCTGTCACAAATAACTCATCTAGATACATAGAAGTATCACAGGGTTTCCTTCCTCAACCTTGTAGTAAAGGTTGGAATTTGCCTTACTCTTGGTAAAGCCCAAACTAGTCAAGAAGCTGTCAATCTTGTTGTACCACGTCCTGGGTGCCTGTTTTAAACCGTACAAGGCCTTATTCAATTTACACACATGAATGTCCATGTTATGTGTCTCAAATCCGAGTGTCTGCTCCACATACACTTCCTCTTCCACTACAACATTCAAGAACGTTGTCTTGACATCCATCTGGTGTATCTTCCATTTCATCACTGCAGCCAGAGAAAGAACTGTTCTGATGGAAGTGTATCTGGCTACAGGTGCAAACCTTTCCTCATAATCTATCCCTTCCTTTTGGGAGAAGCCATGTGCCACAAATCTCGCCTTGTGTTTCTCTATGCTGCCATCTGCAACATGCTTGATCTTGTAGATCCACTTGGAAGTCACAACAGACTTCCCCTCTAGTCTTGGGACTACATCTCAGATATCATTCTTCATGATCAACAGGTACTCCTTGATCATGTCATCCTTCCATTCTTTCTTTTCTGCCACTTCTTCATAGTTGGAAGGTTCTTTATTAATAATGTCGCACAACAGGGCTACATAACTAGAGTTTGGCCTAGGTCTCTTCCTTTCTTCGTGTATTCCTTCTAGAACGCCATATCTCTCAACATCTAGGATAGCCTCTCGTACCCATGCTGGTTTCCTCTTGTAAGAATTGTTTTCATAGGGTGGATCTACAGGTTCCCGAGGTTCTTCTATTTCTTGATCTTCTTCTGGAGTTGCTTCATTCATTGTTGTATCTCGGATCCTGGGTACTTCTGGCTCTATAATGTCGTCAATAGGTAGTTTTCGGGATTTGTTGTAAACCGAGTCTTCGTTGAATGTTACATCCCTACTAATGTCGATCTTCTTGAAGCCTGGGAAATATATTATGTAAGCCTTTGAGCTTTCACTGTATCCCACAAATATACCCTTCTTTCCCGAAGGATCTAACTTCGTCCTCTTCTCTTTCGGAATGTGTCTGTACACTAGACAACCAAATATTATGAGATGATTGACTTCTGGTTTCTTGTCGGAGAAAGCTTTTTCTGGTGTCCTGTTCTCAAGTACTCTATGCGGAGTATGATTCTGTACATACACAACTTCCCTAGCAACTTCTGCCCATAGATGCATAGGAAGACCCTGATCATGAAGCATTTCCCTTGCTGCTTCCATAATTGTTCTATTCTTCCTTTCTGCTACTCCATTATGTTGTGGATTATATGGAGTGGTCAACTCCCTTTTAATCTTTGACTCTCTGCATAATTCCTTGAATTCTCCGCCATTGTCTGATCGAAAGGTCTTGATTTTATTCTCTGTGGTTCTCGATCAAGGCTTTGAATTCCTTGAATTTACTGAATACTTCATCCTTTCTCTTCAAGAAATATATCCATGTCTTCCTAGAAAAATCGTCAATGAAAGAAACATAATATACATACCCACTTAATGAACTGGATGACATCGGACCACATACGTCGGAGTGGATAATTTCGAAGATTCCTTTTGCCTTGCTCTCACTACTTGGAAATGTCTTCTTTGTGTTCTTTCCCTTTACACATCTTTTGCAAATGCCTTCATGCTTTGCCTAGATTTCTGGAAGACCTACAACAACTTTGTGTGCAAGTGGTAGTGCCCTATAGTGCACATGTGCAAGCCTTCTATGCCAAAGTTCAGTTGGCTCTACTGAGTCATGGACCAAAGCTTGTTCTGGTTGGCCCTTCAATTTGTAAAAACCTCCCTCTTGCTCTCCAATCACTACTGCATCATCTATGGTCTTTCCTTTTGGCCACATAAGAACTTGGCCATCTACAAATGCAACCCTCATGCCTTTGGAATCCAATGTAGATATGGAGAGAAGATTCTTTTTTAGTCTCGGTACAAATAATACATATTTCATCTTCATAGACTTTCCACAGTCTAGCTTATAGGAGGCTTCACCACTTCTTTTTATAGGACACTGGTAGTCATCCAAGTTTCACTTTGTGGGGTGACTCGTGTTTCGATAGGTTCACAAAGAATTCTTTAAATCCCGTCATATGCTTGGAAGCCCCACTGTCTATGAGCCAATCATTGCTTCCATGTGTAATAGTTCCTGTAAAGGAAGAAATCAAAACATACTCTTCACCTCTCGAAGAATCTTCACTTTCTTCTTTGTCTCTTCGTAGGAGGTTTACCATCCTCTGCAGTGTGAGCATGATGTCTTCTTTTGTTGTTCTTCTTCTTGTGGGACCCACCTCTATTTCTAGGACAATCTCTGGAGAAGTGTCCATTCTCATCACATGTATAGCATCTGGCATCAGATAGATCTCTGCTAGATCTTTTAGGATTATCTTTCTGATTCTGGTGATGATGCTTCCCTTTTGTGTGATGATTGCGCTCCTTTTGATTTTTTTGGCATGTGCTGTGAGAGCTTGATCTTCATTTCCCATCTTTTCTTCTCGAGCTACGATTCGAGTTTCTTCTTGTGAGCATTCCTCCCATAGCATACCGAAGGTGGTTAACTTTCTTCTAACACAAATTCCTTAAATGAAGGAGTCCCATGATCTGGGGAGACCATTCAAGGTGGTCATCACAATTTCTCCATTCTCTACTTCTTCTTCCACAACTTCAAGTTGTTCTTTGATTTGAGAGACACTTGTAAAGTATGATTGTATGGTCTTTGCATTCTGGATCTTTACATTCTTCAACTAATTTCGCAAAGTCATCTTTCGATTTATATTCTTTCCTTCAAATATCTTGGTCAAGGATTCAAACCTCTGCATTCCTTATGGGGCAGTGGCAGTGGAAAGGTTTAGACAAGCTTGGACACCAAATCCCATCCATTCTTGGGACCTTGATATATGCATAACACAAGCAAATATAAGATACACACAAAACACAAGAAAGCAGGTATGCACGTATTTAGGAGATCGCCATTGTTGTACATGTGAAATAATTTGTCTTACTATATACAAAGTACAAAATTGTGGAAAGTGATCAAAGCTGGCCAAGTTTTCAATAAAATATATTATAGTGGGTGAGTGATCAATTTAGTTTAAGAGGTAAGGATAATGTATAAAGTAGAAAATACAAATACAAAGCATGTTCACTAGACTAAGTGTCATCAATTCCTCCATGTTGAAAGGAAATCAGCCTTTATTTCTGCTAGAGCTGGGGAAAGAACTACGCGGACCACTTGGGTGCAGTGGACAAAGTGCCTTTGTGTCTCACCAAGTGGTGAGTTGATGACCTTGAGTGGGTATGGTATGCACATCAAGATAAGTATTAAGGAACAATGAAAATGTGGGATTGTGGCCTCCAGATTTGTGACAAGAATGGATTCCTCCAAATGAGGAGGCTATTATAACTTGCACTCATTGACTTTCACCACATCATGAATGCAACATTGAAATCGAAGGTCCAACTTGAAAGCATCGGAATCCATTTGTTTGAGATAGTGTAAGGACCACACTAAATGAGTTTGAGCTTGTAACAGTTGGTTTTTTAAGCACTTATCACCGCTTGGAAAATGTGGAGCAAGTTGATGTCACACATGCAATGCAGCAAGAAATCCTTCCATCTAACTTGTTTCATGAACTTCCCCATAAGCTACCCTACCTCCCTAATAGCTCGTCGTTGCTTGCTCACGTCCCTACCAAATCATCGCTCGATCCCAATTCATCAAAAACTTCCTCGGATCGTAGACCCAGAGTCGTAACCAATCGGAGTCAATGAACCCAGAGCTCTGGCGGCATAGGCAACAACCTGGCTTTATAGTAGTGGATCGATCGAGAGTAGATCCCCAGTTAGTGCCGATTACCACCACCGCTGGCCGATACCCGGGAGATAAGAGAGGAGAGTTGCCACTAGACAATAGATACATGAGAGCACTGCATCAACGATATCTAAAGACAATACATTCATCTTATGGGTCATTTTCTGCATCGACCGAGTCATTTACAAGTTATGGTTCAATAACTGGAACTGCTGGATATGCTAGTGATAGGACTGCTTCTGCTGGTGCTACCGGTGCTTCTGGTTCAAGCCATTTCGGGTAGAAGGACTGTAGGTTTATTGTGCTCCTTGTAATACATGTGTCAAGCTCGTAGGTTTGTTATACTTGGCATGTGTCTGTGGGAGGAATCCTTGAACCTTGTTGTGGAGCTTGGCCAAATTTTGCACAAATGAATAATCTTTATCTTCCTTTTCTCATTGTAGATGGATATGGAAGAACAAGAATAGTTGTAAAGGGGAAGACACTGAAAACCAAAACAAACCTCAAAGGGTGAGTGCCCAATAGAGATAGAGATGGCCCTATTCGTTCTCTTGTTCGTTGATGATACAACTACCTTAGTTTGACCATATGTATAGTGTAAAAAATTGTATACTGTAAAAGCTTACACATAGATTTGCAATCTGGAGTCATTATTAGAAATGAAGTTCAAAGCTAAGCCAAAATGGCTTCATACAAATGGAAAGAAGAGTTTGGCATTGTTAAGGCCACCAATAGTTTTGTTGCAAGGTTTGGAGATTACCATCTTTGGGTCTCTATAGACCACTACAAAGATACACTCATGATTGTGTGGGATGGTACACAAACTGTTCACAAAATTTATGGAGATGCATTCCCAAGCATCAGAGGCCGTTGACAAATGTTGATACAACCCAAGCTCCCCATGTGAAAGTTTTCTTTCATTGTAATGTGAACATGTCCTAGTGTAGTCTTCTACTGGTTTTCACATGGAATGCAAAAATAAGTCATTTTATAGATGAAACAATGTTTTATGCACACAAAAATATACCCCATAAGGTGAAGTTTGATTAGAAGGTAAGTTGGATTTGTTGGGACATGAAACTGATTCAGCTTGTACATGAAACCATATTTGATTCCATGGTATAAAAAGAGACTTTGATTGATCATTGTAGGTCGTTGAAGAAATCTTATGATAAGGGCAAACTATAAGTGAATGGCATACTATGTTGTCCATTTTTCATGAGTTGCACATCTACCAATTAAAGATAACAAGATCTTTGGTAGGAGGTATGCTAAGTAGATTAACAACTTTATTTCAACTACCTTTTTTTTAAAGTGATGACTAAATGCAACTATTGAGTGTAGGAATCCCATTTTCACTGGTTTTTCTCTTACATTGTACTAAGAATTTTAAAATTTAAGGGGTTGATAACTAGTGTGTAAGATAATTTTCTTACCAAACATATAGTGTTAATGGGTTGATTTAGGCATTGGGTGACAAAAATTCCCGTGGAGTGGTTGTTCTCTACATAATAGATTATAAAGGGATGTATATATTCTTTCCCAAAAATAAAGTAACAATAAAGGAGATGGGAGTTGATGAGTAGAAGAGCAATGAGAAGTACTCAAAACAAACAATGGGTTTTTCTCTTTGTACGCTCAAGTTGGAAGGGCAATAGGAAGAAGAAACAAATTTCCTTGTAGAACTTGCACACATTCAAAAAACAAGAACAACTATTCTTTCCATGCAAATCTAACTCATGTCTATGAAAGTCTATGCTCCAAATGATCATTCATCTTTGTAGCAGCACATCAATACTATTTCCAAAGATTCTTTAAAAATTTTGTTTCTAGCTTGCTTTATGGTTTCCATGGATGCTCTTTTGCTTGAGAGAAGGTGGCAAGAAAACTTCAACATGTATCAATTTCATATGTACACATGGAACCAAGGAAACACATGTTGAATGAGAAATGTCTAAGGGTCAAACCCTTGGATTGTGCCCCATCCACATGATAATAGTTACTATCCTTCAATTCCAACACTAAAAATGCTCACTTTCCTTAAGTTACAGAAACTAATAGTGCTTATTAGTATTGGAAATGTGTGCTATTATTGAAGGGGTCAAAACCTTGTACTTGCAAATATACTGATTAAGTGTTTGTTGTTTCCAATGTCCAGTATTAATGTTGGAGACTTTGATGGCCTTTTAATTGTTGCATATGTGACCAAAACTTAATTGGTTCATGTAAGACCAAATTGTGGTATATCAAATGTCCTTTTATGTCTAAGGGCATGAGGTCACTATATGGTTGAAATACATGGTGTAGTGCCACAAAGGGGGGTGGCATGTTTCGAGATAAATTAATGATTCACTTTCATCCACAATGGAAATTATATATACATCTTTCTTTCATGAATTGAGAATTCCCATACTTGTGTCTAATTGAAATCATACATAAAAATAGTGTTGTGCCTTTATAGAGGAGGCTACAATGAGAGAATGAATATCTAATGCAATTATAGGGGTAACACTACAAAGTGTGAAAGGTGAAATATCATCATAAGCTACAATATAGCTTAGGGCTTGGGTTGGCATTGTCATGTTGAATACATTGATTTTTCAAGTAATTGGTTCCCAGTTTAGCCAAGAAAAAGAAATCACCAAAGTCTATGGGCTTCCACTGGATTTAGGTGACTACCTTCACTGAGTACGGTTTTCGTTGTTTCATAAGGTGTTGAAATCAACCACATGAAAGTCCATTTAGTCATACACCTGTAATAAAAATATATATGTTGGATGTGAATCAACCCATCAATGAGGAGACATGTGCCTGATGATACTAATACAACCCTATTTGTGTGAATAAAGGAGTTGATGTTGAACACCAAAGGAAATATTCTATTAGGAACCGACAATGATAGTCCACCATCAAATATGAGGATATCCACCAATGAAGAATCTGGAGATCAAGGTACTAAAATCTCTAGATCAAACTTTTGTATCAAAGGTGTTGGAATCGATAGGAGTTGATGTGATAGAGGAAGAACAATGAGGTAACCCTTTAACCAACATAATTTAAAATATTGTTGATGATTGATCCGAGACTTTGATTTGGCTCAAAGGCACTAACCAAACTTGGGGATGACATTGATTTCCATTGAATTGGCATAGACATGCAAGTGAATTGGGAAAGGAATAAAATGACTATGGGTTGTCTTATATCACAATAGAAATGGGGATGAATCTATTGGTTGAAGTTGACCAATGGGACAATTCGGACAAAAAAGTTAAAATAATGTGAAAACACCACTAGGGTGATTCAATAAAGATGCCTCTATCAAGGGTGACTCAAGGTTGCTTGGTCTGATGAAATAATTATTAGAACTTTCATTCCTTCCCCTTTTATTTTTATCTTTTAATATTGCTTTTGTTGTAATGTTAATTGCATTATAGAGAGAAGATGGGTGCAAATGATTCAAATAGTAGTGTCCCTAAGCACACATGTGAAACTACCTAAGAACATATGTGAATAAGGTGGTCAAATCAATAACCAAAAATGGGTTGCAAAGATTGAACATCCAACATCTGTCTCAAGAAATCATTCCTTGCATGCAGAAGTGTAGCTTTGATATTAGATAGTTGCATGCAAAGGAAAACTACACATAGTAAAATAACATAACAAACATGGATAAAAGGGATTCCTTTTAGGATGTGTCTGGAAATATATGAGAGAAGTCATGATGCTCACTTGATACAATCTAAATCTGCAAAGGCACCTAGTGATGAAATAAAGAAAGATCATAAGGTGAACAAGCAAAATTGAAACTGTGGACTCTACATTTTCATAGATGTTAGTTCAAGCACATAATTTTTTAAGATAAAGGCTACTAAATACTCTTTTAGATGAGTTCCTTCATGATTAATTAGATCTTATTACCTTTTCTTAATACTTTTTTGATGATGAAAGAACCATACCAAAGGGGTTCAAGCTTTCAAGTAACAACTCTTTCACTTTATCTCAAACTAGAACCACACCATATTAACAAAACACACAAGGCTTGAGACTACAATTGTATTGAGTTTTCGTTCATTTCTTTTTGGCCTTGATTGTTGTGACAAGATCATGATGTTGTTCATTAAGTTGTTTGAGTTCAATAAGACATTCCTCTAAAGTAGAATAATTAAGGAGGAGCTTGATTTGTAATCATAATGAAGACTGTTAGAATTTTATACTTTAACAATGGTTATATTAGATCTTCAAACAATTTGCATTAATTTATCATAACCATATTCAATAGGATCACTAAAATAAAGACAAGTACACCAATACAAAAGAACACAAAGATTTTCCTCTGGAAACCACAAGGGACAAATCCAAACAACTTCTTTGGTATAGATTCTGTCATCAAGTACAATGCCAAACCAAGATAAGATGATCCCAAAAGACAAGAGAAGGTTCTTCTTTTTCCCAGTGAACCTCTTCTTCTCTCTCTTGCTCACTTGCTTAAGAAAATTGTATGTCCAAATGAGAGGTGCACCCTCTCTATTTATACACATAATGTGAGTGACCTCTTACCCTAACTGGGACGAGCTCTCTAAGGAGACTTAAAATAACATTTATAAATAATTCTTTTGGGTACTATTGACCTGACTTACAACGAAAGGTTTACATTTATTTTTTCAATACTTTTACATGACCAAGTACAACAATAACATCTCCCAAAGGAGGTACACCATAATATAATAAAAGTAAAATAAGAATATCTTTTGAAGTTGCACAATCTTCAACACTCCCTTTAACCAGGAAAGTATTCTTCTATCATGATCATCATCACTAGACATCACCACTGGATCTTATCACTATTGCTGCAACTCGGTACTTGAGCCATTGACTTGTGACATCTGTCGAATCTATACATCACTATAAGTTCCTACAGAGCCAAGCCTTTTTCATGATGGATGTAAATCCACATATCCACACAGTGCCAAACTTTTTTTTATACTAGATGTACCTCTACAGTGCCAAGCGTTTTTCATGCTGGATGTAACTCTAGAGTGCCTCCCTCTTTCATGCTAGATGTACCTCTACAATACCAACCTTTTTTCATGTTGGATGTAGCTCTCACGTGTCTCTGCAGTGCCAACCCCTTTTTATGCTAGATGCACATCTCTGCAGTGCCATTCCTTTTTTCATATTGGATGCATATCTCTGTAGTGTCAGTGATTTTTCATACTAGATGCATATCTCCGCAATTCCATTCCTTTTTCATATTGGATGCATAACTCTACAGTGCCAGTCCTTTTTCATATTGGATGCATAACTCTACAGTGCCAATCCTTTTTCATACTCGATGCAAATATCATCTCTACAGGTCCAACCCTTTTTCATATTGGATGCAAAGATCACACATCTTCCACATAGAAAACCCATTTTCATGTTGGATGCAAAGTTCACACATCTTCCACATAGAAAACCCTTTTTCATGCTGGATGTGAAGACCACGCATATTCCACAGAGCCAACCCTTTTTCATGTTGGATGTGAATACCACACGTCTTTCATAGAGCCAATCCTCTTTCATGCTTGATGTGAAGACCACTAAGTTGTATCAGGGACTCATCACTTCCTCTTACGATAACCACCAATCTAGACAATTCCAAGCTTGTCCCCGAAGTTCTCAAACTTCACTCTTGATAGAGTCTTAGTTAATACATAGACTATCTGCTTGTCCATCATAATATACTAGAGCTTCAATGTTCCTCTCTGTACCATATCTTTGATATAGTGATACTTGATCTTCATTATTTGACATAGTTTTCCAAGTCATGTTCTTCTAGTATAAGAAGCACTCTATACTTCCATGCTCGGAAGTTCTCAGCTCCTTAAAGATTACCCTCAAGCCTGGTATTGTTTGTCATCTTGATAAAATGAGAACCTAAAATGGAAATAGAGAAAATAGTGCTTACCAATAAGAGTGCTCCAACCAAGTGCTTGCTTCAAGGTCTTCCCAAAATTTGCTTCTTGATCGACATAGGGTTTGACAAGGAAACTCTAATTTTTCAACTTTGGTAACTTGCAAATATAATTGGAGAGAGAGATTATCCCCCTCAAGGCAAGTTGAGAAATGGACTTCTTTTTCCAAATATGTGGACAGAGCTGCAGAAAAGTTGATGCCCTATTTTTCCTGACCATAGTGTTAGGGTAAAAAATGAAAATCCATAGAACTAGTATCTTCCTCCATAGGAAGATGCGCCCTCCTAGGGCGAGTTTAATAGGCCTCCTTTTTCAACTGATTTATGGAGGAAAGTATCTGGAACAAGAAACCCCAGTTTCCACTTTTTCCAATTATGGCTGCACAAAGTCTTCTTTCAGGATGGATCTGATACCATTCTAGATTTTTACACTTCAATAATGGTTGTATTAGATCTTCAAAAAATTTGCATTAATTCATCATAACCACATTTAATAGGACCACTCAAAGAGAGACAAGTAAAATAACACAAAAGAACGTAGAGGTTTTCCTCTGGGAAACCGCAAAGGAGCAAAGCCAACAACTTCTTTAGTATAGATTGTGTCACTAAGTACAATTCCAAACCAAGATAAGATGATCCCAAAATACAAGAGCAACTTCTTCTTCTTCCCAATGAGCTTCTTCATCTCTCTCTTGTGCACTTGTTTGAGAAAATTGTATGTCCAAATGAGAGGTGTTACCTCTCTATTTATACACATCATGTGAGTGAGAAATTACCTTAACTGGGTCGACTTATTTAGGGAGACTCTATTGGATACAATGTCCAGGCTGAGAGGGAGGGTGAATTAGTGTGAGAGAAATTATAAAATTTTTACCTTTTTTTAATCAATCAGAGTATATCAATCATTATGTCATCAATTTCATAATAAAATTCATCATGAATCATAATCACAACATCACATCAAAATAGACACAAGAATATATGGAATTTTGATCTTTATTTATTGTACATGGGAAACAACAATCTTCTCGATTACAATCAATACCAACTGATGAAAAGAGAACCAACTCTCATAATAGGACCCAACCTGGTTTTCTTATCTCCAACTAAGAAGGGTTTAATGATTCCAATCCTCAAGTGCATGATTCTTCTTGCAATTAATCATATGGCTCTATTGCACAACAAACCTTTGCTCTGCACATCAACCTATGCTCATCACTCTGCTGGTAAACACTTCTCATCAATCTCTGGTCAATCTGCTCATCACTGCTGCTCAACATTGCTGGTCATCACTCCTTCTCATCACTGCTTCTCATCATTGTTGCTCATCATTGTTGCTCAAGTATATTTTCACATCAAATTTGCTCATTGGTTCTGGTTATTCTTTTGTTCTCATTAATAATGCTAGTCAAGCTGATCAATATGCTCATATACACATCATAGTACACCTCATCATACACAATTATTGAACAAGTAATTTTTCTGTGCTTTCACTGAGCATAAGGCATGCATCGTCATGCATCATCATCATAGGTATTGTTACAGCTGATTTTACCACACAAGGTGGATCACACATTTATGGCCTTCTCTATCCCTCTGCATAATATTTAGAACCCATGGACCATTTTTGTACCTTTGATGTTTCCAATATCATCCCTAAAAACATTCATTATTTTCCATACGCAACTTTTAAACCTATTATCGCGTATGTATGTGGATATGACCCTAAAACCCGCGTACATTGGGATGTGTGCAAAAGGACAAATAGTTTTGGAGTTTTTCTTGATGTGGATCTGAGTCAGTTGTCTCTTAGCCTTCCATATACCTTGAGATTGCTTGGATTTGACCTTCCATTACCCCATTGAAGCACTATATAAGGAACTCTTTGGATACATTGAAGAAGGAGGAATTGAAGAGCAAGAAAACTATAGTCCATTGTTGCTGGAGCTTATACTTGAGTCTGCATCCCTTTGTCCCTTGGAGCACTTTGTGTTCTTCCCAAGATTGCCTTTGCTTGTGAGCTTGATATCGAGAGATGGAGGATTGAAGTGGTGGAGGCCCATGTGGAGGACTCAGTTTCTCCGGTTCGCAGACGTGCCGACAGAGGTTGTCATTATTGCAATCTCTGATTTATATTAATAGAAATATCTTTTCCTGTCCAATAATGTGTATTTAAATGAATATTGAATCCATGGATGCTTTTAAATGCTTATATGTTATTGATTATATATGCTAGAGTAGATCTAACACCATTATATAGCATGCTTGTCTTGTTTGCTGAATGTTGAGAGAGAAAATTGCTAATACAAGCGAGAGTGGAAAAGCTCAATGGGGATCTACATCAACCATCCGGAATAAGGTGTGTTTCGAGATCCTTATTGTTAAATATTTGGTTTCTCTTGCATATGGGAAATGATTGATTTCTGCGGTTACTCTGTCTGTTGTGGTACCCTGAGCCATAGGAAGTTTTCTCCATAACAGAATTGGCGACCATATTGGGGACGTTCTTTGTTTTTCTTTGGGGTTTGACGACACAATGTGCTTGATATTCTTGACTTGCTCTTTGTCTCTCCTTGTTTATGTGTTGCATTTTATATATGTTCATCCATTGACACTCTCTTTTATTGGTTTGAACCTTGGCCTGCTTTTTACCATTGTCTTCTCTGTATATGCAGGTTTTTGGCCAAAAGTCACGTACATACGCGGAGTTTTGGCCAAAAGTTGCGTATACATGCATGTGTTTGGCCAAAATCCGCGTATACATGCAGCTTTTTGCCCAAAAGTTGTGTATATACACAGCTGTTCTTTAAACAGTCGCGTACATCCTCCCTTTTGGTGAGTTTGATGTTGTGGGAAGTTGTTGGGTCTTCCTTGGGTCTGATGTTCTCTGTTGGATGCTTCTTTTGTGACTAGAGACCGCTTTTTCATTGATTTTTATTTTAAAGTAGTTTTAGTCATTTATCCTTTTTGTTTTTCCATTAGTGCATTACTCTTTTTTGTCTCGGTGTCTTGCTGGGCTTGTGTTTGATACTTGTTGCAGAGACTAAGAGTTTTCGATGACTTTTATTGCATTTTTCATTCTTTTATATTGAAAAATACAAGGTAGTTGCATTTTTTGCATATGGATTTGAGGAGGTACTTGCATTTGATTGCTTGGATGAGAGTTTTATTTAAGCTTTCATATAGGAAGGATTGCGTTGGCATTCGGAAAGGAATATATATTTATGCATTTCAAGTAGTGGCATACCCTATTTTTCATTTGACAAAGATTGCACTTAGCATTGTTTGTTATGGTGTGCATATTTACTTCACCGCCGAGTCATAACTTCATTAGTTGCACAATCATTTCCCTTTGAGTAATTATAGCCAATTAAAATCAACGCATAATAAAATGAATTACACTCTTTTCTTTTATAGGGTGCATCAACAAGATTAGGTTTTAGAGTCTTGGAATAGTTCATTGCGAGTAAATTCTCCAAGACCACTAAACGAAACATTTATGTGTCTGTTCAGGTGAGAGAGTGATTTTTTTTTATATAATTAGTGTTTCTCAGGATCCTCCTCATTAGAGGAAATTTGGGGTCTAAAATGGGCCTTATAAGAAAATGTGCCCACAATAAGTTCTTGTGAGTTGGAATTCAAGAACCAATAGAATTCCAATAAAATGAGTCAACCATAATGGTTGAATTGACATAATTGTCATAAAAAAACTACTTTTTTTTCTTCGTATTTTCGACATATCGCCTTGTGTTTTAACTCAAATTTCGATCGGGAGATCTCATTGGATGCAAAATTTGACTCCGCATCCAACGAGTACTCACACTGCATACTTTTGACGGACCCCGCTACCCCAAAAACAAGAAATACCTGAAAAAACGTGATGTTGACATCATCATCACGTTTTTTTTCCAGGTCTTTCTTGTTTTTGGGGTAGCGGGGTCAGTCAAAACTATGCAGTGTGGGTACTTTTTGGATGCGGAGTCAAATTTCGCATCCAATGAGCTCTCTAGATCGAAATTTGAGTAAAAACACAGGGAGATATGTCGAAAATATGAACACAAAAAGTAGTTTTTTTTTTCCTCCCAAATTAATAAATATTATTTTATTATTTTAACTATTATTTTATTATTTTCCTTAGGAGGCCCATTTTAGACCTCAAAATTCCTCTAATGCTTACAAGGGATTTAAGCACGAGGTAGTGTGAGCGGTGATCCGTAGGACTTCAACTTTAGTGCATTAAAAGTTTGTTGTAAAAGAATGCGTGCAACAGGTTAATTAATGGACAGTATTAGCAGAAATTAAATGCTCAGAACAGGAATGAAAACCACAACACTGATAGGTAGAAACAAGGAAGGAAACACAGAAACAGAGTCACAACCAGAAGTTGATAACGGATTTCACCCCCTCCACCGGGCTACGTCTCTAGGTCCCTCTCCAATGGGAACCGATCCAATTAATAGCTTTAAAATGGTACAATTGGTTCTGGATTTTGCAAATCAATTTCAATAGTATGTACAAAAGCCTGCAAGACCTCTTCTCTGGAATAATACAAATTGGCTTTCAAAAGCAAGGAGAAGCCAAATAAAACAGAGAAGACAGTCGACTCTTTATAATCACGGGAACTGGATATTAACAGTAAAGTCTTCAAGACCTCCTCTCTAAAAGTTACACAACTGGACTTCAACAGACAAAAGATGCCAAGTATAACTGAGAATAGTTGACTTCAAAAGGAATAGCAAAATGCTCTCTGAAGCTTCTCATCACCGAGAAAACGCTGCACTGTGCTCCCAACGAACTGCGTCCCCTCCAATGAGTGAACTCCTCTCTTTTATTACTCATCTTTGCCGTTACAAAGGAGCCCAAAACGTCAAAGAAATGCGACTGTTCACATCCCATGAAACGCGGCATCAAGACTGTTTATATGCCTTTCATCGTTATTCCAGCTGTGGCATAACTGCCAAGAAAGCTTTGCCAAACTGTTACAGCTAAGCCGTGCCATGCGCTTTGCAGTGTTTGAATCGGAGGTTGTAGTCATCTGCTCGTCCGTTGTTGTGGAAGATGATAAGCAACGGGCTCCGACGGTCTCAATCGCAATCGGCTGTCGGTTGGTTTTCGAGTCGGAGGCTTTAGTTACTTTGGTTTCTGCAGTTGCGGATGGCGCACCACTTCTTTTTTCGATTCCGTCGAGCTATTTCGCCGATCTTTTAAGTTTTGGGCTTCCGCCGTTGCGGCTGCTGGAAGCGTTTCGACCTCCGATCCGTCCGAATGTCCATCAAGCTTCCGCCGTTGCGGAAGGGAGAAGCCTTTTATCTATCCGTCGTTGCAGCTCCCAAATCGCTCCAACGTCCGTTAAGCTTCCGTCGTTGCGGAAGGGAAATGCTTCCGACCTCCAACGCGTTAAGATTTGCTTCCCGGTTATCTCGCGGATAAATTAGTGGTTTTGTCGTCCGATGTTGCGGATAGAGATGCGCTTCTGACTTCCAATGTTGCGGAAGGAGATCTCCTCCGATCTGTGTATTTTTTTGCGTCCGATTTTTCACCCGCGGCTTCTTTGAACCATGTACCATATTGGATCTTTACAGAGGAATAATCCGTCGGATCAATCCTCCCCATTGGAGAGCTTTTGGACCACCAAAATCCTGAATTATTCTACAAGTAAGTGAGGGTACAGCTCCCTCACTCCCCCAATCTCCATCCATCTTGCTTTGCTAGGATGCATCCCTTTCAGCCCCGATCGAAGGTACTCAGCATTCCCCCTTCGTGAAGTCCTTACATTTCTGTCAAGAATAACATCATCCTGCAACTCTCTCATATATTCAAGTGCCAAATCATCAAATGAAGGAATCTATATGTTAGTTTCCTCATCCATGATCATAGGAGGCTCATACAATTTAAGATTCTCAACATTGACAACTGAATAAATTTGCATGTATGGAAGTAAATTCAAGCGAAAGGCATTAGTACCGATCTTTTCCAGGATCTCAAAAGGACCATACCTGATAGGTTTAAGCTTTTTACCTTCACCTTTCATCCTTTCTTTGGTGATATGTAACCAAACTCTGTCACCTACCTGAAATTGATGATCAACTCGATGCTTGTCATGCCTGGCTTTGTACTTTGCCTGGCTCTTCTCTAATTGTTCTTGAACTGCCTGCTGCATTGCTTGGATTCTCTGAATGAACTTTAAAGCTTTATCTGCATCATGATGTCCATCCACTGCATCTTTGCCAAAAGAGAAGTCCATCGGTGTTTTTGGCAGATAACCAAAACAAGTTTCAAAAGGAGATCTTTTCGTGGAAGAATGAAATGCATGATTGTAAGCATGTTGTATATACTGCAACTGCTCATCCCAAAGTTTAGGATGCTTACTATAATATCCTCTGAGCAGCTGAACCACTGTTCTGTTCACTACCTCTGTTTGCCCATCGGTCTGTGGATGAAAAGCTGTACTTTTCTTCAGTTTAGTGTCCATAAGTTCCCATAAAGTTGACCAGAATTTTCCCAAGAACTGGGAATCTCGATCAGATACAATAGACATGGGTAGCCCAAAATGTACCCAAACATTTTGAAAGAATAAATGAGTTGTTTGTTCAGCAGTGATCTGCTTGTTACATGGCATTAAGATACACATTTTGCTGAACCTATCCACAACAACATATAGGTAATCATGCCCTTTTCTAGACATAGGTAGTCCCCCTACAAAGTCCATAGAAATACTTTCCCAAGGACGAGAAGAAACTGGAAGAGGAGTGTACAAACCCAATTTCCTATTGCTAGGATTACTTATTGCACACATAACACAACCCCTTATATATTTAGCTACAGTTTCTTTCATTTGAGGCCAATAACAATGATTCTGCAATACAGACAATGTTTTGCTTACACCAAAATGTCCTGCAATCAATGAACTATGTGCCTCTCGGATCACGTGCACTCTTTCTTTCTCTGGAATACAGAGTTTACCGAGATGATACAAGAGCTGTTCATGCACAAAATAGTTCTCTTCCTGTTTACCATGTATTAGTGATGCATATACTTCCTTAAAATCTTTATCTTCCCCATATTGTTCAATATAACTTTCATGTGTTAATGAACTGTTCTGAAGAATGATTGAAGCATTTATAGGTGGCCTTGATAACATGTTTGCTACTTTATTATGAATTCCCTTTTTGTACTTGATTACGAGATGAAATTGTTGTAAGAACCCCATCCATCTTAAATGCCTACTTTGTTGTATTTTAGTTTGAGATTGTAAATATTGAAGTGGCTGATGATCAGTATGTATGACTGTCTCTTTTCCCATGATATAATGTTTCCACTTCTTCACACTCTGTACTAAAGCATACGATTCTTTGTCATAGGTCGGATAGTTACTTACCGCAGTAGAGAATGTTTCTGAATGGTAACAGACTGGCTTCCTTCCTTGCATCAAAACTGCTCCCATGGCAAACCCGCTGGCATCGGTTTCGATCTCAAATGGCTGCTGCAAATCTGGCAATGTCAGAACTGGTGCAGTGCTAATCTTTTCCTTCAAAGTGTCGAAGGATTTCTGATGCTTTCCTCCCCACTGGAAAATTTCTTTATTGCTTGTCAACGCATGTAATGGAGCAGCAATGGAAGAAAACCCAGAAATGAATTTCCTCCAATACTGAACCGCACCCAAAAAACTTCTGATTTCAGTAATGGTGTTAGGCCGTGGCCAGTTTACAATGACAGAAACCTTGGCTGGGTCCACTCGTAGGTGGCCTCCACCAATAATATGGCCTAGATATACTAAAGAAGTTTTAGCAAATTCACATTTAGACATTTTTACATAAAGCTTTTCCTTTCTCAGTACATCTAATTTTTTTTTCACATGTACAACATGCTCTTCCCAAGTTTTGCTAAACACAAGTATATCATCTAGATATACAATTACAAAATCATCAATGAATGAATGAAAGACATCATTCATGACCCGCATGAAAGTAGCAGATGCGTTACACAACCCAAAAGGCATCACAAGCCATTGATACAAACCCTGTTTCGTCTTAAAAGTTGTTTTCCAAGCATCATGCTCAGCAACACGGATTTGATGATACCCACTACGTAGATCCAATTTTGTAAAGTAAGTTGCATGTTTCAATTGATCAAGCAAATCATCAATACGAGGAAGAGGATACCTGTTTTTAATGGTGATTTTGTTAAGGGCCCTGTAGTCGATACACATCCTCCACGACCCATCCTTCTTTGGAACCAAGACTATAGGAGAGCCACAAGGAGAAGTGCTGGGCCGGATGACCCCCTTCTCAATCAGTTCCTGAACCTGCTTCTTGATTTCTTCGTTCTGCATTACAGACATCTGGTACATGGCTATGTTCGGGAGTGGCACATCCTGCTGCAAATGTATCTCATGCTGAATCTCTCTCTTCGGTGGTAACCCCT